>LDDX01000112.1:0-82202 GCA_012184315.1 Arthrobotrys entomopaga
CATCTCTGATATATACTTATCGATCGTCTTACGCATGTCTGAATAATTGGCTTATTCTGTCGTTGATCAGCCGCTAGCTTCCTTCAAACCCCGGCCCGTCGTTAGAGGATCTCTCATCCATCTCCAAATACAATTCGCTGACGGTTCCAGATTACCTTTTAAAAAATACCACAATTCTAATCTCTCCTTGGCCCTTCTCTCACTCCTCCTCGCAGCTGTGCCTCTGCGACAATGGATATCAACAAGCTCCTCAACCCGTCCGCTCGAGGTGTTGCGGTACCTTGTGAGATCATAGACGAGGATCCCCTACATTCGACCAGATCTTCCACGACATCTTCAAAGGTCTCCCGCCAACATGGATACTCGAGAAGTCAGGTTGCAGATGAGCAACAGCAACAGCAACAGCAGCATCAGCATCATCACAGGCATCACAAATACGCGACTGTGGGTAGCTCCAGCGGTGGGTCCATGACAGCTCGTAGTTCCATATCTAGCCTTGCCAGTCTCCAGTCCTCCAACAGTCTCACCAGTCTCACAACCTTATCAAGCTCCGGATCCATCTCGAAAGCATCTCTGGGAAGCCCAATACATGATTCACTCGGACGTTCCAAACCTGACTTTAGGATACCGATCTATGCCTTCGATATCACGCAGAACAGTGCCCGTCCGCCTCCTCGCGGTCTCTACACGCCGAGCGAGTCGGATTACAGTCCCTCGACAACCATGACCGGGTATTTCCCTCCACATTCGGAGGTTACACAAGAACGTATCGCTAGGGATGGACTACCGGGCTCCAACCTGACGACCTTGGCTGCTCTGGCGACTGGCCAAGACCTCAAAGGACACGGCTTGGATTCCGATTATAGCGAATCTGGGCAGTCCTACGGAGCACCATATTATGACGGGACGCCTCCTCGATCATATGTCTCCCAGATGCGCCAAAAGACAGATCTCGTCCCCAAGCAGTCTTCTCCCTACGGGCATGTCTCGACTCAGGACGTCTATGCTATGAGCAAACTCCAACTTTCCGGCACTCCGAGCACGCAATCCCCAACAAATACCATCGGTCCATCCTCTTCAACTCACTCCGTAATCCATAATTTCGATGCAGATCTATTCAGCGCCCCGAAATGCTCCTATGTCGAAGATTGCAACACTTCTTCTCCCCTGAGAAAAGTGGTATCTCACATATTTGGACGAAACAAGCTTTCGACGCGACAAATCCCTAAAAATATCTGGGTCTACTACTGCAGAAAGCATTACCAAAGATCGCGATATCGTGATCCCAAGGGTTTCGCTAAACTGCAGTGCGATCTCGTTCGAAGACAAGTCGAAAGACTCGATGCTTGGGGAGGTGTTGAGGACTGGATGATCAAGGTCCGTCGAAGGGAGGAAATCCGTATCTCCAAGGAAAGCAAGGCAGTCGCTCCCCATAGTCCAGATGCCTCTGATGGATTCGAGGAAGACTATTCTCGACGGAGTTCTGTCAGTCAAGGGTCGCCCGATATCCACTGGATCTCGATGATGACTGGAACTGGGAAGAATGTCGAGGATGTACGATTCCTGCTTCAAAAAATCGAATCCGAGATCATTGACCACGGTGGGATATTCCCAGACGTTGAAATCCTCCCCAACGTCCGGCCCTCCGCTATTGCTGTCGACATGGGTGCTTCTCGGATGGGTGACGGTGAGCATAGTTTGGAGCCGATACTTGAAGGCTCTAAAGCAAAGAAGTCGAGAGGGTCATTAATCGATGCATTCATCTCTCCTCGAAAGCTGCCTTCCCGCAAGTCATTGGAAGAAGCTATGGTTGTGACGGGGTCAACAGTATCCGCTCAGGCAAAACTTCAAAAATCCAACCGACCATCTTTCATCCAAGAGTACTCTCCACCTTCTCTCGACGATGAAGACACGCCCTCACCCACACGACCAAAACGTAAGGCTAGCAAGCCGTTGCCTATCACAGTTATCCCTCCTGAAGACCCTTCTCTCATCCAAGACAGTTACTATGGTTACGGATATTCGCAGATGCCAACTCTCCCAGAGGGTATGACTAGTGCTGAAACCGAGAGGCTACTCAAATATCGGTCAAAGCGTGCCCGACCAGGCTATCCTAATTATCAAGACATCTGGGACGAGCCGCCATCTCCTGTATCGACTCGCCGACATTCGCTCGACCTTGACAGCGACGTGCCCCCGCTTCCCTTTCTTGCCGAGAAGCTGGAAGAGCAACTTCGTTCGCCCTCAACGGAAGATTTGACATTGGCCGGCTTACCTCTGAAGCCTGCCCAAACTACAGGAGAGGCATTCTGCGCTTTTGAACAGAAAGATCTCAAGATTGTCCTTGTCACTCCTCCCCCTAGCATTTACGGTGACTATAGCCGTGCACCTAGCGAGCAACTAGAGACCATTGACGGAGAGATCGCCCAGCTTGGTGTCATAGAAGCACAACCTCTGTTGGCTATCGACCCGGAATCCGAACGCACCGTTCTTGCTGTTGAGGTGCCACAGCACGTCCGTGACTTTGTTATGGGAAGCTGGAGCAAGAAGCGAGCCGTTCGCATGAAGAATCTCTTCGGAGACCAAATCGCCAGACCAACCGAGTCCCGGCTTCTAGGGTACCGTACGCCTCGGCGAAAGCCGAGCCCCTCGGGTAGAAACCCTTCTACCAAACGTGGTGGTGGCCAAGCGCAGGAGTATGTCGAGTTTGCGAAGGAAAGCGTTCGCTCAAGTGTACGCCAATTGCGTACGAGCTTTGCTTTGCAAAGCGAACCGACAGAAGAATCGATGTCACTACCTTCTCGCAAATCATTCTCTCTCCTCACCAAATCCAATCCGAACAACACTAACACCACTCCAGTTACCTCCGCCTCCTCTAACAGAAGGCGACACAGGGCTTCCTCTGCCGGACCAGCTGGTAGAAGCTCAAATCCAAATCTTTCGATGAAGAGAGCTTTGACTACCACTCCCAAGGGCGCTCTGGAACCAAGCCGCACTTTGGTGAGAGGAACGTCAAACTCTCGTATTATTTAATGTTCTTACGGGTGACATCCATGAAGTTTTCCCGTGCTTTCCCCTCGATATATATTTATATTTTACAGTGTTTTTGCTCAAGCTTGGGTGGTATTCTGACACTTTTTCTCGTTATCTTTTGTTTTGCGGGTTTCTTTCTAGTTCTTGGAAGCGATACTCTTTCTTTTCCTCTTTTGTGTTTTTTTCCCTTTTACTCTTATCTTATGGTCTGGGATGAATTGTTCTTCTATTTTTCTCCTTTTAGGCTCTGGGTGATTCACGGTGCTTGAGCGGCAAAGGTGGTTTCGGATCATTTTCCATGGGAATTTTTACCGGATCTAACGGCGCAAAAATCGTCTACGCCCTTTATCGAAACGGCATTGGCGGGTAAACCGGATTTTTTTTATCTTTTTTTTTTATCCTACTCTCTGATACATTAACTGCTATTATTATTTACGACCAGCAAAATCAACCACCAACATATTCGAAATGATAATTTTTGTTTTCCCTTTTTCTTTTATATTTGACGACCTCGAAAACCGAAAAACAAATTTTACGACCCGAAAAGAACCAAAAAAAAAAACTATCCCAAGAAAAAGTCCCTTTTTTTTCTCTCTCCTTCGAAACAAAATGAGAAAAAATTAACGATGCTTTGTTGTTGATAACAAAAGATCTTTTTTTTGGCTCGCGCCACTTTTATCTTTCGGGAATAAGGTGTACAGAAGATGTTTTACTATACTACTACAGAAAAGTTACTACGGGGATAACGGGGATTCGAAGAAGTTTATGGCGAAGTGGTTTTTTTTATTTCTTTACTTTATCTTTCTTTCGAATTTCTATTTATAACTTCCCAGCTGTCGTCGATTTGAATTTTTCTTATACGCTCGCTCGGTTCGAACTGATTTTAGTGAAAAACTTGTCAAAATCTCTATAAAAAATCCTTACCGCTCGCTACTCTACTTTAACGACGTTCGCTTGAACTGAAAAATCTTTTTTAAAAAAAGTTTTTATTATCATTATTACTATTTATTGAGCTTTTTTTTTTTAGTTTCTTTGCTGCGCACATTCGTTACCTGTGACTCGCTCGTTAACGTTCTTGTTTTTTTGTTTTTTTAAAAAAAAATTTTCTGATTATTATTCTGAGGACCGTATGAGGGAAGGGTCCGTAACCGTTTTTTTGTATCAATCAGGTCGAGATGGCTAGCTGGGGAATTAACTTATCCTTACTATTTTATTATACAAAAGTTTTTTTTTCTTTTTGATTTACTTTTTCTCTCTCTACTTACTTTTACGTACCTGGGTGGTTTTTCTGGGGAAAATTCAAATACTCGACGTATACCTACCCTACTGCGGACGACATTCGGTGTATGTTGAGATCACATTGCATCCCACCAAATCTCACATATCACACATCTGAGCGACTACTCAATCCCATCCATCCATCCATACTGTCCAACCATCCCGTCGCCTATCCCTTCACTCGCAACTGTTACTGAAAACTGAACTTTTCAAACCGGGAGCGCGATAAAAAATCTTAACGATAGTATTTATTCCATTTTTTACCACTTTTCCACATATTATATCACCCGCTTGTTCTTTTTTCCTCTTATTCTATTTTCTAAGCGTTTGAATTAATTTTGAGGGTCGCAATCGAGAGTGGGTAAGTACTTGATTGGTTACGTTGCTTGGGAGTCCAGGTTCAGAGAAACAACTAGCTTTCTTTTAAATTCTACGAGCTTTGATTTGTGTGTATGTGTGTACCATCATCGTCATCATGCCAAACGAGCTTAGCTAGCCTCTTTACTTTTTAAGTATCCCTATTTCTTTTATCTTTCAGCGTGTTTTTTCATTTTCCCTTTTTCTTTTCCTTTTTTTTATACTTTGTATTGATGTGGTCTTGTGGTGTATTGATGGTTACTATACTTATTGTCTGGTATGGCAGGTGGGTGGCTGGAATTTTTGTTTTTGCTATATTTGTCTCTCTTTGTCAAAACTTGCAATTAATGCATGGAGAGTGCTACGATTTTGGGAGTTAAAGGGAGGAGAAGGTGTGTATGATGTTGTTGATTCATGATGTCGATGTCGATGTCAATGTTGGATGATACGAGTGAGCTTCTTCTTCTTCTTCTTTTTATTGAGCTGTGTGATGTGGTTTGTTTGTAGGTTAATTATAATACTATGAATGGTCAGCTATATATATACTACTTACTTTGCTGCTGAAGTGTCAATACAAGACTAATATACTTTTATATATGAGGAGGTTCTTTTTAGTGGGATATATAATTTGATTAAGATTGATTGATAAAGTTGATCAAAGATCCAGCTATATTGATTAATTACAACCACCCTCACGATATATACATCGCAAGCAGCTCATCCGACAAGCAATGCAAAAAATATCCACCGGAAAGGAGTGAACGGAAAAGAAACCCGTGAAACGTAAAGTAACGTAAATACTTTAATTCATAAAAAAAAAAAAAAAAAAAAAAAGACACCCATATGAAACCAAACGAGAAAAAAAAAGAGTTCAGTTCAATTCAACCACGTCCGAACCACCCCTTCGCCTTGGAAGCCTGATCTTGAATCTTCTTATCCGCCTCATCAATCTTATGTTGGATCTCAGCCTGCGCCTTCTTCCTCTCCGCTTCCATTTTCGCCTGCGCTTCTTCCAGCTTGTGTTTTCCCAGATCCGTGGCGGACGCGGCGGATGCTTTTGCAGATTCGTAGGTTGCTTGTGCGTGTTCGCGGGCTGCGGCGGTGTCCTCTGTACAAAAAACAAAAGAAATCGGGTTTTAGTATAGTATAGTATGGTTTGTATGTATATATGTAATCTCGGGAAGGGGGGGGGGGGGATATATGNGAGTGTACGTACTGTCGAATCTAGCTTGTGCGGTGTTAAAGTCACCTCCTGTGGTAGTGTAGTAGTAGTATCCGCCGCCGAGGACCGTCGCGGCACCAATGAGAAGGGGCAAGCTAAATTATCGCGCGAGGAGGTTAGTATTTTTTTTTTTTGGAATTTTATTCTTGCTATATATATACTGTTGTATTATATTCAACGTTTGTAAAAGTAAGTAGGATAGTAAATTTTGATAGGCTGCATAGACGTCGAGGGCAATTATAATTATCACGGGAATCGAATGGGGACTGTACAGACAACACAGGAATAAAGCGGAGGAGTGTGTTATTTTTTGCTCATGCTGTATACTACTTGTACTACTTACTTTGATTTTCTGCCGGCCATTATTGTGGTGACGGGAATATCGAATGCGAGGGCTTGTTTTGAGAAATGTAAAAAAAGAAGTATCGGAACTGTAACAGTGGTGAATTATCGATGGGGTGGTGAGGTTTTGAGAGAGAAGAGGAGGAGTAAGTTGCGACTCGGGGATCTTCCGGGTTAGAGAGAAACACTTAAATTACTTTATTATCTATATATTTTTTTGAACTTTATGGCTGCCGGCGCGAATTTAATAGACCGATGGATACATGGCTACTGACATGCCATGCGGTTGGAAGGGGGGGAATTCGGCGCGGGAAAATGACGTAGTGGTTGCAACCAGTAGGTTCTAGCGATGACTTGATGCGACCAGGACATCCTGCCCCGGGAAAAAAGAATGTTGGGCTTCCTTGACCGGTAAAAAATGCGGAGAAGGGTTTTGAAGAATCAAAGGAAGGAGGAGCGCTTTTGTCTATGGCATGTGAAAATTAGGAATTAGTGTCAAGCTCATTTATTCACATTACCGTATTTGTGTATTACGCAAAGTGACAGCTATTTACTAGATGAGGGATTGAACTATTCGAATATACTAAATCATTGAAACTTCTCAAGAGCTCCTGCTTCATACGCTTGAGGATATATAACACTACTAACTCTTCTATTTGATCCCATATTCATATTGATATCTTCCTTCTGGTTCATATAAAATAATTCTGGACTATGCAATGCTCTACCGTTGGACGGATGTTAGTTACATTATCGATAAGCCTGGATTGTCGCAGGCTGCGTTGAAGGGACGTCTGTGATCGGCAAGCCTGTGTTGGCTGACCCCGGCTCGCTCATCGCCCTCAAGCGAAGCAGGCTAACCCGAAACGAAAAATATGGCAAGAGTAAAGAAAAAAAATGAAATGCGGATTGCTCACCGAACCTTCTTCCGTCGTACTGCCTCCACGCAACAGCGACGACAGAAGAATGCCCGACGCTCCTCCCAAATTACCAACCACAACAAGGCCGTATCGAGCACCACGGTGACCTCAAAGTCTAATCGGCGGTACTCCCCTGCCGCTCCACCGTCCCGCCGTATAAAACACCATTCAATCGTTTTCGTCAACCTTCCTCGATAAAAAAAAAAACATGGCGTTGCAAGCCGCCCCAATGAAGCGCGGGACCCGGAAGGACCAGGTCATCTCCAATGTCCCGAAGCGTATCAAGGAGGTCAAATTCGGTATTCTGTCGACCCAGGACATGGTCAAACAGGCCGTCATCGAGGTATCCACCGACAGACTCTTCAACGAAACCGGTCGACAACCCACCGAAAATGGCGTCCTCGATCCTCGCATGGGTATCTCTAATAAGACGGATACCTGTAAAACCTGCGGAGAAAACCTGCAGGCCTGCAACGGACATTTCGGACACGTCAAGCTCGCCTTACCCGCTTTCCACATCGGATACTTCAAACACATCATATCCGTCTTGCAAAACATCTGCAAAGAATGCTCGGCCATACTGCTGGACGATACCATGAGGCGTTCGTATCTTAGGGAGATCCGAAAACCCGGTATCGACAACTTGCGCAGGGTGCAGATATGTAAAAAGATCAATGAACAGTGTCGGAAAACGAAGAATTGCTTCATTTGCGGTGCGATCAATGGGACTGTGAAGAAAGTGGGCCCGTTGAAGGTCATCCACGACAAGTTCAGGGCTTTCAATTCGTCAAACGCGGCGTCCAAGGTGCCCCCGGAGTCCAAAGTGGCCTTTGACAAGTCTTTCACCGAAGCAAAGAAGACGAACCAAGACCTTGACAAACACTTACGGAAAGCCATGGACGATCTAAATCCTCTCAAAGTGTTGAACCTCTTTCGGAAAGTCTCTCCATCGGATTGTGAGTTACTCGGGATGGATCCCGCCGACGGACGGCCCGAGATGTTTTTGTGGCAGTACATGCCCGCGCCTCCCGTCTGCATTAGACCGTCGGTCAGTCAGGAAGACGCGAGTAACGAAGACGACTTGACCGTCAAACTCGCCCAGATAACCGAAACGAGCGCTCTAATCCGCGCTGGCCTTCTAAAGGGAATCCCGATACAGACGTTGATGGAACAATGGGAGTGGATGCAGCTTCAAATCGCGCAGTACGTTAATAGTGACCTCCCCGGGGTACAGCAACAAGGCACAAAACCGATCAGAGGTATCTGCCAGCGGTTAAAAGGAAAACAAGGTCGTTTTAGAGGCAATCTTTCCGGAAAACGTGTGGATTTCTCTGGACGTACTGTCATTTCACCTGATCCCAATCTCAGTATCGAACAGGTTGCCGTTCCTATCCTTGTCGCGAAGAACCTGACATATCCGGAACGTGTGACGGATTACAACAGAGGCAAATTGCAAGACTTGGTACGGAACGGCGCCGACAAGTACCCTGGTGCGAACTATGTTGTCAAGAAGGATCTTCAGTACAAAACGTAAGTTATAAATTTTTATTTCGATAAGTCTGGTTTACTAATTCTGCGATAGATGGTTAAAATATGGTAATCGGGATAAAACAGCTCACGAACTCGCGATTGGTGATATTGTCGAACGACATCTTGAAGATGGCGATATCGTTCTCTTCAACCGACAACCGTCCCTACACAAACTCAGTATTCTGAGCCATTATGTGAAAGTTCGACCCTGGAAAACCTTCCGTCTGAACGAGTGTGTTTGCAATCCTTACAATGCTGATTTCGATGGTGATGAGATGAACTTGCATGTTCCACAAACGGAAGAAGCCCGAACGGAAGCTATCAACTTGATGGGCGTCAAAAACAATCTGTGCACACCCCGTAACGGTGAACCGATCATTGCTGCCATCCAGGATTTCATCACAGCGGCGTACTTGCTCTCTAATAAAGACAACTTTTTCGATCGGAAAACTTTTGCCATGCTGTGCATGTTTATGGTTAACGGTAATGAGCAGATTGACCTTCCACCCCCGGCCATCATAAAGCCGGAAGCCATGTGGACCGGGAAGCAATTATTCAGCGTCTTGATTCGACCGAATAAGAAGAGTAAAGTTCTACTGAATTTGGATGCAAAATGTCGTGACTTTAAGGCCGTGCCTGGGATGGCGCCCGACATGTGTCCCAACGACGGCTGGATTGTGATCAGAGGCTCTGAGGTTATGTGTGGCTTGATGGATAAATCAACAGTCGGATCGGGCAAGAAGAACTCTGTGTTTTACGTTATATTGCGAGACTACGGAGCAGATGAAGCCGTCGCTGCCATGAATCGCCTGGCAAAATTGTGTGCACGATGGCTCGGTAACCGTGGTTTCTCTATTGGCATCAATGATGTATCACCTGGGAGGAGATTGCAGGATCTCAAGCAGATGCACGTCGAAGCAGCCTATAAAGAGTGCGACGGACTGATCGATGACTTCAAAGCCGGTCGGCTAGAAAAGTCGCCCGGTTGTGACGAAGAAACGACGCTTGAAAACAAAATATCTGGTGTTCTCAGCAAAGTTCGTGACAAGGTCGGTGATATTTGTATGAGCGAGCTGAGCAAGATGAATTCCCCCCTCATCATGGCCAACTCTGGTTCGAAAGGTTCCAAGATCAATGTGTCGCAGATGGTTGCTTGTGTCGGACAGCAGATTATCAGCGGTAAACGTGTGCCCAACGGCTTTCAGGATCGGTCGTTACCTCATTTCCAGAAGAATTGTGAGCATCCTACTCAAGAAAACCTCACTGCATCTTTGCTAACGATTTCATTTTAGCCAAGGAACCGCCGTCAAAGGGTTTCGTTAGAAACAGCTTCTTTTCGGGGTTAACACCTACCGAATTTTTGTTTCACGCCATTTCCGGTCGTGAAGGTCTGGTCGATACCGCTGTGAAAACCGCTGAAACGGGTTACATGTCTCGTCGGCTGATGAAAAGCTTGGAAGATTTGTCCGCACAATATGACGATACCGTCAGGAATTCGAGCGCCGGTGTCGTGCAGTTCCAATACGGCGGGGACAACCTGGATCCGGTAGACATGGAGGGAGACGCCAAACCGGTCAACCTGGTACGAACGTATAACCACGCGGAGAACTTGACCTGGGATAACGAAGAACCGGCACTGCTTCCGTACGAGATTATAGCACTGTGTAGGAAATTGTTAAACTTTGATCAACTCGAAGCCATGTTAGCAAAACTCAGCCCGACGGATGAAATCGATAGCAAGGTCGCCTTTCGACAGTCGGTTTACCAATTTATCAGGGAAAAGGCGGTAGAGTGCAGTAAGATTCGAGAAAGACTCGGTTTGATGGCGTGTTTGGAACCGATGAACAATGACGAATACGATATGAATTATATCGATTCATTGAAACGTAAGTGATCGATTCCCCTCGAATGTGATATCAACTATATATTAACTATGGCTAGTGACGTCGAAATTGATCGTAAACCGAATCCATAAAATCTCCGCACGCACTCTAACCGAGTTCATCTCGCAATGTATGACGAAATACTCGCGTTCAAAGGTAGAGCCCGGTACCGCGGTCGGTGCAGTCGGTGCTCAATCGATCGGTGAACCGGGAACGCAGATGACTCTCAAGACTTTCCATTTCGCCGGTGTCGCGTCCATGAACATCACACTCGGTGTACCGCGTATCAAGGAAATCATCAACGCCTCAAAACTGATCAGTACCCCGATCATCAAATGCGAGCTGGTCAACAAGACGGACATTCGCAGCGCGCGGTACGTGAAGGGGAGGATCGAAAAGACCTATCTTGAGGATATTATATTCTACATTGAAGACGTATGTTCTCCGGATGACAGCTACGTTAGCATCCGCGTGGACGAAGGCACGATCGAGAAGCTCGGTCTCGAACTCACCGTCGACGACATCACGACCGCCATCACGAGAGCACCAAAGCTTAAGATTGACAAGTCACAGCTCAAAATCAACGGTTCGAGGATCAGAATCTACGTGCACGAGTTATCTGAGAAGGAGATGAGGCGGAGTAAAGAGGACCTGAGCGTTCACCAACGGATCCAAGGATTGAAGAGGGTTCTCCCCCGAATAGTAGTCAAGGGATACCCCGAGGCGAGTCGGGCGGTGATATCCACAGACGACAGCGGGACCAACACGCTCTGCGTTGAGGGATACGGTTTACGGCAGTGTATGAACACGGACGGGGTGGTGGGCACGAAGACGCGAACGAACAGCGTGATGGAGATGCGGGCGGTGTTGGGGATCGAAGCCGCGAGGTTTACGATTATCGAGGAGATATCCTTCACGATGAGAGAGCACGGCATGGACGTCGATCCGCGGCATATCCAACTCTTGGGGGATGTGATGACCTATAAAGGAGAAGTATTGGGGATCACGAGGTTCGGACTGGCGAAGATGCGGGATAGTGTTCTGCAACTCGCGAGTTTCGAAAAGACGACGGATCATTTGTTCGATGCGGCGTTTCATACCAAGAAGGATGCGATCGAGGGGGTCAGCGAGTGTATTATTCTGGGACAGAGTATGAGTATCGGAACCGGAGCGTTCAAGGTTGTCAGGCGGCTGGGACTTAGTGAGGCCGATTTGAGGCCTAAGAAGCCCATGTTTGAGGAGGCGTTTAGGAGGGCGATGAAGATGAGGGTGGTTTAGAATCAAAAAAAAAAAAAAATCATCCTCAATTTAAGAAAAAAGACTAGATTACGTCGGATTTGAATGATCAGATGGGTGGGTTATTCGAGAAGGGTTCCCAATTGTTTTTTCTGCTCTTTCGAATTCGGAATCTGGTATTAAATTTTGGGGGAAGATGCATCCAAAATTAGAAATATTTCAATTCTAATATCCAGCAATGACGGTGGGTATTCAGTGTGAATGTTGGAAGAGGAAAAGAGAGAGAAAGGCTTGGTCGGGTGTTCATGTACAATATATCAATTAGCCTATACATTTCGCATAGTCATATTTGGGATTGGCGTTTTTGAAAATTTTTAATGATATAAGAGAATCACGGAATTTCTTTGGAAATTGCAGTTTTTTTTATTTATTTTTCTTTTTATTTTACAATTAATTGTAGGTTATAACGTTATCAAAAGGGCTTATATATACTTCAGTTTTGAAGTCTATGACCGTCAGGAGTCTTTCGACTTTTGCATAACAGTCTTGAAGTTCAAGACTTTCTTCGCTTCCAATACCATCTCAAGACCGTCTTCGGCACAGTACTTAAGTATATATATACTAAAATGTATACTCGATTACGAGAAGATTATCATGAGTGTGTGTCGAGATACTTTATCAATTCAGTGATTTATATCGAGAGGCGAACAAAAAGCAACAGGAATAACACAAAATAGCGAAAGAACGGAGTTTTTTTATAGTAGTTTCATTTCTATGTATCATACTAAATGGAACTTGATATGGTAGTATATATATATCTTCGCGTCTGGATTTCTCGCCTTGGTAGTGAAATTAAGAATATAACAATCACATGTATGTACATATGTACATGTATACTCAAATACAACATAAGAGATACAAAATAAATAAAGAAACCGCCATTTCGCTCCATCAAGGGTAAAAAAAAAAGAGAAAGAAAAGAGTCTCCAGATCATTAGATGGAAGACGTCAAGCTAAATACATCTGAAATTATCGAAAAAAAAAAAGGAAAAGAAAAGAAAGAAATATACGCTCGTGAAATTCGTTCCAAACCTATCCTTAGCCCGGTAAATCCACCCGAAAACGAAAGAAAACGAAAAAAAGGACACCCAAACAAATCCCTAAAAAATCGTTCAAGGGGATCCCAAATAAAAAGCTGGATATTAAATACATAAAAATAAAATGGGAATCATGCCCACGTTCCTGTCCGTCTCCTCGACGAACCACCAATACTGATACTACTCAGTTCTTGACTCAAAGACCATTGCTCCTGTGTCATATTCCCAGGGTTCGGCTGAGGAATCTGCATCGGTCTCATGGGCGGTGGTGCGACCCCATACCCACTTTGCCGTTGGTAATAGTCTTCAGAGCTCATAATCGCATTTCTCATGACAGGAGCTCCAGGTAGAGGTCTATGACCGGTGTTTGTAGGCGGTGGCCCGCCATACCCATACCCAGACGACGAAGGGACGGAAGAGTTATTCGATGCCACAGATTTGGGTCCACTCTTGTAACCCCTTCCACCGGGCGAAGTTCCGTAGATATCCGCTCCAGGTGGCTGTGGACTGGCACTCTGCCTTCTAGGCCTGAAAGTTAATGGCTGGACGCCATCATTGCCCCCTGAGGCGCCGGCGTTGAACGAGTTTCTCCTCTCCGGCTCCGGGGCGAATGTGTCGGGTGCGAGAATATCGTCATCCTCCAATTCCCGATTCGCTGCACCGGGAGCGAAAACCTTCTTTCTTGCCTTTCTCGCCGCCTTTTCTTCTTCCTTCCTCAGCTTCTTCTCTTCCTTGGGGGTCATGTACTGGCCCGGTGACATCGCTATCGCGCCTGGACTGCGTGCCAACGGCATTGTCGAAACGTTCCCACTAGGTGACCGACTGCCGGAGTTGTAGCTGTTGCTGACGGGATTGATAACGTCATAGTCATCTGGCGAGAACGGCATACCGCCTAATGTCATTCTCCGTTGTTCTGGTTTGACGGATGCCGGTTTCGGTTCAGGCGTTCTTGCCATTGGTGGGATGTCCGAATTTCGTCGAGCGGGGAGCGGACTCGTCGCTCGCGGCTTGATCATCGGGGCAGCTTGCCCTGTTCCGCGTTGCGCGTACGGCGCATCGTTACCGTACTCATAGGGAGACTGGCTCCTATGTAAGGGAGGAGTCTGCTTGGAATTAACATCATAGGAGGAAGGATGGACGGCGGACGGCGGGTAAGTCATATATTCACGCGAAACTTCATCAACGCTCTGGGAAGGAGTCCAGCTAGTGCTCGCAGACTGATATGTAGAATCTGCGGACCGGTCAGTTTCATCAATCTCATCTTCAATGTATGGTTGTCTGGGTTTCGAATCTCTAGCCTTTGCAACGGGAATTGGAGCACTGCTAGAGTTCGAATCAGACGTTTGCGCACCTGGGATACCATGATTGTTTTGTGTCACTGATGATTGCATTTGACTGGGATATTCATAAGCACTGTTTCTGTTGCTTCGGTTCTCACTTGGCTTTTCGGACGGGTCATGCTTGTAAACGAGCTGCTGCGACATACGATGGGACGCTTGGGGAAGGGGGGGAGGGCCACCGCGCGTGGTGACCAGTTCTTGCGAGTACGAGTTCAACGGCGGCATTGGTGATACACTTCGGCGCCGATTCGCATCTATTGGCTGTGAAACTGGTTGGATCAGTGGCGAGATCGCCGTAGAATCATAGCTGAAACGAGAATCCATGCTACGTCTGCCGGTTACATCTTTAACATAAGGGGCATGGTAGTTTGATGGGACCATTGGCTCATTCATATGTGTTAGAGACTGTGAGAATGGTGCTGGGCTTGCGCTTCTTATATTGTCATCGACTGGAGAGTCTGGTCCATATCCTGGTGTCAATGATAGCGGATGAGGACTGGGAGATCGACTGAAAGACTTTTTAGGGATATTCGTAGAAATCGGCGGGACATTGGTCCGACCTCTATGTGCTGGTGGTGGATTTTGGGCGCCAGAGTGTGATGGTAGCGTGGGTGGCCCATTACCTCCCGCAAGAACTAGCGCAGTTGAAGGATCAAAGGCATGATCGGTATTCTGAGGTTGGTACATTTGGGACAAGCGTTGTGACAGTGGAGTTCCAGCTTGGCTATAATCAGTGATAGAAGTATACTTTCCTGTCGAAACTGGAGGCGATGTATAACTTGTAGCCGATTGGGGTTGTGGTAAGGGATATTGATCTTGCTTTCCGTATCCAAATGATTGGGGTTCAGCCGACTGTTGGATGGGGGTGTTTTCATCGGTTAATGAAGCATACGGAGGCGGTTCGCTATTTCCCCGCGGCCGCGGCGCTGCTTGTTCCTGGCTAGGAGCCTGTAGTTGCGTCGATTGCGGAGGCGGTTGCTGGTACGATGAAGAGCCATGTGTTGGAAGCTGGGGTGGAAATCCTCGGAGCGACTGTAACTGGAAATTTTGTTCATACGTATCAATAGGCTGCGGCGTTGGGACCCT
Source organism: Arthrobotrys entomopaga (assembly GCA_012184315.1). NCBI lineage: Eukaryota > Fungi > Ascomycota > Orbiliomycetes > Orbiliales > Orbiliaceae > Arthrobotrys > Arthrobotrys entomopaga. The sequence goes on from LDDX01000112.1 coordinate 15,325, forward strand.
GGGCTGGGGAGGTGGCAGTGACGGCAGAGTCGTCGGGATGCTTGCGGGCATACTCATTCGAGGTTGTGCATTCCTATGAGTAGGTGGCGGTGGCGCTGGGTTACTGCTACCAGCAAGAACCAAAGCCGAATTATTGCTATACTCATCTCGAGAGGTGGGTGTAGTTCGATATGCCGCTGCTTGATTATGCTGTGGGGGAGGTGGGGGCGCAAAGTCATTGGCCCTAGCTAATTGCGAGTGATAATTTGGTTCCGTAAATGGATCTTGATAGCCTTGTTGATACGTATCAACTCGCTGGTTAAGTTGGTATTGCATAGATGGCTGCATTGGCTGAGGGATGGACGCCATCTGGGGCTGGTCAAAGCCTTGGATATTAAAGGGTAGGTTCTCTTGATACTGTTGATCATAGCCATGATGTCGAGGAAGCGTTGGTGCAAAGGCAGAAGAAGAAACCAATTGATTATTGTAAGAAGGTCCTTGTTGTTGTTGTTGTTGTTGATAAGGATCAGGAGCGTTTTTAGGATAGAATTCGGCTCTCGACTTGCGATGCTGGAGAGCTTGCGATTGCTGAGGAGGGGGTTGAGGCGAAGACTGACCCATGCACCTTCTAGTATCAGCGAATTCCACATGTTTATGTTGTGGCAGCATAGGTGGACCATTTTGATTCGCTAAAACCATGGCGTTCATGTTCTGATCGTGAGATTGTTGCCACTGGGGCTGGTCGTAATAATCGTTTTGCATGTTCTGGTAATTGGAATATGCAGCAGGGTTTGGAGAGTGCCTTTGGTGAGGGACCATCTGGGTCTGTTCGGCATACTGCGCCTGCAAATTGCCAATGTGATCGCTCTGGAAATCCTCCAATGTTGCACCTTGGTTTTGGTAATAGCCAAATTGATCCTGAGGCGCCTCGTAAGGTGTGACATGGTGCGACGGATTTTGACTGTACGGGTCCTGGTCGTATTCGTTAGGAGCGTACCTCTCTTGTTCACGCTCGCGAGGTTGATGACGTGACTTTTCCCGTCGGTGTTCGCGGTGCCTTCGGTCATCCCTGTTACGTTCCCGAGGTTCCCTATCTCTATGACGCTCTCTGTCTTTCCGGTGATTGGTAGGTGGAAGTTCTGGTTCCTCCTCCGGACTGCTGGGAACAAGTTCCTCTTTGGATGGTTTCGTATTGGGTTTCTCAGGAAGCTCTCGCCGACGGGGAGGTACGCCAGGCCTCCTAGGGCCTGCCAAAGACTTATCAGGCCGTTTGAAATCTTCCTTTTCGAATCCAGTCACCTGACGGGTATTCACGATAAGAGGTGCACTCTCTCGCGGGCGTTCGTCCCAGAAGGTCAGCTCCACTCGAATGTCGCCGGCGTATTTTCCTCTACATTTGCATTGATGCCAGCCATCGATTTGACCGCCACCAGACGTATCAAGAATCGCATCAAGATTTACCACGCATTCCCCGATTAGCTCCGTTTTTTTGTCGTCAGTAAAGACGACCACTTTCAGATTACGATAATCGGCAGAATCGTGCACAGGAAACCGGAGCTCCGCATCCCTAGAAATCGAACTGTTAGAAAAATGGCATACACGAGCAATCGATAGCGTGAGTCTAACCATTTGGGTGTCTGACCCCCTCTCTTATCTGGCTCCGTCTTCTTGACATGTTTGCCCAATCGGAGCACACAGTAGGGGTCTTGTTTGCCGATCGATTTGAGGTTTGGAAGGTTTTTCTAGCGTAAAGCATGTACTCGTAAGATTTGATGCCCGACTGGTAAAAAAAAAAAAAAAAAAATTAGATGGTGAACGTACCGCTTTGTCTACAACTGCGACCAGAGTCCCGATCAAAGGACCATCCGTAGCCATATCCGCAAATATTCCAGCTGGATGTTTTTGATCAGTGCCTTTTGGCGGAGGTTTCTTTGGGATACTACTAATAGGTTTCTCCCCCCTGCGTTGGATTGGCTGAACATCAGCCATTTTGTGAGACTTGGGATGTAAACCGTACTGGAAAGAGTGTATTTGTATGGAATAGAGCGCTACAAGATTTGGAGCGAAGCAAATGGTAGCGGCTGAGATTGTGTGAGGTTTTGGCGCATAAATCTTTGGTAAATATATCGAATTAGCGGGGTAGCAGGTCTGATATGCTGGGGGATTATGAACATGGAAGAAGGTAAGATGTCGGTAAAGATGTAGCCCTCATTAGATTCGTAAGACGGCAGGTTTCCTTTGATACTATAAGGCTCGAGGTATCTTCAAATGTATGTTTGAGATTGGTGCAAACACGCCAAAGAATATAAGACCAGGGCCGCGGGAACCACGGAGTGGTGTCGCTAGTTGGGTGAGCTGAATGAGAGACCAGGCCTGTCACGAATTGAAACCGGAAAAACGATTACCGGCGAGAACAAAGAGTTGAAAGTTTGGAAGAGTGCGATAAACTACGAGGGAAAGACAGTTATATTAAGAGAAATACGTTGGACGGACCGAGTGAGTGAGTGAGTGAGTGATGATGTAGGCGGATGTCAACAAAGGCTGTGAGATCGGGGTATTGTGCGAGGAACCCAACCCCAGGCCAGACCAGGCAGACGGATGAATGCAAGTCTGTTACCTGCAAGCTTAAATGAGAGGGCGCACACGGTGCCAGCGGGTTCTGATGTTTATTGGGTCCAACCAGGGCCGAAGTTTCCAGTATCAAGTTCGTGCGACGAGGTGAATCCAAAGAAATGGCAGAAGGCGCTGTTTCCTTTTTTGCTTTACCCAAGAGGGTTTGATATTTGGCGCGGTTCAATTGGCTTCGGTCCAGTAGTAGCATCAGCAGTCAAACGGAGTCCAGGGAGAGACGGAATATTTACTCTAAGAGGTGATAATAACTGTGACGCAAGGAAGATGACCAGAAGATGGAGGCAGAGAAGAATGAACAAGAATTAAGAGAGCGGCGGTAATCTTATTTGCTAGAGCCTCGGTATTATAATAATATGTATGTATGTATGTATGTATGTGTGTGTGGTGGTGGTCGTCTAGAAACAACCAATCTCAGTGGCAGGTCAGGACGTACGTTCAGCTGCGAGTAACTATGCTGGAATGTAGTAATTATCATGTCAACGGATATTTTAATCGTATTACATGCCTTGATAAATGCTCGCTCACCTGTTGGATATATTCGCAAGCGGGGTAATTGGTTCGATCGATTCATAAGTATATTATTATCATTATCACCACCAATAAGTCAGTATTCCATGTTTGCTATCATTTGATATTAATCAACCCTGCAGTTGGGGGGAGCTGTTGTTGTTGCGCGCGAGGTCCGGTTGTGGGTGTGTGTGTTTGTTGACGATCGATCCGCAGTCGCTTACCCTGCGTTGCCATGGCGTTAGCGCTTTGATTGGCCCATCGCAACACACACAAGCCACCACCCCCAAACATCAACCACCCCCCAACACCACCACCAGCTAGCTAGCAGCATCGGAGCTGCGGAGTTAGCCACCTTCCCCCTCCACCTTCCCTTTGCCTGCCTTGATAATAATAATAATAATGATAATAATGACTCGAGTTTGATTGATTCTGATTGTCGGATATCTGATTCCCGTTCATGTTTCAATCCGATGCCCGACCTGGCTTGGGTACCCTGTTCAGCGGATCGCGGCAGAAAAAAGAAAATGACCGACCCATGTCAAAAAAAAAAGGCTTGATGCATGCTCGACATCCCGCCTGTCAAAGAAACAACATTTGCTGCGTGTGATGTACATACGTATATCATAATCTGCTATATTCTATTATTCATCACCATTCTTATTATTACTAACCTGACCTTCATGAGTTCAGAACTCACACCCTTTTCAAAGCTAAGTAAACTCTCGGGAAACAAAACGGTAAGTATTCTTCTTTCGACTTCCTTTGTTCTCTCAATTAAGTACTTACTTACTTATTTATGCATGCCTACAGACATGCCGTCCGGACTGGACTAAAATGAGTATCTGCACCGTTGCTCTTACGTACGCCCGCGTGACAGGCAGACAGAGCAAGCTTAATTGGGATGACACCCAAACGGAATGCGACAGTTAAACCGCGAGCTAAAAAAAACCCAACTGTCGCTAGTCAGTCCAGGGATATAAAACAACATTTAGCAATTCCACTTTGACAGGCTCGTTCAATAAAAAATATGTCATCATGATCGTTTGTTTGCTCTCAAACAGGCACCGCCGGGACAGTTCGAACTAGCCACATGGAGAGCTAGAACCATGCGAGCCCTTCTCATCGCTCGATCCCCTCGGGGCTAAAGGGCTAATAAGCTAGCCGACCCGGACATGATATCCATTTTTTTTTTTTTTTGGCGCATTTGACTTTTCTGTTTCAACGGTTTGCGACCCCCCCAAACAGCAAAAAGCTGCTACTGGTAATCAAATTAATAATGGCGCTAGGTTTGTTCCTTCAGTTCTGGGGCCCTTCTTTTTTCGCGAAAAATATGGTTTCATGAGCTTGTAGCTCAATCAACTTACCCAGCTCTATAACAAACATGCTTCCATACGTAGCCCTGGTTCCTGCTTGTCAGTATAATATGTACTATGTATGTAAGAACCCGAGCCGGCATAAGAAAGAAAACGGTCTTGGCTTGCAGCAATCCCGAGCTCGTTTGCGGGTCGTCACAGCTGTCAGAGAAGGAAGAATAAATAATTTCGAAAGAGAAGGGTAAACCCGTTCGCTTTTTTTTTCTGTGGATCCTGGAAAAGGTTTAAACGGTCCCTGGACACCGATTTTATGAACGAACCTGGTCTCATTCTCGACTCAAAGAGTTTAGAAGCGTTCTCATGGGCTGACGTGAACACACTCCCAGAACGATCCCAGAAACAGACATATCTCCTTCCCGCCAGTCGCTCGCCAGTCCGATTCGAGTCCAAGTTTTCATGTCCGGTCTTCCGCCCAACCCCAAGACTGGTCCCAGTCCGTCCAAGTACTCCTTGGTGGGTAATAAGTGTCGATTGCGGTAGAGCACGAGAGAGATAGTCCATTTGGTCTATCTGCAGTAGGCCATTTCGATCTGCCTGACCCTAATTCCAGTTTCGAAATCCCTTTTTTCCCCATGCTCTTTTTTTCCCTCTCGTCTTTTCCTTTTAAAGATAAGACAGGTGAAGTGGCAGACGGGATGAATTAAACGGCCTTCTCTCCTACAACTTTTTCGATCTGATCCTTCTTCTTCTTCTTCATATCCTTCTAGAATTAAAACATTCTCCATATTGTTTCCTTTCCATCATTACCACCCGCTCGAGTAATTACTCAGAACCAGGCTTTTATGCGCTTTTGCTGCCACCCCTCCATTATCTAAAAAAACCTGCCTGTGAATGTCCTACGTATCTTTTCTCTGCATGCGCCAAACAAATCTCCGCCGTCGCCTGTTGTCGCATCTCTCTCGTAATAAATCTCGGCCTTTTTTGAAATATAACAAAATCTCCAATAATTAAGCTAAAAATAATAAATCCCTCTCAAAAAGAAAATAAAAAATAAAATAAGATATCAAAGAAACGAGAACAAGGCATCTTCCAAAGATGGTCGTCTTTATCGATCTGGACGCCGACACCGTTGAACGGGATTTCCCGGGTCATCTGCCCTTCTACTACGCCGACCAAGTCGTGATGTCCCACGCCGGCGCATCCTCCCACCACCACCACCATCACATCCCCCACTACGCTCAACCTCTCCTCAACACATCCTCCTCCTCCTCCTCCCAGGATCAATCCTCCCCTTCCTCTTCGCACTCCAGCCGCCCAACTTCCGCGCGCTCCAAAGGTGCGACCAGAAGAAGCACCGGTTCCAGAGGAAAGGATAGAACTCTGTCGCAATCCAATCCGAATGACTCGGAGCGGCTCAACAAATTATTCCGCGTGGTTGGGATTTACCCGTACGTTCACTTCATCCTCCCAGCCTTTTCCCACCCTGGCGCCCCGCAAACACTCTCCCCCCACCTCTGCATTGATCAATTGAACAAAATATACTAAAATTCTCTACTATCCCCCCCAAAAAAATTATAGTTGCATACGCTCCATAGCCCAGCATCTTGATCGCACCGATCTCTACAATCTCTCATCAACATGTCGTGACATGCACCAATGTCTGCTCGAGAATCGCAGACATCTCCTGCCGTTCACCCTACGCTGTCATTACGCCCGCAGTTCCAAGCCGAAGAAGAACATCCCATCGATTCGCAGCGTGGTAGTGAGAACCCAATGCGTTTCGGACTTGGTTAATATCTGGTAAGCTTGCCATTTTCAGCGTCCTACCTGCATGCGACTATTCGCTAACACGAATACAGTGATCGCTGCCGAAACCCATCCTGTCGGGTACGAATGGACCAATTTACCCTTACCTACCTACTTGCTTCTTACTTATATATATCTCGCACCTTTCGGAGATAAGCTAACGGGAAAGAGCTCTACCTAGAACTGCAAGAGTCGCTCCACAAAAATCACCGGACAATCCACCAAACGAGCGACATGCAGAGCTTGCTCTTCGGTTTCTCTCGCTGCGCTTACCGAAGACCCCACCATCAAACCTTGCGACTGCCAATCCAAGGGTGAACCGTGGATCTGTAACAGCTGCGCCGTCATTGGTATGGAGAATTATCTCCTCAAGACTAATAAGAGTGGCAGGGGTCAGACCGCGACGGTGGAGTTGGAGTGTGGTAGGGGAACTGCGTGCGTCGGTAAGGGATGGTATACCTGCGAGAATTTCTACGCTTATCTGGACAACTCTGGGAAAGAAGAGAAATTTGTAAGTTGACACAATAAAAGTTCTTTGAATTACTACTCTTTATATATGTAGAGGCTAAATAATTATGGTAATAGTCTAAGCGGGGAGATAAGGTCAGGTATGCTTGTAATGGTTGCAAGCAATATGTGTTCAATAAACAAGAGGAACGGGAGTTCCTAGCACTTAAAGCTTGAGCACAACTTTTTCTCTTCCCCCTCCCGTTTTACCGCTGGTATTGGTTTAGGTATTGGTTTCCTAGCGGTCGATCGGTAGAGAAAAAATATATACATACATTGACTAGAAGATTAGGTATCGGGTGTTTTCGGTGGTCTCGTCATCCTTTTTTTTTTTTTTTTTCTTTCTTTCTTCGGGACTTCTTTTTCCAGAATCGCGTTTCAATTTTTGCTTCAAGCCTAGGCATTCTATTATTATACCCCAGTTGTTTTTTTCTTAGGAACTCGTTTTGTTCATATAATATCATTGCTTTCATTCCTCTCCTTTTATTCAATTGGCAGCTTTACATATATACCCAGCTACACTTCCATCCACCCATACATACATACATTTCCATATTTCATAAACCATCTACTACTCCAAATTCTTACCACCCGAAAGTACTAAAACCTAGCTTCGTTTCCAAACACTAACCATATCACTCCCCTGCCCGGACTCCAAATACCTCCTCGGCGTAACGTGCATCTCCCTCACAAACCCCACCGCCTCCAACAACTCGGCATATATCTCCGACCTAAGCGGCCACGGCGGGCCCGGCAGATCGAAAGATTTGTACAACGGAAACTCAAGACATATCAACCTCCCACCGGGCTTCACCAACTCTGCCATCCTCGCGGCCCATTTAGTCCGTAACCCCTGCGATGGATCCAGCGCACAAAGGAAGGTATAATCATACACGACATCAAACTTGACACCCTCGCCCACACTATCCTCCAAATCCTTCGTGAAGAAATCGCCAGTGAGAAAGGTATATTTCCCGGGAAGATTAGCCATAGGAGCTGTCTTCTCGGCGTTCTTTTGAGCTTCGGATGCAGCTGTAGATGAGAGTTCGAGACCGTACGCGTCTAGGCCGTGTGAAGCGAATAAAAGCACATCGTAACCACGACCGCAGCCTGGAACTAGCGCTTTAAGTTGCGCGTTTGGGGTGGTTGTAGGTTGTAGGATTTCAGGATGGTCTCTGAGGAGATCTATGAGGGATGGAGAAGAGCCGCCTCGGTCCCATCTTTTATTTTTTTCGACACGTATGGTTATCAATTAGGTACGTACTATATAATGCAGCGCATTGGGTGTGTATGTGGGTAATGAATAGTATGGTATATACTCACGGAAGATACGACCCATCATCCCATAATGATTTCCAAACATTTTGGTGTTGGCCGTTCGAGCTATGAATTTGTCGAAATGGAAATGGTTAGTCGATATACGCGTAGCCCATAGCTTAGTGTAAATTTAGAAAGTAATGATAAAAGTAAAATTGAGGATGCGGCTGTATGCATGTATGCATGTATGCATGTAAATGTTGGAATATATCTTGGGCAGCTAGCTGGGTATGACAGAAAAAAAACCCCGCGGGGTACACAAGGGTATAGTATGTATGTATGTATTGTATGCATGTTGGAGGTTACTCACGCCGCGAATATCTCTTGGAGGTTTGGAGCTGACTGTTCCGACATTGCGACGCGACGGGTTTCCCTCGAATTTTCGTTCGTTTTTAAGTGCTAGTGATTGGGGATATGCAAAATGTGAGGCGGGTGTTTGTTTCACGTCGAGTGGATCAATTGAGTTACTTGTTCGCACGAATTCGAAATCTGGAGCTCTTCAGTATGTACTAAAGTACATGTACATTCGATTTCGATCTCGGTGTATGAATAGAAAGCGATCAATCACAGCCACACTTCTGTCTTTTATAGTAAACTGATCCTGTCGGCCGAGCCGGAATGTGAAGCCGAAGTCCAAAGTCCAAATACTGCAAATTGGTCAGCGACAGCTAATTAGCTAAGCTTCGGAACATTTTCGTCGAATTATGACTATTTCTTTGTCAGCCGTTCTCAATAGGTCAACGCAGTGCGGCTTCATTATCCAACATGAGCAACATCTTGAACACTTTCTTCCAAAATAACCTCTATCTTTCAATAAATACTCCACTACAGTGAAATAAACAGACCAGGTTCTGGCAGCTATATTATTGAGCCTTGGGAGTACTAATTTAGAATCATATTTGCTACCAGGATAATGAAAAAAAAAAAAAAAAACCGAAGTGCGAATGTTATAAACCATATCCTGGTAGATCTCCATACATTCCTTGTCAACTTCCAACTTCCAACTTCAGTAACCCCCCGGATTTTCCTTTTTAAATTTTGTAACCTAGATATATCCACTTCATATATTGTATCGCAAATAGAATAAGCTTAATTGATATTTTGATGTAACTTCCACACCCTTGAAATATTCGAATTAGGTAAGCTAATCCGTATCTATACTTTATATGATGTCACCACTAGCACTTCATCGATATTCTGGGAAGAACAATCCAACTTTTAGTTTGATGCTAAAAATTCGATAGTTATGTTTACACAGAGGGATTTTTCATAAACTGGAACCTGATCGAGATTGAGGACGGTTTCAGATTCAGATTCAGATTCCTTTTTTCTCTCTCTAGATTTATGAATTCAGCCTCGACTCTTCGTGGGTCATTATCCTCGAATCCAGGCGCTCGAAGCAGGCCCGGGCGGATTATAAACTCCGCTAGCTAGTAAACTGCATGCAGTGACAGTTTATCAGGCATTTAGCTTTATAGCCTCGAATCCGCTTTACGGAGATATAGAATATACAAAACCCATAGATAAAGTTTTTCAAACCCCAGCCGAGGAGATTTATCTCAGTCCTAGCTTTAAAATTTTAGTGGCTATTGTGAAAAATCTTCGCTTATGATACTATAAGCCAAGCATGCATGTGACTTAGTAGTTAGCAATTACATTAACGATTCAAATACCATTTTTTAACTTATCGATACAATCATGATGCATATGTTTTTAAGTTTCGGATGTACATCCGATCACGATTTTTTGGTACCTACGGCTAGCGGCTGTGCCCTCTCGGGAATACCAGATTCTTGTTATAATTCCCCCGCTAACTTCCGATCGATCGACTGTTGATAACTTTATTCCTCGATCTGAAAGAAAAGAAAAGAAGAAAAAATATTAGTGCGAGATCCAGAATTCGAAGATATCTTTCGCGCAGTTTGTGTGACGTGCCAAAACAGCGACCAACGAAAACAGCGGATATACAAGCCGCTTTCTCCTGTAGGGCCGTCCCGAGGGGGAAAAAAAAATCAGATGTCCAGCAAAGTTTGAATCCCCAGTTCGCGGTACCGAGTCGAGTGATTCAACGCAGCAGGTTACATATCATACATATAAACTGGAACTACTGTTTGTAATACCCTAAGTTTTAGCTTGTCGTTTTGTCTTTTTTTTGTGTTCTTTAAAGTGAAAGTTAACTCCCAGCTAGCTGTTCCTGAGAGAGATCTGCTTCAGGGGTATGATGGTTCTACAAAATCTGCAATTTTAAATTAATTCCCAACGTCCGGAAAATCTAGGTAATAGTGGGTATATTCCGCGCTGGTAGCTCGATTATGGAAGAACTTGTGACCGGATATTTTCGGTATTGATATCTGGAGGTTATCTTTTCAACATCAGGACACCTCCTCTTGACTCGAAGATCTAATACACAAACGGTGAAATTCGAGCTTCGATTAATTGGTCGGCTCTTAATCGATCCAGCTTTGTTAAGAATGCTCCAGATTTTGCGTATCCTTTCCCGATTTCGAATCGGAATTTACACACTCTTGACTTGTCATACATACCTCGAATAATTCAGGAACAATATTAATTGTATATGCTGAGGTGTAAGGCGAGAAATACCACACCAACGCAACATCAAATCTACGTAGCTACATCGATCATTTAGAGAGCTCGAGGTTTGAATCGCGATCTAGAGTAGCTGGGGACTGAGGCCCACCTTCACAGCTCGATCAAGAACCCTGAACGCCAATTCCGAATAGAAAGTTTATCACTATTATCCCTTCTCGATGTTAACTTTAATTTCAAGCCAACATGATACACCAGATTTGCAGATCAGATACGACGGCCCTTGCCGCGCCGTGATCCAACCACCATGTACCAACATGGAACAGTACCTCTCATCAAGCATCTCACGATTGATCAAATGTCTGTGATACGGTTTACAAGAATCGAAAATTTTGGAAATGTCATCCGAAATCCCATGACGAGGACCTCACATCAACACCGATATAGGACTGGTAGTACTCGATCTTCCAATACAAAATCTGAATATCCAACCATCGTGTACATATTCCCTACTGTAGAAAAATCCAAGCTTCAATACGTATATAACTAGCCCTACCCTTCCTCTCCGAACCCATTTTTTAATCATCAGCAGCAGCATCAGCATCAGCAGCTTTGGTAATCTCCATTCTCTCTCTATACTTCTATATTAATATAATATATCACAAAGCTTCAAATCCATTCTTTACGCCTTAGACATTGCTACATTCTTAAAATCTTTTGTCTAGATATATACATATATTTGCAAAATGCAGCTCTTGACCGTCTTCACCGTCGTCCTCACCGCTTTGTCCTCCGTTTCCGCCATTCCAAACCCACAACGGGGTGGTGGATTCCGTGGCGGTCGTGTCGGCGATATCAACAATGGACGTATCGGGGGTACCGGACGAGCTGATTCCGGTGAGTAATATACTCCCTATGATATATGCTAGCTAGCTCTCACTAACCCTTTGTTATATCAGCCGCCGGGTCTGCCACCGATAACAATAGTAAGTCCATGCATTCACCATACTTTATCACCACCACCATAAATAGTGTATATATATACCTCAAGATGTAAAAGCTGGCTAACAAGTTTTTCAAAAAAAAAAGGTATCACCGAGGGCGGCAACTCGGGCGCCATCGTAAACAGCCCCGGCTCGGTCGTCAGCCAGACCTCCACAAGCTGTGGCAACGGCGGTCAGATCGTCTGTTGCGATCTCACCACCAATACCGCCAATGCAAACTCAGGTCGTCAATCCGAATCCACCCAAACATTCCATCAGTTCGCACCATCGTTGCGAAATCTCTTCCGCGATCGTATCAGTCTGCCAACGGATAACAATGACAGGCAACAGAACAGCCAAGGCGACGTTTGTCCGTCCGTTAGATCCGCTGGTTAGTATCACCTTTTTGCTACCTCAAAATCATATCACACCTTCAATGAACATCCGAATCATATTTGAAAAAAAGTTGGAAATATGCTAAGAGATTTTTCATTTTTAATATATAAAAACAGCCGCCGGTTCCCAGTCGGCCTATTGTTCCTCCACAGTCGCTTGCTGTACCGGTGATTTCGTAAGTCTCCAATATATATACCTAAAAACCAACATATCCACGGGAACCCTTCTACATAACTAATACTTAAAAAAAAAAAAAATACAGTGCACGGCCATGAACATCATCGTCAACACTCCAGTAACAATCAATGGTGGTCGAATCCCAAGGAACAAAGCATAAACACATACACCAACCAGACATCTCCTTGTTCATCTTCGAAGTTGGTGGATTTTTCGATCTCCCGCTAATAATATAATATATGGAGTGTCTTAGTTTTCACCGGCATCGATCGTTTAAATTTTCGTGAAATCTTCAGTTCGTTACTATCCTTAGTCAAACCCTTTTCGATCGCGGTTGTTATTTCTTAAGAAAAGATATATATATAAAAAAAGAGCTTTTTACATACGGAAGGAAGGGAGGGAGGAAGGAATGGAGGAAAGAGGGGGTGTGTTTATATTATTACATTTGCCTGTCAACCACTCATTTACTATTTTTTGCTTTTATGCTTTTTGGATTTGTTATATTTTATAAAAATGGCCATTCTTTTAATTTTATAGTTTTCGGAAGAGCGAATATATACCATTCTTCCTTCTTCCTACTTCTTATCTTCCCATTTCAATCAATCAGTAGGAAATGAAAGCAATGAATGGGGTATCAGAAATAACGCATATATATATATAACAATCTTGTATCCTTTTTTTGTAATCATGGATGCATTCGAAGGAGGAAATGGATTAAAATCTTGGTGTTATGCGATTTTTGGAAATAACAAGAAAGAAAGAAAAAGAAAACTTCCTCTCGTTTTCGAACATTTCTAGTCGAAATCATATTGCTTTTCTAAAGTCTAGTTGCGGTGGCATTTTTAATATTTCATGCTTGTGTACTACTAGTATACCGCCCTTAACCTAATTTTCTAATGGAATCTGTTTTGGCCACCATTCACACTCCACACTGTACGAGTCATGCTTTTGATCGATATATATATATATATATATATATATATATAAGAATTAGTCTTATATTCAAGAAGCTCAAGACTATACAAGAATGACATGTCGATAGTCAGCATTACATTAATTGATAGAAAAAAGGTGGCCTCAAGGCTAAGAAAAAACTAAAACTAAAACTAACACGGTTATATACAACCAAAAAAGATAGAATAATGCCGAGCATACATACCAAAATTTATAAATAGCCTTATAATTATTATCAAGCAGCTCAACAAAGCCCAAATATAATAAACAAAACTATTAAAAGAAAAAAAAAAAGTATTAATTAATTAATTAAAATTTTTTTAAAAGATAGGAATCACACTTCAACTCTTCCAAAATGCCACAGCTCCCTCCACTCAGGCCGAGGCCGACACGCGAACCAGCACTACCAGGTTTCCCAAGTCCACATATACGGGTCATATGCAAGTTCCATACCACTGATCAATCAGCTGAGTCATTTTGTTCTTGTTATTATTCTAAATAATACCCGGATTATAAGGGGAAATATATACTGCGAAATTATAATAGTCTCGTTGCCGTATTGTATATGCTATGTATACTGTATAATATAGTATAGTATATGAGATAAATGGGATGAGTGGTATGCCTTGATGTGATATATCCTATCGCCAGTCTCAAAACCAGACCGGACAGTGATACAACGTACGGACAACGGTATGCATGATACATATGAAGGAAGATAAAAAAAATGTATTCACAAGCTGCATGCTAAAGATGATATGAATCAAATAGCAAATATGATAGATGCCAAAAAAGAAAAGGTGCCCATGAATCAAATCCCAATATCAAAAAACAAAAATGAAGCATCAAATATCACTAAACAAAAATATACAAAAAAGAAATCAAAATCTCGCTTGCTCCTTCCCTAGCCTTTTCGCTACGACGCATCCTTCTAGTTATTCCCAGTCCGCCCTTCATAACCTCATATTCATTAAGAAAAGTAAAAAAGAAAAAGTAAAAAACCCGTTTTGTCTATCCCATCAATAATACCGAATCGAAAAAATCATATGCATGCTCTGCTGTGCAAACGATTGAAAGGCTCCATGAGTAGAATGCTAAACGAAAGAAGAAAGTAATACCAATACTAGTACCCTACCATCATCCCAAAAGAACGTAATAATAATAATAATCCACCACCACCACCTCGAACACCACACTTATGATAATACCTCATCTAACCACCCCAAACCCACGCTTCCTCTCCGTTCCTCTCCCTCCACTCCCGACAGAGCACTTGAATCCGCTCCCCCAACTCCTCAACCCCGCTTCTCCCCTCCGCTGTCTTCCCAAAACACCCCCTAAGCAACCGATCCACCGCTCCACCCACACGACACCGATATCCCTTCTCATCCGCCCTCGCAAACCCCATCGGGTCACCCTGCCTCACCCACATGTTCCGCTGTATGTCCATCTTGGCGGCAGAGTAAGGATGACTCCCGATCGCGGTCTGCAATAACGTCATAGATAACCCGTACTGATCTGATGAGAATGTCGGTAAAGGTCTCGGTTCTGACTTTTTCGCCGGTGGTTGTGCGAGTGTTACGTTTCCGCTACTCGTCGCGGCAAGGTTGGTGTACTGTTTTGTCGGAGTGGTAGGCGGTGTTAAGAAGGCAGCTAGGAGTTCGGGAGCACAATATATCGTCGTAACAGCGGTGATCGCTTCTTCTTCGTCGGAAATATGGCCGGTGGAGTCGAGTAGGTAGGCTGAGGAAAAGTCGGATACGACGGGTTCGATCAGCGACACCGCTTCATCCGGTGATATCCAGTCGTATGACTTTTCACCGTTCCATTTCTTGGTTAGGATGTTTTGCGGTTTGACGTCGCCGTGGATTATCCCGTTAGCTTTTAGAAATGCAAAGGCGCTGATGAGACGGGAGGAGATGAGGAGCCATTGTGTTATCCCCACGATTGGAAGTTTTCGGCTGTTGAAACTAGCATCGTAGGGTTGCGATGTTCTACAACGGGTGGTGAATTGTTCGAGATTGTCGCCTGGTAAAGCTGCGAGGAGGATCGAGTTTGTGGAATCATCGAATCCGTTGAAGGGGATGATGGATTGGTATGATTTTGAAACGTCGATTTTTCGCTGAAGGCTGGACAGGATCAAAGCTTCTCTTTTTATGGCGGGTATGGAGAAATTATTGAGCGGCTGCTTCACCGCGATAACTAGCGATTCCTCGCCGGGTTTTGGAGAGGCTAGGAAACCTCTGTAGACGTTGCTCCAAGCGCCTGAACCAAACTTTGTGGGACTTTTAGGGTCGTCTAGTTGGTAACTCCCTGAAGGTTTTAGAATCGGCGATTCCTCCTCTTCATCTTGGAATTTATTCTCCACACCCATATCTGAATGCGAGTTCTCCCCACTATCTTCCTTTTTTCCCTCTCTCTCAAATTGAGGCTTCGAGAGCGGTGGAGGGGACTGATCAATTCTGGTTTCCTGTTTGTTGACTGACACAGGAGTTTCCGGAGGCGTGAATATATCCAGCAACGTCGCACCGTTCTTAGGCTCCTGAAAGACCGTCCTGGGGATATCGAGCGAGTTCTTACTCCCCACAATGATCGGTCGCTGGCTTTCTAGATATCGATCTCGAAGAAGCAACCTGGTAGCGTTATCGGGTGGTGAGAATGTGAAAGTCGCGAGAGCCGGCGAGGATGATGTTTCCAATGTGGGAGTCGCAATGGAGGATTCGTCGGTGGATGAGGTGGTGGAAGGGGTGGGAGTCGAGCATCTGGAAGAGGAATCCGATCTTGAGCTGGATACCGCGTGGTCGATGATCTCACGCTGTTTTATATTATTGAGTGGCGGCATCAACACCGTGGTATCGGACTCGACGGACTCCAATGACCGTTGCGGTATCAAAGGAGCAATTTCGAGATGTAGATTTTGAGGCCGCGAACCTCGGCGTGAGGTCGCACCGATGAAATCATCATCTCGGAAGGCGGTCGTCGTCTTTTCGATGATTTCCACGGCGAGCGCCGGTTTGGCCATAGATCCGTACTTTAATGACATATTTAAATGATAATAGTAATATATAATATGGTGCTTTCCTAACCGGTAAACCCTCCTTTAAAATTCGACGAAATGACCGCTGAAATGATATAGAAAATAAAATAATGTAACGACGTTACACTGAAACGGTTGGAAAACCCGTCAACTAACCTGGAGGTAATTATATCGACGCGGGTTGTGTAACGTCGGAAACTTTACGGTTGAGGCTGATGCAATATAAAACTCGAAGAAAAAAAAAGAATGAAAAAAAGGCGAGATGCTGGATATGAATTATGCAATGTAGCACAACGGAAGACCGTTCGTCGGTGTTTCTTTAAACAGAATGGTCTTGAGCAAATGTATACGGATATATAGATACTCAAGTAAGCAGTCATACGAGAAAGAAAAGAAGGATCTGGGTCCTTCGAGATGGTTCGGTTCGTTTAGTGTTGTTGTCGTTGTCGTTGTTATTTGTTGTTGTTGTTGCAGGTGTCTCAGTCCCAACAACCCAATTCGTCTTGTCGTCGTCGTCGTCGTCTGTCGTTGTTTCTTGCGAATTAGTTGGCGGGCGCTGTCAAAGTGGCGGTCGTCCCTCCATCTTTAAACCGACTTTATTTTTTTTATAATTTATTCCATGAAAGGAAAAAAAAGGGAGAAAGAGTGATATTGATACGAGGGATTGAAAAGGGAAAGAGGTCGAGTATTGTATTAATTACTCGAGTCCGAAGTCCGAATTTGATCTTATCTTCTGACCCTAGAGAAAAGGCTCAACAGGCGCTCTTCGTTAATTATTATAAGAGGGCGTTTCAACGGAAATATCGCGCGTCGGGGTTATTATCTCTTCTTCTTCTTCTTCTTCTTCTTTTATCTCTCGTTCTGATTCATCCAGCGGCCAGGAGGGACCCTTTCTTCCTGAAACCAATCCAAGGCCTTCGCTTCGAGAACTCAACACAGGGAAAAGAAAAGCCGCTGGAAAATGAAGAGGGAAAACCAGGGCAAAACTTTGCTTTTCTCGCTATAATTGATAATTTCCGTGCTATTGGCAAAATATGTGTTCGGTCAGGTGCCGCGAGGCCAAGTATTTATGTATTTTATCGGAACTCGGATTGAACAGTCGTCGTGTAAAAGGAATACGAATCCGCCTTGTTCGCGATATCTTTGCAATTGTCGTCCACGGTGAGATTTCCAATCCAATGCAAAGCTTTGAAGGGTCGTTCAAGAATAATAATTATATATATATATATATCGACAGGAACATTCCGAAAGAACGGAACCTGAAAATATCCACTAGAAATTTTTAAAAAGAGGGACGAAAGGAGGGGCCCTTTTAGCTTTTTAAAAGAGTATGCCAATAGAGGCGGTTGGGGGGTGGTGGTGGTGGTGGTGGGGCAACAGCGCATCAGAAAACGGGTGGCCTCAATCGACCTTCAATTCACAGTCGATGAATGTTTTTCAGGTTCGAGATTATTCTCTTTCTTCTCTTTCTTCTTCTCCTCTTTGATCTGCTCGATTTTAGGATATATCCGGCAGAGGGAAAACGGCACTCCATTCCTTAGCCGGATTCTGTGGGAATTCCTGCACCTGATCTGATCGCGTTGAGTAAGAAGTAGCGAGCAGGGCCAGCTTCGAATCGACTATACCTTTTTGCCAGTCATTGTAAGCGTCTAGACGTCTATATGATGTACGTATACACAAGTATAGCGTCCCACCACGGTACCTTTTTTTTTTTTTTTTTTTTTTGTCTTCTCCAACAGACCGAGCGAGCGGTTTCTTCCCGACCAGTCGAGTCGATGGGATCCTGCACGGGTCAAGACGTTATGACTCGTTAACGTTGACTAGCCCTGCCCAGCCAGCTCAATTGGCCAACCCCCCCCGGTCTCATGCGGATAACGGGCAAGGAACTTCCCCAGAAAAAAAAAATATATATATATATATTAAATATATGCCACCGCAAATCCGTTTGATCAATTGAGGCTGTCTAAATCAACCTCTGAAGGCTAGAAATTTAAACCGATTGTTGGAAATTTTTGAAGAGGTAAGTTAACGTTGACGATTCCCAACTAGTCTTTTGGTCGAAAACATCGAAAACATACTTTTGAAGCTAGCCGGACTGGTCTCGATACCATACCCCTCGCAAGACTAAAGGTTCCGAACAAATACTTCACAAAGCCACGAGAGAAAAGAGGTGAGGGGCCAAGCCGGGGGGACAAAGGCAGGCTCAGTATTTTTTATTTTTTATTTTTTATTTTTATTTTTCGATCCTGCTCCCCCTCCCGTTGCGACCGTTAACGGTTGATCGATCATGAGCTCTAGTACAGCTGGTGGCCTTGGCTTTTATTATATACCTTACATCATCTCATGAGCTCTGAGGATAATATATTATTATAATACCATCCATACCTGCATAACATCTCAAGCAGGAATTAATTACCACCCCTCTCTAACATTCTTCGGTAATATAACCTTTTAACAATTGCATCGGTCAGCTTGAGATTTCGGACGAAGCGCGATAAACCGGAACCCCTCCAGTGACTTAATTACTAACCAGTTTGTTTTTGTTGCATGTGCATTTGCATCTGCATTGAGATATATGCCAGTACAGATTGTATGCAATATCCTTCGCACTCCACCACCATGAATTCTTTTCCGTTAACCGTCAGCCATGCACGACTCGCAACAGCAACAGACAGACAAACCCCCCAAAAAAAAAAAAAAAAATTCGCCTGCGGCCCGCAGCGCAGTCAGTCAAGGAAGTGTGAAGCAAGCAAACCCCCTGTACCTGTCTCAAATCAAAAAAATAAAATAAAACAATAACGTAAAGACTAAGTACTTTGTAGAAGTCGCGTCTATGCACAGCCAAGACGATAATACCAAAAGGGTCGTAATACGTAATCACCGATCAAGTTCGATTAGACGTTAAATTTTAAGTTTTTTTCTCACTTTTCACTCTCTCAATCTACTGTAATCTATAATCTATAATTTAAAATTTAAAATTTAATAAATTTATAAAGCGAAACTTGTCTTAAATTTATCAGATGTAACCTTAACCCGCTCGTCTCCGGAAAAACCCTACCGAGACCCCAAGGAATTAAAATTTTTTTTTTTTAAAAAAAAAAAAAAAAAAAAAAAAAATTCATGGCAGGCATGCATTCCATGTATGTAGCAAACTAAGTAATGAGACAAAAATTTAAGCAAAAGGGTTTCAAAAACGGGACGAACTTGAAAACCCGCATTTTTAGTGTGTCAGATTTTCAATATAAATAAATACTTAGTACTTACTTAATTATATAAATCAACACCCAGATTTCATGCATGGATGCATCGAGGCTACCAGATTTCAGCTTCAGGGACCATGGAGGATAGCATTTAACTAGCTTGCGAGACAAGATGCGACTATAATACTACTACTACTAATTTCGGCTTACTAGTTAGTAGCTCAGCTTTAATTGCAAACACTGGCAGTTTTAAATACCAAAATGAAAAATGGTAATACCTTCAGTATATATTCTCAAACATTTAAAAAAAAATCGAACCTGAGGACTAGTAAGTATATCATACCCCCTGAATTTATATATAGTATAAAAATATTACATAACAAAATTCAAACGACCAAAGTAGGAAGAAGGAGGAAGGATAGATTAAAAAAAAAAAAAAAGTAGATGTTCTTATATAAGTTGATTGGAAATTCGAAAGAGCACAATTAAATTAAACGTTACAACTTGAACACACTCAGGCTGTGTGTTTGTATAGTACGGTACGGTAAAGCAAGCAAGCACAACAATTTTTTGTTGGAAAAAAAAAAAAAAAAAAAGAATACTCGATCGACTGAATAAGACAAATTCCCCTGGGCCCATTTTCGAAAAAAAAGAGGTCGCTCGCTCACAGTATACGGTATACGGTATGAAAAGTGATGCCGCCCGCCGTCCATACACAAGACTTTGACTTTGTAAAAGAAGTTCCGGCAGTGTCCATCCCACAACAGCAAAGAAAAGCAAAACCTACTCAAACTCCTTCCCAGCAAAAGAAAGAAAGAAAGGAAATAAATAAAAAGAAAGACAGAGAAACCCTTTGCAAAAAAGAAAGAAAGAAAGCTTATTATAAGCTAGATATTTCGTGAAAGAGTAAAAAAAAATTATTATGTATAGAATAAATTACAATGAAAAATGGTATCCAAGAAGAGGTAGTAAAGAAAGAGAAAAAATAAAATGACCCCTTGCTAATCAGAAGAAAAAAACCTTGCTCGAGATTGTATACCCTCAAGATAAGAATGAAAAGAAAGAAAGATAGAAGAAAAAAAATAAATAAAAGATTACATATTCATGATCTCATAAAGAATAGAGAAGAACTTTTGCTCCCACATAGTATACCTGTACCTATTATAATTTGTAATTTCACTCATACTGACCGTGGCCATTCCATGCCCACGCATGCTGCTGCTGCATCCCCTGACCGGGTCCACCGTGTGTCTGTTGCGACTGGAAGAAACCACCACCATAGCCAGCCTCACCACCGCCGACAACACTAAACACAGGTTGGTTCGGATCATGCAACTCCATATCTTGATGGGTATACATGAACGGATCATAAAACTGCTGGTTATTATCGTAATATAACGACGAGATGACCTCATCCGGCGCCCGCGATGCGAAATCAGACATTTGCATCCCCGCTTGCGTATCCGGGAGTATGGCATAGTGGTCTTGCGGGGACACCATTGGCGTCGTCTCCGTCAATATCGGCTGATCGACGTCCATGTTTGCCGGTGCCGGTATCGGCTCAGCGTATTCCTCCACGCTAGCGTGATGCGATGCCGCCTTACTGGGAGTAGGAGGGGCAGGCGGTGAGGAAGGTATCGATTTCGAATTCTTTTCTTCTTCTTCTAGAGCCGCGGCTTCTTCGGCCATCTGCTCGTCCGCTTCGGGACTGGCCATGAGCACGCCGCCGTATTCAAAGATGGTTAGACCCGTGCCGCCTTCGACGGGTACTCGAGGGTTAGGATCCGGTCCCGCGGGACGCTCAGCCTCCCTCATCGCCGCGTTGGAATCACCGTGCGGCCCTTTACCCTTTGCTTTACCTCTGCCCCTGCGCTTCTTGGTCGCTGGAACGATCGGAGGTGGTTTGCTACCTAGGACTTCGTAGACGACTCGCGCCATCTCGCCGCGAACCTGCAGACCTTCCTTTCGGACAATCTCACGGGTCGCTCTTCTGATGATGATGAAGAATCGGACTGTTCTGTCCGGGGGTGGTTCGGTTTGGATTGGGAGTAACGTTATGAGATCCTTGACTGGTAGTAGCTTGATGAGAAGAAACTCATTCTTCGATGGCTCTTGGGGCAATCTTCTAGCCCAAAAGTTGATCATTGTCTGTGGCAATCCCCGTTAGCATCTTTACTCTTCGTAAACCTCTTCGAAAAAAATAAAAGAAAAAGAAAAAGAAAAGAAAAGAAAAGAAAGAGAGAAGAAAAGGCTCACCTGTCTTTCCCTCTTTGGAAAACCACACGTATCCATAAAGAGATCAAGAAACTCTGACAACTTTTCATAAGCAACAGCGAACGACCGCTTCTCGTTCTGCTCACCCTTAAAGCTCCAATCCAACATGACGCCCGGGTTCCTCTTCTTCCCATCATCACCGTGACCTCCTAACTCACCAACCTCCGCGCTGCCCCATCCACCTTCGATCTGTGTATCCATCCTACTGATGAACCATTTCCCCCCGGCGCCTTTCGCTTGACTCTTCTTCAAAAGCGTAATCTTCTCCGGGTTTTGGGTACCCTCCGGCTCGCTCACTATCCTCGTAATCTTACCGTTCCCCTCGATGGACATGGAAAGGTTCACATGCTCGCCGATGGCTGTCGCAAACATGCGATCGTGCTCGAGGGGGTCGGTCGGGGGTATGACCGTCACGGTTGGGGTGAGTCTTATCTTCAAATCTATGGGTCTCACGCAGTGGAATGTGATGTGAGGACACAACAGGACGCTGGAGGACTGAGGTGTCTCGATGCGGTCCCACTGCGCGTCCAGAGGGGATTGAGAGCGGATGGAGGCGGTGCCATCTTCGCCTTGTTCATCCGCTCTGGGGATTAATTGAGAGTGCTGCTGCTGGGCAGATGATTGTTGGATAATGTTGGAGACGGGAAAGCCAGGTGTTAGCTGCATGCTCTCTGTTGAGTAACTTGGGAGAACAGGAGCGGGGTAAGCCTGGTGTGATAGTTCAGCACTAGTAGTTGTAGGGGGATCTGAAGGGGACGACATTGATTTTAAAATATGTTAGTATATATATATGAATGGGAAAGGGGGGGGCTAGACATATAAAAAGGTTTAAAGGAAGTATGCATGCATGTGTGCATGTTTATTATGCATGAAGGGGGGGGGGGGGGGGAGAAAAAGAAGAAGAGGTAACTACTAACCTGTGAAGTCTTCTGGCATTGGGGGTTCAGCAGGTGCCGGGAAAACTATCCCAAGTCTTTGTTGTTCCTTCTTAGCTTGGGAAACAGACCAAGGGTCTGACGGAGGATACCAGACGTTTGGGGATCTAAGAAAGCTCCAGCCAGAACCACTCTCAGGATAATAGTCTACTTCAGTCGCTGGAGTCAGGCTGTGTGACATTTGTCGGTAGCCCTCCTCTGAGAGATAGGACAAAGCAGAATGTGAGACCGTGGATTGGGAGGAGAAAGAACTACGCCGACCGGGATGTGGAGTCCCAGACAACGGACTTAAGCCAGAAGGCATAGGTGTGCTTAAGGAGGACGAGATGATCCGCTTGTCGCTCATGGTAGCTTTTGGTCCTGTTTTTAAAAATCCAAAATGGAGTTTGTATCTTAGCCACTGTCCTTTTTGTGCGGAAATATAAAAAATGTGGTTTTTTTTTTCTTGTTTCGTTTCTTTCTGTGCATGGAACCTTGAAGGGGAAATAAAAAAAAAAGAAGGAGGGAGGGTTTTTAAAAAATCAAAGGGTTTATTTAAGAAGAAAAGAAAAAAGTTCGTTTTCTGTCTTCTGTTTTTCACCCTAGACCTTGTCCCGTCCGTTTCGAACAACTAAGAGTAAGGTATTTTACATGAACCAATTAGGAGCCGTACCCATTGAATATTGTGAAAAGCGCTGAACCTCCTCCCGAGCCTTGACGTGCGCGGCGTGTCTCTGCTGCTCTAATCTCCGTTCTTGCGCCTCAGCTCTTTCCAATTCGTTTCTGAAAGCATGAGATGGGCTGTACGGAGAAAACGTCTGGACAGATGTTGCTCCACCCGTGGGGTCTTTCTTCATAAAAGCAATGCTGTATGAGGAGTTCATTGGCATCATTCTCGGTGATAGATGTTCGCTCATGCGCCTCAAGGAATTCTTGGAAGCTTGGAACCCGACGGGAAAACTGAGTATCAGGTGCGAGTTTGGCTTCATATACTGTAAATAGTTTTTCGGATTTACAACATCTCCCTCAAATGTAATTATAGTTGGCGGCGATGAGAACGAAAACGTATATAGATGATGGATCGATGTAACCAGGTCCTTAATTAAAAGAAAAAAAGAAGAAGGAAGAAATAACGGGTTAGTCTCTTTTTTTTCTGTATTTTACTCGTTCAGATCTACGGTGCAGATTGTAGGCGCCCGGGGAGCTTCCGGTAGGACCAAAATCAGGCTAAAGGGGGGGTGGTGGGAAAGGTTCTTATACATACCTCCCAGCAGTTGACCTTCGATAGAGGGATATAGAACACCTGTGGCTCACCCTTCTTTTGAATCATCAGGGCAGGCACAGCAACCCTTTCAGATGATTGCTATAAAACGACGCATTAAAAAAAAAAGAAAATGTTAGAGAAAAATCCAAACTCCGGATGAGACACAATCATCTAAGGAAAGGATGGTATAGGAAGGGGAAGAGGGAAAAAAAGTAAATGGAAAAGCGGAGTGGGTCAAAATACCATATCCATTGGTGTGTCTGGCATGTACGAGTCCATGGCGGAGACACAATTGTCTGTTTTCAGATGACCTGAAGAACTAACAAGAGGGAAGAAGAATAACAAGAGATAGGCAAAGAGATAGAGAAAGAGAGAAAGAGAGTAAAGTCCAAGGCGAAAGGACTATAATGGGAATGAGGAGGGAGATTGCGCTTCGGATCGCACTAGAGTAGGTTTCCGTCTAGCCGTGATCATTCGATGGTGTGCTGCTCGCCTGGTGATACAAGACCAGCAGGAGGCGACTGAGGTGTAATTTTATATTCGAAGGTTTTCCTGGCTGCGTTGGGGGGGAATAACTATAACAAGGCCCGATATAGCCACCCCGATAGCGAGCGCCTGCAACAATCTTGAAGCAGATTCCCACGACCAAGAAAGGTGTAGTACCAAATCTGTCAAAACCTTAGCGTTCGATGTGGTATGGGGGTGATGCAACAAGATGCAGATGCAGATGCCAGTCCGAAGCAAGCAAGGTCGAGGATAGAAGGGAAAGCAGGTGCATGTATCCGCGGTCAGAGTAGTGGTAGTCGAGTGCCCCACCTAGTCACGAACTTTTCAAGGCCTCGTAACCCTCAGCTCGCGGCATGTCCGTGTGGAAAATGATGAGAAGATCCAATGATAAATTCCAATCGCCCGAAGATATGCGAATATTTCTTATTCTTCCGGGAGTAGACCCTTATCCCTCATAGCAATGCAATGGGGAATGATTTGAGTTTTTTTTTTTTGCTTCGGGGGAGGTAGTTTAAGTATACGACTAAAGTGTTGGAAAACCAGAATGCATCGAATCAGAAAGGACGAACCCAACAGAAAAGAAAAAAAAACAAAGGCTGGAATAGAAGTCACTTACCTCAGATTTTTTTTTCTTTTCTTTTCTGATCCCCGGTCGGAGAAAAAAATAAAATAAAAAGGTACCTTTCTCTTCCTGGGATAATCCAAAAAAAGAGGTAGTGATTTCATCGAACTCGCGTCAAGTTGTAAAGCGTAATTGTAATGGGCACTGGCATGATGGCCGTGGCATGCACCAGCGGGGAGGCTTTGCTGAATGCCTGGCCTGGGGGGGCTATAGGACACATGATTAATGAACGCCGCTCTTGCCCACTACGGCCTGGTTGCCTGTTGCCCAACCCACGCTCCCGAGGGTACGGTTCTCGAGAGAGACCTGCATGCGCCAGTCGCTCGCTGGCTGCAGCAGCATCCTATTTTTGCTTCGAGCCTAATTGTCGCTAAGAAGTCGCACATGTACATGTAGCCATTATCGAACGGAGCGTTATAGAGTTACATAACCTGCAGCAGTCTCAGTAAGTTTCACTGTCGGTAGTAAAAAAAAGAAAGAAAGAAATCTTCGTTCGCTCGGTCTGCTCTCCGAGTCGCTCCGAGTAGTATCATATTGGATAGATACTTCAAGTAAGCAGTATCGATATATATCTGCGTCTCATCGGGGAACAAATCCGGTCGTATCGGGGAGTTCTCCGTGTAATATCGTCGCAGTATTAATCAATATGAGCTGTTGAGAGGACTCGTCAAACTTCCCCCCGACGAAGAAAAGTAAAAAAAAAGGGCCTGGCGTCCAAACGGAGACGATTATCTCAATCGTCTCGGTCGAAATGAACTACACCTGGCCGGTTTCTCTGCAGCTTCGAAGGAGAGTCGTGATTTGATGATATTGATCGCCACGAACCTTGCCGTTAGGTTCCTGCTGCTCAGAGCTTAGGCAGCCCCCTTTCCGGGGCGTCTCACATAATGACGAGCGTATTGAATTTCGTCAACTATAGCCCTATTAACGAGGGTAACCGATCGGATCTGAGTTGTTTAATTGATTAGCAACCACCCCCCCATGTAATGCGCCGCCCAGCCAAGCACTCGCTCGAGATTAACGAGAGGGGGGGAGCTGGGAAGGAACGTTGTTCGTTGGTCTGCGGTGCGATACGTAATCGGGATTTGCTTGCGCTGTCGCGCTGGTATGCAATATGTGTACAATGTACATGTGCATACATAGTATGCAGCGGTACCAAATGAGAGGTCCAAACGCTCTCACTCCTCTCTCTCGTCTCGAGCATGCGCATGCCTTAGTAGGTAGCTGCATGCACTAAAGCCACTCGAAGAAAGCAGGGAAATGACATGTCTAATCTCGCCACAGCCCTCCAGCCAGAAAGGAATCTGCAAGAATGGCATGAGGTGTGGGGCCTGCCAGCACAGCCACCACGAATATCATCATCATCATTTCATCCGTGTCCCCACACCAGCCTCCTCTCTCTAGCCTCAATTGTGCGATTGGCGCATATTTGTGGCTTTCCAACCCTCCCTATGACGATCATTCCTGACCAGCAGGTGTGTCCCTCCCCGCGGCAGAAAATCATTTCGTGCGACCTGGCTTCAAGAGACCGCTCCAGACCCTGCCAAAACGGACCCTTACCTTGGACGAAGTTGCTCCGAAGACTGGCACACACCAACTGAAAAGAGCAGTCGACATGGTAAATCCTTTTCATAGGTTCGGAGAATTTGTTCCCAAAAGCACAGCCCTTCCGTTAAACATGCATTCCCCAGAAAATGAGACATCATTCCTTCCTAATGATTTCCTCGACAGGTCCGTGACAGCCATTGAAGCCATGCGATGAGCTTAATCTTCAGGCGAGTTTTTTATTTTCCTTATCTCCATCGAGACAAGTCGAACTTATCGCTGAAACAAGCCGTAGATCCCCTCTAACGTCAGTCCCTTCGACCGACGGTCCTGAGAGAATGACAAATCAGCAATCTTCCAAGAAAGATACTTTTTGATCAGCAATCGCAAAAAAAAAAAAAAAAAAAGGAAGGAAACCAAGGGGGAAGCGAAAATAAAGTCACAGAGAGTCGACCTGCTTGCTCGCCCTGTTCTCTCTCATTTCTAAGACAAATATAAGACATAGAATCCCACCCGGGTCCCTGACTTTCGGCTAAGCAAGAGAAAGCACGCACTCTCTTTTTTTTCGCAAGACCGGCGTGCCGGCGAAACTGCGAAGAGGAAAATGCGTTCTTGGTCGGAGCCGCACACTCGTGGCCATGGGATGTGGAGCGAAAAGGAAAATTTTTTTCAGATTCCTGGTAACGAGAAGTATAATGCAGGGTATTAAGATACCTATTATAGAAACAAACCGGCGTCGCCGTAAACCGAAAGAGGTCATCGAGCATAATCGGAACCCGACGATGGTTTGTTCCGAGGGTAAGATTAAGCTATTTTACCCCTCTTAGGAAATTTCTCCTACAGGAAAATTGGGGGGGATCGGCTCGAGTTTCGCAATGAGACGGCATGTATAGTAGACGTATTATTCAGAAGCATTAGTTCTTTCTGAAGCTATTCCGGGCTCCACATTTTTTTTTTTTTTCGTTTGCTGAACCCTGATTTTATTGCCTTTATTTCCTCTTAGAGTCTAGCGCGCCCCACCACCCTCACGAGTGCCGCAAATTCTGCGGCTAGTTTGGATGCTCTTTTTTTAAGTCTTGCCGGGCGCCCTGGCCGATTTTTTGTGATGTAATAAACCTGCAAGATTGATGCAAAATTGTCTGTCAACTTTTTTTGAGGCATCCAATCTTTTCGGAATTGTGATCGCGAAACCATACCTCTAACGGCACATAGACCGTCGACCGGAGCAAAAGTGGGTCTCGTATAGCTAGCCTCTATTTGCCTGAAATCGTCGGAGGGAGGGGGGGGAAAATAGAACGGAACGACCTGAACTATTTTCACAAATTCGGTCTACGACAGCGCGGATTGGTATTGACCTGTATGCCTGTACATTATTGTACACCCATGCAATGCGGGCTCTCGAAACTGAATAACACTCTTTGTAACTTATAACTTGGCGTAATATGATATTATTAATATAGCTGATGAATCAAGATTGTCAATTTGCAATCGATAAATCGCAGGTGCAAGAGGGGTACATTACATATTCTGAGACTGAGAGCTAGCACCAATCAAGCAAAAGTATTATCGATTTTGTATTGAAACTGATCGCAAGCGTCGGTGGAGCTATAACATCTTGTGATTAAGTTTTTCTTTTCGATGTCTCGCGTGGTACCCCTCGAGGTATTTTTCGTTATCCTATCGCAACGTGCCCAATGCGACACAATGTGCAATGCATGCATGGATCATGATGATTAAGGGTGCTATAGGAAGGGATGATAGGATTGTCCAAGCTAGCTGACGGAAGATTAAAGTTGTTTCCTTCCTCCTTCCTCCCTTGCAGAAATCTCTCATATCCCGTACATGATGTAAACCTGTCTACAAACATGTTATGGGGGTGAAGGGGAGGCCTGGACCGGGTGTGAAGAGGTGCTTGTGGCCGCATCGTATTGGCTGAGGCTAGTGAAATTGATGATCGAGTGGAGCTCTCGGAGCTTGCAGCATGTTCGCTGCAGTGTGGCAAGGAATGAATGCAAATGCAAATTGTCTCTCTGCATAGTTGTGGCTAGTTACCTAGTGTGGCTGGTCTCTTCCGTGCGGCTGAGGCTGGTGCGCGGCGGCGGGCGGCGGCCAGGTGCGACGAACGACAACGACAACCCTTTTTCCGCATATCGCACACATCGCGCACATCATCACATCGCACTCGTATCGGCTGTCTTTCACGACGACATCCGTCCATCCGTCGTCCTATCAACGTCTCCATCCATTCACACCAGCCTCCTTCCTTCCTTCCCCTCCCCCCCAGCCAGCTCAAGCCACACACACCTCCCTCGAACTACCTACATCCGAACATCCTTTCGAGTTAACTTTGCAGGCATCAGGTTCATCCATCCATTCGGTCTTTCTATCATCGATAATAATCACAAGGCCCACCGAAAAGCTGAGAAGCTAGTATACTCTTTTTGGTTTCACGGACCGATATGTCTCTGATCAATGCATCCCACGATTCGCTACCCTGTAGGCGCCACTCCCTTCTCCCCCCCCTCCCCTCCGTTCAGCTGAATTCACAAAGCCTCTTACATCATTTTTTTATCTTTTTTTTTCTTTCTTTCATTTTTTTCTCTTACTAATTTCCGTACAATACTATAGACATCGATAGACCCCTAACCCCCACAGTTACAGCTCAGATCAACGCTCTCATCCAAGCAGAGCTCGACCCGTCCCACAGCACCACACCGCACCCTTCCCTGCCCCTTCTCCCCTCCCCGGTCTTCTCAGATCTCATCGAACCCGAGCTGGAACGGTTATCTCAGGGCCAACCGTTCACTGGTGGCGTCGACCCATCACGCTACGAACCCCAATCCAAGCCTTCCACAGACCCTTCTTCTTCTTCTTCTTCTTCTTCTTCTTCGTCGGAAGAACAAGACCAATGGCGTAACGCGTTACAGCAAGCCTATACCACCCAAACCCACCTCT
Organism: Arthrobotrys entomopaga; assembly: GCA_012184315.1. Classification (NCBI taxonomy): domain Eukaryota; kingdom Fungi; phylum Ascomycota; class Orbiliomycetes; order Orbiliales; family Orbiliaceae; genus Arthrobotrys; species Arthrobotrys entomopaga. The sequence goes on from LDDX01000112.1 coordinate 44,763, forward strand.
CCAACCGAGTTACAAACCTAACCCTCCTGTCGTCCTTCGGACAGAACAGCTGGCTGATAGGAAACTCGCAGATGGAGGGTGTCCTCGGGCAGCTGGAACGGGAGCTGGTGGCGCTGAAGGAAGAAACCGACGTGACGAATCGGGAGCGGAAGAGGAAGCAAGTCGAGGTGCAGGGGGAGATGGAGCGGTTGGAGAGACGGTGGAAGGAAGGGGTGGGGAAAGTACTAGAGATTGAGGTCGCCAGTGAGATGGTCTTTCGAGAGACCTTGGAGAAACGTCGGGGTGGTCAATCGTAGTGTACTGGTCTACATTGAAAACCAACCCGCGCCGGCATTATCCTTGATTGGACTTTATCCCTTTTGTTTTGTTTTTTTTTTTCATTTTCATTTCGATTTTTCTTTAGCAAATCCTAGCCGTTTCGTATAAATGCATAGATATTTCCACCTGCATGGGCAAAAAAAAAGCCTATTTCGCTATAATATTATGATCAGAAGAAATGATTGGTCCCTCGGGAATTCGATAGACGAGCTTCTGTACGATTTAGAAACTATAGAAAAAAAAGTCATTATATATATACCAAGCATATAACGAAGCATATTATAATCTAAACTTTGTACTTTTTTTTTTTTTTTTTTTTTTTTTTCAATTGAACCCGGACCAATAAAAGTCTATACTTCTTTCTTCCCTCCCGTATACCCGTTCCCCCCTCGCTTGCAAATGCAAACCCGCGGCATGCGCTGCGCACGATCAAAATCTACGATTTCAATTTTAATTAATATCTCACGCAGTATATATCTCCCAAGTACATGTATGTATGTATGTATGTATGTATATGTATGTATGTACTTCGTATCACATGCACTTTTTTTTTTTTTTTTTTTTCGATAAATGATCGATCGATCGAATCAAAAATGAAAGATCCCCACAACCATGCAAGCCACGGGACGGACGAGCTGAACTTTCTTAAAAAAGGGCATATCCCGAGACCGGTCGACTCCTATGCCTGTTGTTTAAATTTGTTTGATTTCTTCAATCAAAAGTTCCTCTTTTTCGAGTTTCATTTTTGCTTTGTACATGATTGATGGAAGAAGAAAGAAAAAAAGAATAGAATAGAATAGAAATGAGGAGAAAGAAAAACGACAGGAAGAAAAAGGGGGGGGAAGGGAGAGAAAGCTGCATGACAGTATCGGCGTTTGGCTTTGCTAGCTAGCTTCTGAAGGCTGAAGAAGGGAGGGGGGGGAAATCATACTCCGTAACGTCGACAAATAGGAAAACACAATGAAAGAAAAACTACTACTACCTCTTGCATACAAGGTGGGTTAAAAGAAAAGGGGAAAAATAAAAAATAAGGGGGGTGTGGAGGAGAATAGACGTATCCAATGGGAAGAATAAAACCCGCATATTTGGCATTCTCTTCCATCCTCCTTGCAGTAAAAAATCATGCCGTCCGTCCGTCCGTTCGTTCATCCCTTCAACTCAGGCTGTAGTTCTCGTTAACGGTGACTCCACCCATATCCGTGTCAGATGAGCCGTCGACTTGTGATGGCGCCACTGATGCCTGCTGTGTTTGCTGAGATGGATCGTTTCGTCTCATAATCTCGGTGACTGGACCGAGCAATCGCTGGAATCCTTCCTTGCCTAGCGTAGCAACCTTGACTTTGTCCTTGGCTACAACGCTGGCTGCACGAGGAGCGTCGTTCAACAGAGCAAGCTCACCAAAGTAATCGCCCTTTGTGTACGTCTTGAGAACCGCAGCACCTTCGGATCGTTTCTTGACCTCCGCGGTACCCTGCTCGACAATGTAAAAGTTGTCACCCGGATCGCCTTCTTGGATGATGATGGTATCGGGAGTGTAAGTCTTGGTCTCAAGAGCATCTGCAATCTTGGATCGCTCGTATGGCATGAGACCGGAAAGAAGCGGCACAGTCTCCAGGAAAGCCTCGTACATTCGTCTCTTCTTGAATGTGTTTTCCATCAAAATCTTGCGGAAGGTAACTCGATCCAATGACCAAAGAATAGAATCCGGGATCGTGCTAATGACAGTCGCAGCACGAGGAGCGTTGTACATCAGTGCCAACTCGCCGAAACTGCCACCTGCTTCGATGGTGGTGACCTTCTTGCCCATCCCATCAGGCCCAGATGTCATCGATCCGGTCGGGTTGACATAGACATCGAAAACTCCCTTCTCTACAACGTAGAAAAAGTCACCGACATCCCCCTGGGTGATGATGCGGGTATCCTTGTGGCGAATTGTCTTCTCGGTGAGCGCACCGAGAACTTGTTTGGTCTGTTCTTCATCGAGGTTCCTGAAGAGCAAGTTATCCGCGATAGCGACTGTCAGACGGTGCAACTGATCATCCGTCTTTTTCGTGAAAGGTGGGGTCCAATCTTCGTTCGAAGCAGAAGGGACCATAGACTCAGCGGAAACAGATGTTCGTCGGTTTTGGTTATAGTTTGACGGAAAGTCGCTGGATGGGGATGGGGAACGGAACGCGGAGGATGGTGCCGCTGGCGGCGATAGAGTGCTTTGAGCTGGGCGGCCGCGAGGTGCAAATGTCGTACCAGCCGGTGGTGGTGAAGCGGAGACGCGTTCAGCAAGCGACGACCCATCCTTGGGACCAAAGCCGTAGCCACCGAACGATTGCTTAAAAGATGGAGCGGTTGGACTTTGGCCCATATCCGTCTCTTCCTCCTCAGGTATCGCCTCATTAGGGCCGACTCCATCCGTGGGAGGAGAGGCAGCGGATTGGAAAGTTGTCGCAGTGTTAAATCCAGGGAAACTGGTCTCTACCGGGACGAGACCGGGGCTAGCGCGTCCCCCAGATCCGGCCGATAGACCTCCGAAAGCAGACGCCGAGGAACCGGCAGCATTGGCTCCAGAAAGTAAAAACTCAGCACGCTGCGACTCGAGCCTCTTGTTAAAGTGGTTCGCGCAGAACTGAAGCACATCCGTCGGGCCTTGTTTCTGGATCTCACGCTCGAGCACCGTCCGTTCGTGTATGTAAGCGGCTGGCAGAGCTGTCGAACTCATCTTTGCCCTCTTTATTTCGCGTCCGGGGAACCTGCTAGAGACAGTATTTGTATGTATAAAGGTCGTTGATAATATCCCCAATTTGAAAACTCAATCGATGCCTTTAATGCCAAACTGCCGACAGCCGCCGATTCCTCGAGAATACACGCTAGAAATGTTCACGCCCTTTGTATAGAAAATTAACTAGAAAATCTATCGGAGGATTCCAAAATGGTTCTCGTTAGCTTCAGGTCATAGCGCTAAATGGCGTAGGTAATCCATATATATAGTTTTTACAAAACTTTGAGGAAAACCAGAAAAAGACGCCAACATACCAATTGACTCACAGTGATGAATAGCAACGGTCAACGGAAAGAAGAAAAAGACTTCCAGCTGAAGCCACTGCGGTAGCAGCTCCGTAAAGCAGTCTGTCTGCAGTGACTCGCCGGTGGTTTATCGACCGGAGTAATAGCAAAGGGCTATGGTACGGAGATGTAGAGCAGATAACGAGGATGGGTGATCTAAGCTAGGTGGCAGCTAGACACACCTCAAAAACGTGTCAATCCAAAGCTCGCAGATGTGACGGACAAAACAGACAGATGGCGACGAAGCTCGTAACTAGAACGTAGGCGGGCAACTGGCTCGACCTGCTGCAATGAGCTAATGAGAGGTGGATCGGGAGTCTCGGTTGGGAGAATGAATCCAAAAAGAAGACAACTGGAAGAACGAACGGACCGGGGAAATTGGCGATGACAAGTGAGGGGCAGAGGGGTAGGCGTTATCAGTTTCGGACTGAAAAGACAAGACAAGCAGACGAACAGGCCGGGACGGTTGGGTAGCTTGCTTGCTTGCTTGCTTGCCTGCTTGCTTGCCTGCTTGCTTGCCTGCCTGGCCGGGGTGAGGGCGTATTAAATTGACTGACGGGATTTCCCAGTCAAATTTAAAGCGCGATGCAGAAACAAACGGGACGAACGAATGCAAGACACACAAAATGCGAATAATGCAGATGCAATCTGAACGGCGGATATAAATAAATAGGAATAATAACAATAATAACAATAATAACAATAAAATGGAATATATCGGACATCAATGAATCCAATCAAAATCAAAATCATACCATAGAAACCAGCGAGTATCTGTTCTCTTCGCCCGGCCAACGATCGAATTGCTCCTCCACAAACCGAAGGGGCCAAAGGTGGGGTGACCACAGCTCTCGAGATACCGCCGCCAGCCTCAGAGTTACACCGCATTCTTTCGGAAAACAGTGAGAGAAAGCAAAAACACAATCGATGATACGAGCAATGAATGCGCCAGAGTATCAAAAATCGTAGCTTACCTTGAGATTTTGGCCGATAGTAAGAAAAGGAGAAGAAAACGTGGGTGTGAAAAGATGTTGTGGTGGTGGTGGTGGTGGTGGTGGTGAACGTTGTTCTCCGACGAGGGAAAACGAAATAGACTCAGAACGACGGGGAAGCTAGCTAGCACGCACACACGCACGTACACACGAACGAACGAACGACTAGGCGAAAAGGAAACTGAACGGGTAATGTGCTTGGTTGGTTATTGGCGGAAGTGGGTCGCTCTGCTGCAGTGAACTCTTTTTTTTGGTTTCTTTTATTGTTCTACGGCTTCTGGAAGAATATCCGAGAGAAGAAAAAAAAAAAAACGGCTTCGAAGAGTGGGAGTAGTGTGTGAGAGAGTTTACCGTGCACAAAAGAAGAGAGTGCAGGAGAGGGGGGAAAGAACGGTGAGCGAGCGGGTTCGTATTTAATATTTAACTGGAACGTTCTTATTTTTGCTCGCTGCCGACGGGCGGCGTGGTGTTTTTGGGGTCTGGTCTCTGCGGGAGGTCCCTCCGCACGATGACGATTTCAGCAGACCGGCAAGCTGTTTGCGGGCGTCCCAGAAACCAAAAAGCAAGCAGCGAGCACCCAAACACTCGTCTGGAACCTTTTTTCCCTTCTCTTTCTTATTCCTCTTATCGAGGAGACGGGGGATGGGATGGAAATTCTGTTTGAGAAAAAGAAAGAGAAGAGGGGCTGGCAGGATTCACTCGAGCTCATGATCATGTACGTCGACGCATAACTGATGCATTATCGTCATTATCTAGATATTGATAGGTCCGTCCGTGGCGGTCATCATGGCTGTATAGCCGCAGAATATATCCCCCATCTGCCACGAAAATAGACCTTTTCTCGAGACTCCAAATCCGCAGCGCTCGTCTGGAGTTTCGAAAAAAATGTTGACCATTGACTGTAGATATTTATTATATCTGTATGAGGTTTTTCCGGACCCCAATCGCCCTTTTTTCTAGCCTGACCGTTGCCCTTGCAATCTGGATAAATATCCGTCTTTCGCTTTCCTCGCTCGCTTGGCTTAATTCTATTTCCAATGGTGTGGATGCAGCAGAAGGAAGGAAAGCCCGGGTTGGACCTCATGCACCACTCGGTTAGCATGTACTCTTGGGAGTCTGGCTTTCCTCAGAACACCCCGCTTTTTCACTGGACAACTGGGGACCTCCAAAGAAAAAAGAACCCTCGTTCGTGTGAATCGTCACCTTCGGGAATAATTTCGTTTGGATCAAGAGAAAAAAAAAAGGTGGTGTGCTGGGGAACACTCTGGAATGCGGTATGGAAAACTTCTCGACGTTTGGTCGAATCTGCTTCAGCCCAACCTCCCATTGGTTCGCTTATCCTTGACATGACCCCTCCCAGCCTGTTTTTTGGACCTTGACGAGAGACCTTTCGGCAGCCCGAGGTTCTAGAAGGAGCAGAGAAGCTCGCAAGCGTGAGCCATCCTGTCGCAACCCCCGCCCACTCGCGGCTTGCCAAGGCCGGTGCAGCTGGAAAGATGACTTGTTTTGCTTGGGGACTTTTCTCATAGTCTTTTGGTGGTCGTCTTACAAGATCTTTTGTGTTCCTGAATGGAAAGGTGTCCTAATATCTCTGTTAGCCAGGTTTCTATATATGGGTACAAACGGGTCTTTACCTTTGAGTTCGAAGTTCTCGTAACGGAATACTCAAAGCATATTTGTCCATGAAGCCAGACAGGTCGGACGATTTGCTTTTTGTCGCACAGCATGTGCATTGCATGTTTCGATGTGACCGATTGTTGACACGTTATTGGGCAGGCCGTTTGCGTTTGTGGAGATCGATCGTAACGTTGGTGGTGGGGTCTTCGCTTGACCCAACGTCGACGTAATTATAAACGATTGAACGACGTTTTGACACCTTATCACAAATAAGCTATATGTTTTCTGGCGTGCATAACGGGTTTTGCTCTCCGGTCAAGCTAGCATGCCTTGGAAGTTTGGATGCTCGCCGCTATGCATATATGCTTAATATAGGCAAGGAAGCCGTATTACCAGAAGCAAGCTGCCGTAATGTAGGCCTGCCTATAGGTATGATTATTGAGGAAACGCGTTAACGCAAAACACACAAAAAAGCACAACTCCATGTCCCATATGCATCTCTAGCTATCATGAATTATTGTGCATATATAACAATTAAGAACTCAATAACTTAGAGTACCAAGCAATAACACGCTAACCATATCGACCCGTTGATGCCTATCCCTAATCCACCGCCCCATAGCCTCCCGCTTTGCACCTGCTTATTTCTATAGATCTCTCAATCAATTATCGGTCACTAAACAACAACAACAACAACAACCCACCTCGCTTCCGGAACACAACGGCAAAAATTTTCACAAAGATGAATGTAAGATACGACCACCCATATGTTTAAAAAAAATTTTGCAAAAGAAGACCTCTCGAACGGGGAATCGAACCCCGGTCGCCCGCGTGACAGGCGGGAATCTTAGCCACTGGACCATTCGAGATGTGTTGTCCTTTATTGTTTGTTCGTTCTAGCTGTTGCAGTATACATTCACAAACTTATTTTCGCAGCTAGGGATCTATGAGGAACAATATCGGTCCTTGGCGAGCCCTTGAAATTCACAAAATATATCAACAGTCTCGTTACGGCCTCGTTATCGGCCGCTGACCATCAAACTCTGACGCTGGCTTTCCTGCTTCACTAATTTGATATAACTAGCAAAAAGGTAGAATGTGAAAAGCAAAACAAAGAAAGAAAACGAAAGAGGTGTCACAATGTCCTCAGTTAAGTGAATCTAAAAAGCACCAACTTTGTATCAAATCTTCAACGCTTTTCGCATCTTTTTGGAAACACGGACGATATCTTCGGGTTTCGCAGTGGGATTGTCAATAGTATACTTCTTGTACTATATAATTAATTATACTCAAATTAAAGACCGAGTCTAAATATTGATAAATAGATCAGAAACTATAACCTACCTCAAGTTCAAGCGTATCATTTTCCGTCAGAACTCCCCTCATCAGCCACCAGTCGCTTGCATATGAGATTAACGCCAAAAAAAGACCAAAGATGCCAATCCCTCTGAGCACCAAGCATGGGTAGTAAAAGTCGGCCTTTTGTTGAGGTCGGTTTCCCCGAGGGAGTAGTTCCCGCTTAACTTTTGTTGGTGGAAATATGTTTTCACACAATTCTAACATAGAATCTACTGTGACTGTGGGCGTGACTGTTGTGTAATGTATGATAATCGTTTTCTCTCTGATCAAGCTTACGGCTCCCTTGGTTACAGTAACAGTAGAAATAATAGTGGGCGGGGTAGTAGTGACCGTGGTGGTTATCATGACAGGAGCCGGTAAAGGAGCCGCAATATTCAAGCTTGCAGGCTCTGAGGTACACAATCCTGACATCGATGCCAGAGAGGGTAGAATTCCTCCTAAGAGGCCCAAAGCGATGTAGCACTTGTTCCTACGTCTTGACATCGCCATTTCATTGTTGAATTTGCCGCGGAGGCCATAAACTCTGTTTTCGACTTCGTCCGCTTGGATGGGCCGCATATTTATTCTACCCCTACGATATATATCGTTCAATTAGTTGAACCTTTACATATAAATATTTATAGAATTTCTAAGAGTCTTACTAGTTCGATCGGGTCTCGAATCTTTTACTTATATTGGTCTCGTAACAGAAGGCAGCGATTAAGTAAAGATATTAAGATATTGAAGTGGGTTATCGAAGCAATGTATGATATAGGATGTTTTCAAGCCGGCGCACTACGGAGCAAAGACAAAGTCGCTACCTAAATCAAAATATTCCCGATTCGAGGTTTCAAAAATCAGATAGAGTGTATGCGCCACTAAAATTATTTTTGTTTTTATTTTTTTACATTTTGTCTTATTTTGAAAGTTTAGGGATGAGTGTCCTCATTAGTAGAAGCTCTTTGAGGATGCATGACGTGATCGACTATGTCAAAAAGGTATCGCAATCAACTGTACCAAATATAGAAGCAAATATTCCCATAATTTACCTGTCAATAATATTTATTACAGAACGAAGATATTTAACCGGACTGTTTCTCTAGCATTCTAATGTGTCGCTGTTCGATAGTGTTCTAGGAAATGAAAAGGGTATCCCGGTCTAAATACATTTTTTTAATCTGAAATAAGATATTAATTAATCCGCTTTCATCGATCTCGGCATAAAGGTTGAAACCAAAAATTAGAAAAATGAGGCTTAAATATGTTTTAGATTTGTGAACCTTTATATTTGTATTAGTATGCTGACAATAATAAACTGATAAGTAGGCTTAGTTATCATAACGTATCATAGTAATCGTTCTAGTTTAAGGTAATGTGACGATATAAATCCATATAGATATCACACTTTCATAAAGCAGGGCTTTGAATTTGACGGATTTCGGCAATCCAATCACTCAGCCATGACTGCAAGCACCGCCAAATATTGTTGTTATAGCGACCACGCTCCAAATCTTCTATATAGAGCACGGGGCAGAATCCTGGAATCAGCAGAAGATCAACTGTCCATGATATACGAGCCATTAAAGAAAAACTCTCTGGCTTTTTGTAAACGGCAAACCAGACAGTATGGTCGCCTTGAGGGAGATCCATCGTTGGAATTTGAAAAAGGTTATGCTTATAAACCAAACTTGATGAAACCGGGTCGTAAAAGGCAACAATATCCTTAGTACTCCATCCGAATACTCCGTCCAACTCTTTTGCGAAGACGGTTAGGTCATTGTCCGAATACTGGATAATTCTCTTATCGAGATGCTCGGTATAGTGACATATTGACGTATCATTAGCAGTATAACTCCGAGTACGGGTAAACCGGAATTCAAAGGAACGGGCGTCGTTATTCCATCGCTTTGGTGGCATTTGTAACAAGTGGAGCTTGAGCTGATGGGTGGTCCCAATTCGCGGGAGTAGGATAGCTGTCGACAGTAGAGATGGCTTGTGAGACGAGATAATTCTTTTGCTCGCACAGTTGAATCAGGTGATTGAAACCGTCGGCTCGGAATTTCGAGCCAGCTTTTGTCTTAATATCTGGCACGACTAAACCGAATTCAAGGCTCTACGGCGGTGAGCTGGTAAAAAGAGCTGATTGTCAATACGACTTATGAAATGATGTTCTCTGATGAGCTTGATGATCAACCTTATTCTCCCGCTTATATATTCCCACGCGCATGTTCAACATTGTCCATCAATACATGTATATAGCTTTGCTAAATGCAACCTCGCGGTCGCTACCAAATTAGAATTAAGAGCCGGGATGGTTGGAGAATACAATCCAACCTGCTTTGGTGGTGCATTTTCCTGTGTGGTATTCGTCGGGACTTTCTCTCGTTTCGCTTCTGACAAAGCAAGGAACTTCTGAGGTAGCGTCATTCTGCAAGCTTCGACAAACGCTTGAAACTTATTTTCACATCGTATGCCAATGCTTTTGAACGAACAGCCTCCGGCCATCCCCCGTGTTACAGCAAGAAAGTCTATGTGTAACATAAACCTTTTTGAGCCATGTGAATTTAGAATATCAGCGGCGTCGTGTTGATGTCAAGGTTACATTTTCCACATTGTTGTGGGAGCTGATATTGATCATTCTACATGCGCACGGAATTAAGTCAGAATTGGTCTCGGTCAGAATTAAAATTCTAACTTTCTTTGATTACATTTGGGTTGCAATTGACGATGCAATCAAGTAGCGAAAACAAAACTGTGGAGCAATCAACAGTGTAGCTGACAATCAATATATAGCTGACAAACCAAGCCGTGGAAGCGAAAAGGAGGAAAAGCTTTGCATTGCTGGCAAATATAACACTCAACATATTCATCTCAATCAATACGGTAGTCAAAACTCTGATGGTCCAGTATCTTAGCCACTGGACCATTCGAGACTTGGTTGAAGGTAGCTGCTGTTTTTGTTGGTCATGAGGAGCTCTGGGTGGGCTTTAACCAGCCTCGACCGCGACCCCGGTTATGACACTAACCTTATTTGAATATTCATTTGCAATATTTGCAAGCTTTTTTTTTTTACTTCTCAGGTGAAGTGAAAATATAATTCCTCATGGGAACTTTTGCAGATATGTCGGATATCTTATCAGATATTTTGATAATAACTTAGTATCAGCATATATAAGTTCCTATTGTCGTTTTCATGCTGTTAGAGACTACTCAAGTACTTAGTTTATAGGGAAATAAACTTCAATTCTCAGCGATATATATGCTACCTGCCCATCTCATACTGACCTTCTAAACTACGAGACTATCTACCCATAATATATGATCCCTCTCTATTACCTGCTTCTATTACTTAGTAAAAGGTCCTAAGATCATGTATGATCTAAATTTTTTTGCTCATCATCTTTTGATCCATGATAAAGTAACAGTTTGCAATGTATCAATGTCGTTACTTAAAGAATGAAGAATTTTGATAAATATGAGTGATATATATGGTACATAAGTAAGCATCGACACCCTAGTTAACGCATTCGCTTATTGTCTCGTAAACCAGCCGCGCAGCACGAAGTTCGCCCATCTAACGGCCAAAGCTAAGGCATAAAAACATTGTTAACCACCTATATCTGGAGACATGTTTTATCAAACTCTAGGCCTTGTCGCTTGACCTCCTCACTCATCCATCGAAATATATCAGTGAACGGCGCCACCGCTGTCATGGGCGGATCACTAGTCGGTAGCCCGGCGATTATCATGCCGACAACTGCGAGTGTCTTAGCATCCAGCACAAGGGATCCAGAATCGCCAACCCAACCAAAAACCTCTGTGACCAAAGGACAATTCAAATTATCGACCATTGTGAATCCGCCAAAGGGTCCATCTTTTACCAATTCATCGATATCAGCACTTGCTAAGGGAAGTGCGATCCACTCGGTCGTTGGGCTTTTGAGAGCCTTCAAGTCTTATATGGAGCTTGGCTCCATTTATTTTACCAAATGTGAGGCCTGTAGAGCGTCCTTTCTTTGCCACAATCATGCCTGCGCTGATAGTGCCGAACGAATCAAACTTCAGACTAAGATCTTGCAGCTCGATGAAATTCTTCCCTCCCCTCCCAGGCTCAAATTTGAGAAGTGCCCAATCTCGGCTCGTTTGCCAGTTATTCTCCCCGTCCTCGTCTTTTCCAAAATTTGTCACGTCGACAATGCTAATGAGATTTTCCCCAAACTTTTTGGCCTCCATTTTTGAGCTGACAATTTTTTCACAGAAGCTCTTATAGGCAACTGAACATGCTTTAACCCTGCGACGTCTGGGTACGAGACCACTTTGACCTCGTTTTTAAGAGTTTCAGATTTCTCGAGCAGCTCAATATTTGCCGGGTCCGCTTTCGACGCTTTGACAATGGGTGTAGCAAGTTTTACGGCTTCTTGGTACTTCCCCTTTGCTCTCGCTTTACCCATCTTCAGTAGCCATTGTGCTTTTTCCGCATCAGCCTTGGTTGGAGACGCAAGTTCTATCTTATCTCGTAGTGCTCTTGTTGAGCTTTGAAACTCTCGGGCAACATGGCCCGCGGTGACAGCCAAAATCTCACCGTTAGTGGCTCTAACGTAGCCACCTAGAGAACCAGCCTCGTTACACCCAACGGACGCTCCCGGAAGACATTGATCTGAATACCACAGCTCTTGAGGTTCTTTATCGTATTTTGGAGCATGAGAAATCCTTGTGAAGTCCTGAAAAGTTTGACGAAGCAAAAGAAACTGAAAATCGAATGGTATTTCTGTGGGAAGACCATCCATATCCTCTGAGAAAACCACCACAGCTGGCGTCTGTCCTATCTCCAATACTGTAAAGGAGAATGTTGTCGCACCGGTATCCAGTAACCAATTAAAAATACCACTCGCTATCATATCGAAAGCAGCGGCTGCCGCTGACTCTGCCGGAATTGCTTTATACCGACTCAAACATCCCAAATACATCGGATCGTCTCCACTGGACCAAAAGCTTCTTTCATATCCGGATCCCCTCAATGGTGGTGCTGGCGAGCCAGAGTTCGATTGATCATTTCCAACAATTTCCACGAACGGATCATCGACTATATCAGAATCGCTTTCGCTAGCTTCTGAAGATGATGAAAACAACTCATCCTCTTCACTAGCTGTATTTTCAGTATCGATTTGTGTGAATCCTTCGGTCAGGGGATTGTTTTCTGTTGATCCTCCATCGGAGAATTGTCTAAATTGGAGTTTTGATCTTTGTTCTCGGATATACTGTGCCGAAATACTGCGAGAGCTACGGGCGACACTGGTGACAGTTTGACTTTCTGCGAATTGAGCAACTTTGCACGAGTTGGTTGGTAAGGGGTCCGCATCTTCGGTAGTAAAGCGAGTTTTCTTCACCCTTAACGATTCAGAAGGGGATATCGAGATACTGCGATTCATATTCGAGTCGGTTTAGGTGGGTTATATGATATAATATTTTGTATAATGAGGTGTGCGCTTGTGAAAGCTTTAATTTGAAATGTAAAAAACTTGGAATCGAATTCGCGATGTTTTTTCAAGTTAGGTTGATGCAAGGTTAGTGTACGAGAATAGCTTGAAGTAGAGATTAAATTTGCTAGACTCGGGCGTTGCGAAGGTAATACGTATAACATGCAAATCCATTCAAAAAGATCATCTTAAACATATGGGCAGATCCGTTTGTTTTAAGGGAGCGACAGGCGAGGTTGTATCCGCCACACTTTAAAATTCGGAAAGTCAACGGTATTCATATATAACAGGTCTTAGTTGACGATCAATCTTCGAAGGAAATTATATTCCACAATTAAATTAGGATGCAGATGTGAGGGTAGATCATACAGCTGTACGTACAGAAGGCATTGGTTTAGAATATGATTCTCGTCAAACCACTTTAAGCTTTATTTATAGAGGCTATCGGCGGCCACAAGATAGGCAGAAATCTTTTCCAAAATTGGAGAAAGTTCAATTTGTTGCAATATGGCATTGGATAAAGGCTGAAGTCGAGTTAGACTCGCTCTTACAGGAGGGAATCGATCGAGACTAAACCAGCAAGCTACGGTATACAGTGCAAAATACCTTGTGTAGCCGAGACTATCTCCAACAATCCTCTTGACGTGAGCTTCTGCTTTACGATACATTTAATACTTATTTGGTTTGGGAATCTAAGAATATGGTTGTCTTGTTGTAGAATATGGTTCCCAGCAGTATATCGACCCAGTTACAGTTAGAATTATAATATCGTTATGAGGCATGAAATACGTGCATATAAATGTGTTCTCAAATGAATATGCGTCGACAACCTACTTCGTCTCACTAGAAGAAACATCTAAAATAGCTGGTTCAGTGTAGTATTATAGTGTAGTAAGCTAAAGTTTCTTTGCATTTGGATCCATGTCAATTGATATAAATTTATATAATTATATAAAGCTAGGTACGTACTTTGAATATTGATAAATAATTAGAGTCGGAGCCAACCCTAGTGGTAAGGTTGGACAGGAAATCGTTATCTGCAATATACGCCAAAGATTTTAACCCCCAAGCTGCCAATATAATTTGCCTTAGTTGCCGTGCAGTGATAGTCATATCCGCCAAATTAACAAATCCGTTTTCTTAAATTTAAATCTAATGTTAGGTTGAACTGATATTGGGACGAGTTCCTTATATATTTTTTTTTCCAAGGCGAAGCTAGCGCTAGCTCGGGGTGTGCTGGTAGCACTTGACAATTAATAGAAGAGTTTGCGACTAATAGCATATTCATCCTGAAGGGTAAAATAGCTCCCGTTTTTTTCTTTGTGTCGGAGTTAGGTGTATAGGGTTTTTTTTATCATCAAATCGTGGTGTTTGAATATATTTTGTGCGACTAGACTCGTGACTTTTGAACTGTGGCTGATTGGTAAAGTAATATGTAATAATGTATTGAATAAACTATATACAATAACTATAGAAAGTCACCCCTTAATGCCATCCGGCGACGCTATAGAACGGCTAGAAATTACGAGATCGATTGTGCGGCTGAGTTGAGTTGGCAACAACATAGTAGTGTTCAAGGGGAAGCCCGGTAGGGAGGCATGGAACCTTTTTTTGAGACGGAGGCTAAGGCGCAAACCGCCTTTTCTAGTTCTTAGAATTCGCGAAATTGGGTAATATTGGTCTCGAGTCCCAGCAAGCTAACTACTTAAGCTATAGCATTTCCGCAACCCCTTTGTCATTGAATCATTGTAAGGTTAGCTAGGAGGGCACAGCAAGAACCTTCAGCGTGGTGAATCTCTAGTCAAACAGCAAGTTTGGTTACGAGACTGGTCAAACAAATTATTATCGAAATGTAACATGCTAACACACATGATAGATTGTAATCTTGCATTGCCCGCTTCTTAGTTATCTCGTATACCACGAAACATAGCCATATAGTCTTGCATGTTGTTTGTTTCTCTTTACTCTAAAAGGTTGTAACTCATATCGATTGCTATCCGTAGAGCGTGTACCGTAAAATATAGTATTATATACATCTCCTAGGCCTCGGGTTCCCTAGAGTTTTTCTCTTTTTTCGTGACAACGATATATCGATCTGATGGAAATTCTAAAAATCAGTTTCTCAAAGCGTTTGGTCTTAAAGCTCTGAAACCCCAACTCTTAAGCTTATCTGGACCGGATCCTGGAACGACAAGAAAGCAAGAAGAAATGAAGATTCGAATACCCGCGGCGATGCTTTACCTTATTTTCGCTTTTGTCTTTGTTCTTACTACAAAATCAGCGGCCGTTCCATATAACAACCCTAGGGATGGACATACTTACTCTCTCTCATCCGTCGGCCCAAAACCATCCTTACACCCTTCGAATCTGAAAGCAGATCCAAATCCCAGCGATGATGAATTTACAAATATTCAAATTTCAGCAACAAAGAAACCGAAAGAAAAATATGCTGGGGGAGATGATCGCGGTTCTGATAATCATAACGGCCTCCTATCGATATCATCTCCGGTGAATGGCCTAATCGCTAAGGATCAAAGCTCCCATAGTTATTTATTAGTGAAGCGTGCAACAGACCCCCCTAGCGACTTAGAGGACCCTCCCAGCGACTCAGAGGACCCTCACAGCGACTCAGAGGACTACCTGGAAGACGACGACGACGTCGACGGGAATCAGTATTACATCGATCCAGATGATGTCTACCACGTGAATCGGGATCCATTTATGGGTGGCACCGAAAGTTACGAAGAGGCTGCGGGCTTTTTTACGAGCAGTCAAACCCCAGGCGCCCCAAGCAGTCAAATATTTCAACAAAAGCCGGATTACAAGTTCGTCCGACCATATCCACAAATAGTACACGAAGGCGTGATGGTACGCGACTGGAAAGCGCCGGCAAAGGATGTGTCACCTTCGGGATCGGATATAATAACCAACCCGGAAAACGGTTACCTCATCACGCACACAAAAGCAAAACTAGATGATGAATCGGACGATGAATCGGACGATGAAGATCCCTGGCCGACGTACGCGATAGCCTTATATATTGTTGGAGAGCAGCTTCCACCTGCTGTTGGATACGTAGGAATTGAAAATACTCCGATTGATGGTGAGCCGACAGGTATATATGACAATATATTTTACGAATTTCTACTATCTGCAAATCCTGGTATGATTGTGATTAAGCAAGCTTTCAAAAGGCTCGATAGGGCAGCTGAGAAAGAATACAAATTTTCGGAGATCGCGTATCGTGTTTGGAATGATTTCATACTAGATAAACAAGGTAAAGTGACGGATCTACGGTATGTCCTACATGATGGAGTCGTAAATCGAGAAGGGAATGGGGCCGTGATAAGAATCTTTGCTTCTCTACCGTGGTTGGTGAGGCCGCTGCGTCTTAAAAATGGGCCAGGAGACGACTCGGAAAGTGTTCGGGGCCATTACATTAGACTCAATGGGAATTCTGTGTATCAAGAAGAAATCGATGCATTCAATGCTCTGGTGGGATATCGTACCGGCAAAGCGGTAGCCAGAATGCTTATTGACCACAGCAACAGTCTCTTGCAGAAACGGATCGGCGAAGTGATAGTATACCAGTTATTCACGAGACAGGTTCCTAATATCCTATATAGACTGGTCGAACCGGGAATTCCAAATGATGTGCATATGCATACTAAAGTAAAAAAGAAACGGGAATGGTGCTGATGATTAAGAAAAAAACTGAAGATAAGATCAAATATATCCATGGGCATTTGAAGCAGACAACCAATCAGTCCCCCGCAAGAGGTGTAATTAACTACCAAGACCTGCCCTGCACGTCACAAATTTTCTATATATACTACTTTTTAAATTATAAAGCTTTTCCTGTTAAGTAATTAAGCATTTCGTCTGCACTCAAATAATTTTACTTTATTGGGGGGGTCCATGATATCTTGAGCTTTCTAATTTCTCATGTTCACGTAAGCTGCATAATTTCTAAGAAAATTCAAACGACTTGGATTGATCGAGTGTTTGAACTTTGCGAAGCCATCAAGGCACTGTCGGATTTCGAGATTCATGTGCCGTAATAGCTGGGTTGGTTGCGTGCCGCATACTGAACTTCTGCGTCAGGGCTCTAAACTGAGCGTGAAACGTTTAAACACCACAAATGCAAAGTTGGTTCACCCTAAACTTTCCAAGCTTAACTTTCTTCGGACTTTGGTTACCCGATTACGCATATACGGTAACGGCATCAAAAGCGATTTCGCACTGGAAATCCCCGGCCCCGAGGAATCTAGATCCCCATTTTAGATTGGCATATGAGCTTAGGTCACACAAAAGTAAATTAGCTTGGTATACGTATATGGTTATTATGAAGCCAAGTAATAGAAATACCGTATTTGTAGTCACAATTTACTACTTGATAAAATTTCTTCTCTCAAATCAATTAAATTGACAAGCATTGCCATAATTGATATAGCCGAAGTTCAAATTAGACTAGCTGGTATAAGAAATTGAGACTACATCGGTGAGCTCCAGTCATAAGTATCTCATTCATGCTTCTACGAGAGAAAAGCAAAAAGTCACCGAGACTATCTCCAAACAGTCTTGTGGAAAGTGAGTATGATATCCAGGATATCTGCCTGTTGGGATTGAATTTTTCCTTCACTGACCATGTCAACCAGGGTTTGTTTGTTGCCAGGGTTGGTTGGCCGCGCGCAGCTCCTACCAATTATGTAATGTGTTGTCGCTCATCACACAAAAAAAAAATTTTTCCCTCGGCCGCCAAACTGAGTGGGTATAAATATCCCCCAAACCCGCACCTCTTTCACCTTTTCTCTTCTTTTTTCTTTAGACCACACTTCGTACGTTAACCCCCCCCTCAAAAAAAAAAAAATAAAATAAAATAAAATAAAATAAAGGCTCAACGTTGCCATCAACGAAAACAATTTACTAACAACCACACAGATAGGATCATTTCTATAGTGTACATCCTCTTTTGAATTCTTTAAAAGAGCCACATTTCCAATCCTGGCTGATGACTGGGCTGGTCTAACGCCCGTATAACCTCGCCGCCACAGAGTGAAGCCGATTTTATGTTACCCGTCGTTCATTCGATGAGGTGGTGATGATCTCGACCCACTTGCGTGACTTTTTCTGTTAGTCTCTTCGGAGCTGGAGGAACGAATGCACTTTGGGTTGGTGGCGATGGTGGTCTGACAGGTTACTCCCTCATAATATTATTCATTTCATGGTCTTCATTAGGAGGTCTACGATGGGTATATAGCATTGCTGGAGTTTAAATTGGGATTTTGTGGTGATCGAGAAGGATTTGAGGTGGAGTGACGCGTCGTTCCTATTAGTTTAAATATGTTTTTGATAGATGAAGCAATATAAAAAATTTTCTTATATAAATTTATCGTAGTACTCATCGTGAATATCGTGAAGTAGCAATATCTTGAGCCATTGTGATTTGCTCGTGGCCCTACAGATTTTTGTATACTGACCGCACGCAAAATAGTCAACAATGAACCAAAGAAATGATCTCGGGCCGCGTCGCGCGGCCAGCAGCATGCAGTTCGCCCCGCCCAAAGCTTCTTCGATGCTTCGATACCAGGCGTCTTCTTCGATGCCACCGTGAGACCATTCGAGGCAATCTTGGGACCAGCATTCGAGGTAGTATCGAAACCAAACCTGCATTCGGGGCGAGGCTGGTAAACAGTCTCGGGCTGGTAAATTTGGTTGTTGTAATATTATATCAAACAACGCATTTTGAAAATACCCTCCCGTATATACAAATGCAAGACTATCACGAAACCCTCCTTTTTTAGTCAAGCGTTTATAAAAGAGAAAGAAAAAAAAAACTGAATAAATTTCGTTGTAGAAGTTTAGTTTACACGAGAATCAGCTTCGGTAATACAGAATCGCTCTATGACTACGAAAATAGCTAGTGTATGTAGGCTATCAGCCAAACTTGACAGGGCTGAGATAATTGCAACCTATTTGAATCTCTGGCAGAATTCTATCGAAAGACTAGGTACTGTATTGTAGTAACATATTGACTATAAGGACCCTGTCTATCAAACTATAAAACGAGCTAACCATTCATCGAATCGAATACCTTGGTTTTTAACAGATTGCACTAACAGTGAATGCTCTCCTGATTGCTGTTGGCTCGGTATTGGCCCTCCGGGGAGCTGAACGTTTTCCTAAAGAAACAGGCATTTGGGGGTTCTCCGAGGTTGTCGCTACCATTCGAGTATCTGTTTTAGAAAGAATATCATACTATTAGCCTCGGGTACCGCATTATTGTATTGGTCACGCGAAATAAATAACGGGAGCTGTCAATACTTTCGTGGATATTCTCACTGTTTTCGGTCGGTTCTTGAATCGATATGCGTTCTCTGTGCCCGAGGAATTGCTTAAACTTATAAAGAGTGATACTTATTGGGATTATCGTGACGAGGAGGGTAGCAAGAGCTATGGCAGACTCAGTGGAAAGCATTTTTAAAATTGAAAAGAAAGAAAGAAAGAAAGAAAGAGAATATAAGCGTATAGTTTGATATCTTTTTAGTAGATTTTATCGAGAAGAAAGATGTCCTTTTTTAGTGTATCTTGGTCTCGTTGTATATATATATTGAGGCGACGAAGGAAGAAAGGTAGTCGATGCTATATTTTACTTGAAACTCTTATAGGATTGCTAAGCTTCATAGGGAACACAGACTCTTCAAAAATAAGGAACAGAGGACTTGTATGGCCCACCCCAGTTTATCAGCGAAAATTTGAGTACCGGCCAGAGCTGTGATTGAGTATGCCGGGGGTTCACCGCATTATTTCAGTACTTAGAGATGTTCCAAGGTTCAGCTTTTTTTGGGATTTGGTCCTGAGCCCAATGGTTAGCAGCACGGTTGCAATCACAGCGCATATGCACATATTTTGGGGGATGGATAGACCCCTGTCAATTAAAACAAGGGTTTCAGCTTGGCATGAATCTAGCATTTTTATTGGCCAAGGACACAATTCTAGTTTTGTACCACCTTCAATTACCCCAAGTGCTGCGAAATTTTGGTTTCTTCCTAGGCTCAAATATTGCCATCAGGCTTCAGTGCTATCAAGCAAGGACAGTAACGAAAATCTATAAAATGCCACCGTTTAGCCCTCTCTTAAGACTCACCCTCATCAAATCTAACAATCTTGTTTCTTAACATTAGCCCATTTTTCAATAATTAACATCATATTGCAATCAATCCTCACAAAAGAGTAAAATATATCACTTTCACCAATCAGGTTCCCAGCGATGTCTCAAGCTCAAGTATCAGACGCTCCTACTGCCGCGGAATGGAATTCCTATCGCCAGGAGGTTGAAGAAATGTATTTGAAGTCCAAGAAAACAAATTTGGAGATATGTGATCATCTCTCTCGAAAAGCATGGCAAAATAATACAGTAATTTATCTTCATAACCTCCCCACTGCGTTGCGCTTATGAAAGCTTGACTAATCTTCTTTTAGTCCGAAGAAATTGACGTATCGCCTTAAACTCTGGGGTCTCAAGAAATATATGGGCTCCTCACAGTATGCGAATGTTCAGTCAGACATGGGGAAGCTAGGAATCAATAATTTGGAGGACTCCGAGGTTATGCATAATGGAGTCAAGCTATCAGCAAAACAACTCAGAAGAGGAATGGTTCGCAACCAATTGGATCTTCCAGAACATCTAAGAAGATCCCATAGATCAAGTGAGTATACGCAATAGGAATCAATACTTCCTCGAGATAGCTGGTCCTATCCAAAAACTAATACCTTGTTATACTTTGCACCAGATGCGTCTGCGTCCACGTCCAAGCTTAGCGCAATCCCCAGCATGACCCAAGCTCCACCGCCAATAGCAATCCCGGAATTGCCAACATCTGGACTCATTACGGCCATATTTAACCTTTTGAAACGATTTAAAAGTTGGTTTAGTTGATTCCCTTGAAGTATACAAGAATTGAAGCTAATGGCATGAGATGAATACAGCACCACCGTCGCGAATGATGCCTGAACTTGGAAATCCGAGTCTTTTCGATACCGACTTAATCGATATAGGAATGGTTGATGCGGACGAGGAGCAAGGTTCTCCAGAATTAGCAAAAGTTTTGCAGAAACTATCGCACCAGGAAAGCAATAACGGAGTTTATGAGAACTCCACGGGCACAGCCATTACACCTATCCAACCGTGGACCCCGATTCGAATTACAAACTCGGACATGGAATTTAGTTCCCTTCCTCAAGAAGAACACGTTCGTCAATTTCTTGAAAGAACTGTGTTTCTCATGAACAATCTCCTCATAGGAGAAGACGATGCGGAACAACTCGTCCAATTTTTCGGCGTGCAAGGCATTCGGACACTCTTAAAGTCGATATTCGACGCGGAGCCAGACGCATCCGAATTCCTCGCGGATAGGTTTTTGGAATTTGCCTGTCGGAGAGAAGAATACGAGCTTGTTAGTTTTCTCTTGGACTGCGAGGTGCTTTCAAAGGACGATATGGTGCAACAGATTCTCCTCGAAGGAGATAACAAAAGCCTTGAGCTTGTTATTCACAGAAACTATATCGAGTATTACGATTCCGCCCTAGATACTGTAGTCACGTCCTTTATCAGCAAGGTGGGATGCCGCCATATACCGTTTATAAATATCTTCCAAGATTGCGGACCAAGGACCCTTGGGAAAATCCAAGGTATTTTACGTCATCTAAAAGATTTCGATATTTTGGATGATTATAAAGACTGCCCCGGACATTCTTCTAAGTTCGAAGGCCCATTTAAGTACGAGGATTGTCCGAGGCCATTCGCCGTTAGATTGGCGGTTTTAGCGTCAAGAGGAAATGACGATAAACTAGCCAGGTATTTGATTGACCACTGCGTGGACGAGACCAATCCCTATAACTTGATAGAGACTATTACATGGGAAAGCGAGGAAATGCTAGTTGCATTGATCCACAAAGGCGCGGATGTGAATGCAAATATTAACGATAATGGGTGCAAGACATACCCTTTAGACAAGGCGATCGGCCATCCTCGTGACGCCAAGATGTTCAATATATTGCTTGAGGCTGGCGCCAACCTTCAACTTCTGTGCCCCGGACATACTCCCTTCTCAGCATTTTGTTCCCCCTTCGCAGAAGAAATCCTCCCTAAAATCCTAGGATGTTTCGGATTGTCTTTTAGACAAGCCGCTAGCATGGGCGACATGCTTATTGAAGCCGTCTTTCGTGGCGGGAAATGTACTAAAACTAAGAAAAAACTCGCCTTTCATATGCGCCAAAGTATCGATACAAACCATATTCTCTCTGTGTTGGCGCAGCCGGATGAGGAGTTCTTTCAGTTCTTGTTAGAATCGATACTGAAGAAATTTCCGGTCAAAAAACAAAAGGAATTGCTAGAAAATCTATTGATCCATACCCAAGATCTTCTGGGCAAAGCTATGGAAGAAATATATTGCACCAAACAACCCCAACTCCTTCCTTGTGTTTTGCAGAACCTGCCCTATCTTCTCGAGATGGGCTTACAAATCGGCATACTTTCCAAGCCATGGATCCCATCAAAAATTCTACAATGGATACTGGAAGGATCAATTTTTGGAACCACAGAAGAGAAAGATGTCAATCGGAAATCTCTGTCATTAATCACACAAGCCATGCGAATCAAACTCGGAACTTTCGGGGCAGAGTCTAACGAAGGGTTAAAACGGCAACTCGAATTTTGCCTCGATAGATGGTCTATCTCTCTCCTGGAGATTATAGAAATCGGCTCATGGAGAAGTCACACCTGCAAGGAATTCGGGTGCAAACACCGTCTTATAAAAGATCAGGAGGTAATCAGAAAGAATGAATTCTCAGAAGGCCTCGACCTTCTGTTTGACATGGGGATATCTATTGACTATCGAGCCATTACTCCCCGAGGAGCCTCTCTCCTTTACAGTGTTTGCTGGGCCAACGAATCTTGCAGGGCCGTTAGACAGACTTTGGAAATGAAAGCAGACGTCAATATTAATACAGAATCCGAATTCACACCTCTGGAGATCGCGGCGTCTGTCGAAAAAAACTGGTTGGTGGAGCTGCTGATAGAGTTTGGTGCAGACCCAAATATGCTCGGGCTTAAAAGCGGCGAAACCGCACTTCATGCTGCAGCGGGTTCCGGAAACTTCCAAGCGGTTCGTTTGTTGGTCAAAGCTGGCTGTAATATCAATCTTCAAAGCAGGAAGGGTATGACTGCTCTCGAGATAGCCGCAGAGAGAGGACGTCAAGATATCGTTCATTTTCTGCTCTATAATAACACAAGTATAGAATCTAGAAAAAAGGCGTTAGTGATAGCAAGGAAACATGGCCGTATCACTATTGCGGAAAAGATTCGGTCATGTCAAAACTTGATCATTGTATAAGCACTTAAGCTTTGGTAGGGGTTCAAGTTCGGATTGATAGAGGTGGATCGTCATATAAGTCGGCTTTTCGCTTGGTCTTGTATACATATAGGTATGGGTCCGGAATCATTAGCACAATCCAAAACCTACTCGCTTGGGTAGCCGGTAGCCTCGTGTAGAAATTTAAAATTTGAATGCAGAAAATGAGATCTCTAGTCTATAGCTCTAGTCACATCATGACATAAGAAGCCCTTACACATCAAAAGCGTATCCCAGACTAAGCTAAGGGACCCTAGGCCGAACTCTCACTTCCAACGAGATTTTGATGAATTCCCCACTGATATCATGATTCAGGATATGCCAGCCACACCTATAGCTCATATGTGCCACCTATTACTTATTGTTAACTTGGCTACGTAAGTACTTACTTGGTTATTAGTAGATTTCTTTAAAAAAATTATCATTCTTTATCCGCTCATTCGATGCGGACCGACCCATCTCTATGCCATGCCGTATCCGGTGGCAGTCTCTTTCTTGGACGGTCTATTTCTCCAGAGAAGTCATTATGGAGTGTTGCGTCTCCAGACAGCCTACAGACAAGCCCAAGCCATCGGCGTTTCGCTTGAGAGCTGCATTGCATAAGTCGCGTGGGTATATGTACTGTGTTGTTGTGGTTATGCTTCAAAGAAATCTCTGCTCGCCTCAGCAGCCACTCACTCTTTCTGAATGCCGACCGTGAAACCACTAGCCACTTCACTAGGGCGAACATCGGCGAGCTCAGTGAAGAAAGACAAAAAAGAGTGAAAGAATGAAGCTAAGCATTTCGCAAAAACAAAACGCTTAAGTAATTAGATGGGCCGCTGTGGGGGCAGCAAACGGGAGGAATTCACCAGAAAAAAAAAAAAAAAAAAAAAAAAAAAAAAAAAAAAAAAAAAAAAATCTGCGAAAGATGTCTCTGTCCTCGATTGGAATCAAAACATTTGATTTACTTTTGCGAATCGATGGATAAACCCCGGGTCTATGAGCTTAGATCGCGAGATGCATTGGCCATCGCATCAAAACCCGGAAGTTTCGATGGATCCATGGAATGCGATGAGATATGCCATCGCTTGACGACACGATGCATACATGCTTGAGGAGCCCATGCACACAAGCACCGCATTGCAAGCATGCCTGTGGCGTCATGGCAGGAAACGACCAAACACCGAAAAAGCCTCTGGACAGCGAGACCAGCCTAGACGCAGAATCTCGAAGTAATATCACCAAGACTTGCATTCCTTTCTCGTCCCTGACCCAAGGCTGCGGATTGCAGGGTCAAGGTCATCCGGTCTCTTTGCCCCGAAAGCACTCAAAGAAAGCTCTTTGGGGAAATGCAAACGCATCCGCGAAATTTGGGGGTAAACACCACCCTTGAAATGTGCCCAAAATATCCACATCGGACATCTTTCGAAGTTTTGCAATAATAATGTTACGGACCTCACACGGTCAAATTTCCGGGCTTCGCTGAGTGCCCGCTGCTTCGTATCAGCATTCGCGGAGAGTGATGCCAGTGGTAAATACAGATATTATCGACTCTTGCCCCCGAAAACGTCGATATATCTCAAAGTATATAAATAGGGTTGATTTGGAAAGCGACAGTAATGTTGAAGACCATCGAATCGATATTTTATATCAGCATTAATTTCCAAAACTGGCAGGTCTATAGATCTTGGGAGTTTAGATAGGCGTCACTCAGTCTTGATACGTTCATGTACATACATGTGGACATAGACCGTTTCGCGCGTTCGGAGCACGTCCGACGGCAGAGTTCCCCGGATCGACTTGCATTCTTGCTGCACTGTTCGGACAGTTCAAGACGGCATTCACTATTCCTTGACGGCTCCTTTTTTGGTGTTGAGAATACTGGAAAACGGCGTCCCTGCGCCTGCCAGCCAGGCGGTGAGATGAGCTCGCTCCAGGATTTCTTCATTCGTCGTCGGGCGGGAGTCTGAGTTTGGCGGGTTCCTGGGGCGTGGGGGGAGCCCACATTCTTTGGACGACTGACGAACCAACGACCTTGGAAAAACTCTTTGATAATGCAATGGTATTTAGGACATTTTCGGGCTCCTTTTTGGTTCGCCCCGGGTAAAGCTCACGATGCGAACGAATTGGGTATTGAGAGAGAGAGAGAGAGAGAGAGGGAGAGAGAGAGAGAGAGATGATATAAGATTAGGTTTCGGGGCTGGTGGAGACGAGTAACAACGTTAAACAGCGAAAGTGCATGCATGCATGGTAGCATGGTAGCCCTGTGGCCCTGTGAAGTCATCACCTTCAATAGTGATTGATATAGCTACTCCTGATACAGATTAGCTGGGACTATTTTCTCCAGAACTCTTCTCTTCCTCCTCCTCCTCCTACTCCCCCTTCTTATTCCTATTCCTTTCCTATTACTGTTGAGAAAATTCTGAATTCTTAGCAGTTGTACACTCCGTTAAATTTTCCAGATTGTGAATTCAATTGTATTAGTTGGTTGCAATTGAAATTTGGGAAGCCAGCATATTTTCCAACCAGAAACCGAGACCGAAACCGCCGTTTCTAATTCCTCAGTCAACAGCAACCAACCAACCTGCCTGCCTCTATCGATCGTCTGATCTGGTTCAACCCTGCCTTTCTCTCTTATTATAATCCACTCCAATTCTCTTTTCCCTTCCCATCGAAAGAAGGAATCAAAGGATCCTCCCATTTTTCTCTCCCGTAGACACATCCCAGTCCAGCTCGACAGCCGCGGTTCGCAAACGAAGAAGCAGAGTTCGGTTCCGAGCCTAGCTAGTTACTTAGCTACCAGAAAACCCACATTCTCCCCAAATACGCTCATTGATAAGCTTCCACTGAACATTTCCAATCCGTAGACGGTCTTAAAGCCAGGAAACACCCTAGTACCTGTCCTTCACCGTCCGTCACAGCTTTATCTCCATTTCATTTCGACAATCGCTTCGCTCGATCCACCGAATAGCTCTGTAAACGGTGTTGCTTGCTAGTAACATTTTGGCTTACCAGAGGTATTGCAGCTAGAAGTACCGCGTCCAACCGGTACACCAAGCCTCCGCCAGAGCTTCCAAGATGGAGAGCGGACCTCACGCCCAGGAGCCAGGAAGCTCTCCATCGACCTTTGTCCACCCCCGACGCTTGTCACAGATTGTCCCTACTGTCGCCAAAGCTTCGCTTGAAGCCGAGGGAATCACCGTCCGATCCACCTTTGATGCCGATGATGCTCCCAAAACCGTTGGCGTTCTACGATATAACACATCACACGACTCTTTGCACGAATTCGCTCCGGCTCACATCTACTACGGAGACGAACATGACATCGGTTCGACCCAAAAGGGAGCTGTTCGCAGCAAAGTCAGAACATATTCCACTTCAGTAGGTCCAAACGGTTTCAGATCAACACCAAGCGGAGACGGAGCCTTTTGCAACTAACAATCGGAATCTTACCCTGTTCTGTAGGCTGCTATACCGCTAGGATCAAACGTTGGCATTGACGGTCAGCCCAAAGCAGGCGGACGTCGACGTGCTTCGTATGGTAGGTGTTCACTATGAGAGCTCTATACCCATCTGTAACTAAGCTAACTGGAGATGTTCAGATACACCTACTACACTCCCTCGAAAGTTCTTCATCAATGTCGTCACGACACTTCAATCTCTTCTCGAATCCGAAGATACCGATGGAAATTACCAAATTACCATTGACGATGGAGGCCCGAAGACCTTGTCGCTGGGAACTGCAAACTCTGGTGGATACAACCGTGCCGATATTCGAGGCACGTACATGTTGTCCAACCTGTTACAGGAGCTCACATACGCCAAACAATTCGGCAGACGATACATTGTTTTAGACGAAGCCCGTTTGAATGAGAACCCAGTTGACCGCTTGTCTCGACTCATCAGAACCAGCTTTTGGGATGGCCTGACCCGCCGTATCGATGCCAGCGTTATTGAAGTTGTGGGATTTGATCCAAAGGACCGAACCGGTGACCCTCGACCTCGCATCTACGTCCCTATTGGGGCTCCGGAGCAGTTGGAATACTATCAAAAAGTTGCCACAGACCGTCCGGAACTGCGACTCGAAGTGATCCAACTCCCCAAGGATATCACGGCCGATTACGTCAAGTCCCTAAATGACAAGCCGGGATTGCTCGCCCTAGCTATGGATAAAGAAGTCGATCCTAGGACCGGAGCCGAGACTCTCATCGGAAAGCCATTTGTCGTTCCCGGTGGCCGTTTCAACGAACTCTACGGTTGGGACTCGTACATGGAGTCTCTCGGATTGTTGATTGACAACAAGGTCGATCTGGCAAAGGCCATGGTTGAGCACTTTGTCTTTTGTATTCAGCACTATGGCAAGATCCTGAACGCCAATCGATCATACTACCTTTCTCGTTCTCAGCCGCCGTTCCTAACTGATATGGCTCTTCGTGTTTACGAGCGTATCAGACACGAACCTGGGTCCAAAGAATTCTTGCGAGAGGCCCTGCTTGCCGCCATGAAGGAATACCACACAGTTTGGATGGCTGAACCGCGGGTGGACAAGGTTACCGGTCTCTCACGCTACCGTCCCGATGGCAAGGGCATCCCTCCAGAGACTGAAGCTTCTCACTTTGAACACCTTTTGGAACCATACGCTGAAAAGCACAACATGGGATTTGATGAGTTCCAGCAAGCCTATAATGATGGCGTAATTTCAGAGCCGGAGCTGGATGAATACTTTTTACACGATCGAGCCGTTCGAGAATCCGGTCACGACACGTCTTACCGTTTGGAAAGAATCTGCGGTAACCTCGCGACCATTGATCTCAACTCGCTCCTGTACAAGTACGAGGCCGACATCTCCAAGACCATCCGAACGGTCTTTGGCGACAAGCTCAAGATTCCAGACGAATGGCTGGTCGGCGAGCAAAAGTCCGGTCACGTCGAGTCTTCCGCTATTTGGGACCGACGCCTCCGCAAACGCAAGATGACCATGGACAAGTACATGTGGAACCCCGAGAAAGGGATCTTTTTCGACTACGACACCGTCGCACAGAAACAACACTTTTACGAGACCGCCACCACGTACTGGGCCATGTGGGCCGGCGCGGCTTCCCCCGGCCAAGCCAGATCGATGGTGGAACGAGGTCTGCCCAAATTCGAGATGCTGGGCGGGTTGGTCGCGGGTACGGAAGAGTCCCGCGGTCTTGTGGGAATAGACCGACCCAACAGACAGTGGGACTACCCCTACGGCTGGGCACCGCAGCAGATTCTCGCCTGGGGCGGCCTTCAACGCTACGGATTCGATCAAGAAGCGGAACGTCTCGCGTACCGATGGCTGTTCATGATGACCAAGGCGTTTTTCGACTATAACGGTGTTGTCGTTGAGAAGTACGATGTCACTCGTCCTGTTGATCCTCATCGCGTGGATGCGGAGTATGGGAATCAGGGTTTGGATTTCAAGGGCGTTGCAAGGGAAGGGTTCGGGTGGGTCAATGCTAGCTATCAGGTCGGGTTGCAGATTATCAACAGTCACATGCGCCGGGCTTTGGGGGCTTTGACGCCGCCTGAGACTTTCAGCAATGTTTATGATAGGGACGAGATGGTGTTTTAAAGAGGAAAAACGAAAGAAAAAAACTCTTTGATACCTCTTTGATTATTCTACCTGTTTGTTTCCCCCAAAATTATGAATGGAGGTTCTGTTTAGCGAGCGGCATAAGACTTGACCACGACTTAGACTATTTACCAGATGGAAGAGTGTTTGCGGTGGCTAGTGGCTATTAGATGGACAAAAGTGGCCTGTCATAGATGTTTTGTAATGGAACTGGCGTCGAAACTTCTTTTTTCCTTGTTCTGGTTTTCTGTTTTTATTACTGGCGGTGTATACAGGGAATGAATAAATTAGCTTTTCTTTGCGAGATAATGCTATAATTTTGATTCATATATATATATTATTTAGGGTAGAGAAATTTCGAAGGGTATCATATCTTTTTTTAATAAGATTTAAAGGCTTTTATTCTGGCATGCCGAATACTGCTTGTCTAATTCAATTTATATCAATTTTGTAATACCCAGCTGTTTTAAGAGACCAAGTAGTAGGAGATTGTCACGAGTAGTATGAAACCGCCACAAATTCACTAAAAGGTGTATGTATATAGGATATTTTGGATAAAAAATGTTATATCCTTAGGTATCATTTGATAATAACTGCAGTCTAAAGCATGTTTATTCACGATAATTAATTCCCTCTTCATCCTCTTTCCAACCTTGCAACACAAACTCAACGTCCATCGATTCCTCCATCATCTGATCCAAACAAAGAAATTTAAGTTCTCTCCTGATTTCCCTCCAGCTCGAACCAGATCCGAACAGATAACTCTATATCCACCATGAGTTCAGGTTCCGGAGGATCAACTCGATCTTTGAGAGTGGCAAAGAGTCCACCGAAAGAACATATCACACCATACGCGGCAAACATGTTAACAGAGCTCTACGAAAAAGCCAATCATGATAAAGACCTTTTTCTTGCGCTGTTGAAGGATCGTGCGGACAGCTCCCCTCTCCCAGTAAAGAATCTCAAGGACATGAGAAAAGAGGATACGCTCCGGATCTTCAACCTTCACCAGGATGACCCGGATATTTATTTCGAACTTCAAAAACCCAAACACGATGTGGTGGTCCCATCCCGATTAACAGAATTCATACGCCTTCATCGTGAGATTGCTTGGAGGGATTCTGAGGCCGTTTGTAGGACTTTAGTCGATGCTATCCTTCAGGAAGGAATCGCAATTGTGGTATGGTTGACTCTGATGCTAAAATCACCCTTTTTTTACCCCAGAAATTGAGTTAACAGCTTCGATATTATATTATTTGTATAGAGCGGAATTGATCCAAAGTTCGACATCAAATCAAGTTCAACGGACCAACAGCTGCAACTCGTCGGCGAGGTCGATCTGGAATATGAGGACGAAAACCGTAAATTACTCTACACAGGAAGATTCGACCACGGAGTTGGGATCTTCCCAAGCGAAGAGATGACAAACCCTTGCGAACGAAATTCGGGCCTTAAGCCCTACCATTCAATCGTAGCTGTCGTAGAGGCCAAAGATGAAAACGGAGTTATTGGAGTTCGCCGTCAACTGCTCGCATACTTGGCGTGTATCTACAAATCAAGAGTCGAGAGAGGGAAAAAGGACGCGACGACTTTCGGTATCGCTACGGATGGACTGACGTGGGGATTCAGCGTTATCAGACATGATAGGAAGGTAACGTAACCAACCATGGTATCCATCGATTTCCCGGTTTTAGGGATGCTAATATGGAGTAGGTACAAACTAGTCATCTTTTCGAAATACATCGTGGGCAATTGCTTGAAACCCTTCAAGGGATCGTTTTTATATTGGAGCAAAGCCAAGCTATCATCACACCAACGTGGCCAACTTCTTCACCAGAAAAGGGCAAACAACTACCTCTCTCGGACCTTGTGTGTGAACCAACAACATCGTTCGATCTCATGTACAATCAAGGGGAGGAGGAAGATAGACGAATAATAATATGCTTTGATTTGTTGTCCCTACGGTTCGTTGTTCGCGAAATATAAAGGGAAACGGGTTCCAATCAACTCGACTAACTCTAACTGGCTGATTCAGAAGCTTTTGTGTTGGCGTTGGGGAT
Source organism: Arthrobotrys entomopaga (assembly GCA_012184315.1). Lineage (NCBI taxonomy): Eukaryota > Fungi > Ascomycota > Orbiliomycetes > Orbiliales > Orbiliaceae > Arthrobotrys > Arthrobotrys entomopaga. The sequence goes on from LDDX01000112.1 coordinate 75,615, forward strand.
TTTGTTCAGTATAATGCAAGAACGATACCAGCAATCTTGGCTTGTAACTACTTAATTAATCAAGAATAATATAATTTTTATTATCACTTGCAATCGTATCAGGCAGAAATTAATAGATTTGTGAATGGCGGGAAGGAAGAGTTTCCTTATAGTACATGTATGCATATACATACTAAAATATATATAGAACTTTATATCCTTGTAACTCCTTCAGAAACACGCTTAACATTACTGACTGAGAGATAGTTCAAACCAACGAACCTAGATTAGAACGTTCCAACCATGTACATGTACATGTACGTTGTTATTGTTATATGAGTATACTTTTTAGAGTTTCTACAGTTTAGCCCAACATTCACGTACGTCCTTGCATTTGCATGGTCTTGACGGGTTTGACTAGGTATATGGCTGCGGGAACTTAAATCACAAGCAAACGTTAGTTAGGTTTTTTCGTTTAAGGTATGAGCTGTCATATGATGTGTGATATCAGAGCCTAGTTAGTTGAACTAGTCGGCGCTCGCTGTATCAGGTCTCGCTTGGAACTAGCAGAAAGGGGGAAAAGAAGAACATTCCGCAACCAGACACATCGAAGGAAGCTTAGAAGAGAAGAACAAAAAGAATCATGTTGGACGGGTAGGATTTTTCCCCGTGAAAAATAAGAATAAACAATAAAAATAAAATAAAAATAAAAAAAAGGAAAGAAAAGAAAAAGTTGGAAGAGCTCGAGATATGCAGGACCGGTTGAGATGGATGGAGTTCACGGCAGAGATATCGGAGAGTTAATGTGGGCAAAATAAATTGGATGCCGATTCGCCATGCATGATGCGATGCGATGCATGGATGCAATGTGAACTGTGATTGGATTGGTGATAGATAGCAGCAGCGGAAAAAAAAAAAAAAAAATAATAATCTCACCCGTATCCGTATCGTATCATATCGTAACCTATAAAAAAAAATTTTTTTTCTTAAGATTTTCATATGATTCTGATTTTCTTCATACTGAACCTGCTCGATCGAATGGATAGCTCTGTTGACAGTGTGATACAGTGGTGGCCAAGTCGACTGTCACAACGGAGCTGCATTACATACAGTTTTGTCTCGTAAACCAATCCAGGCTAGGATTGCAGTAGCTACTTAAGTAGTTAGCTCTTTGGATGTATGTAAATATGTATATAAGCAAGTATGTCTGAACGTTTGAATGTATGAAAGTGGGTTTGGGAATGTCCCATCGGTCCTCCCCCCCTCCACCCATGCAGCAGCAGCAGCAGCAGTAGCATGCTAGCAAGCGGTAGCTCTGTCCGATGTATCAATATTGTCGATGGCTGGGTGGAGACCTTGTTTCGAAGGATTGGACACCCCTGTCGGGTCTGCCCTGATTTTCAGACCAAGGAGAAACTAAACTTCAGATATGATAGTGTGACCTCACTTTGAAAAGAGACTAGTTCTTCCCTTAGCGGCGCATTCGCAGACATTCTTCTGGCGGGAGCGCATATTGGCATTGACGGATTGGATTTGGATTGTTCATTTTGTATGATTTGTTATAATAACAACATCGCCCCTCCTCCCTCAGCCCGTCCCTTCTCCTCCTCCTCCCTCTTCTTTCGCTTTCCTCTTCCTGCTCATTTCATAATCCCTTCTTCCAAAGCTCAAATTCAGTCTATTCTTGTTTTTGTATTTCTTTTTGATACCCAAAACCTCCGACTTCCCTTACTTCTTTGAATTCTTTGAAAGCGACAAAGACTTTACCCAGCCTTATTTTCCTAGTAGAGTGGTGAGACAACCCCCCCAGATTTCATCTTTCAGATCCCCTTCCCCCTTCCAATCAGTCGTTCAAATCAAATCAAAGAAAGACCAGTCGCCTCAAAGCAAGCAGAGATGAGAGAGCATGGCAGATTCGAACATGACAGCAGAGATGAGAAGGGCGACGGTTGCGACTGCTTCGTATCGCGCTGGTTGGAAAAGGACAGGGCTGCTGGAATTGGAATTGCAGCTGTCATCCTGCTGCGAACCGTGTCTCATCTTCAGATAGCGAAGGGTGGTTCGTTCCTGCGCCATCACCCTTTTAACCTTTACCCGCAGCCACCAGACCGGTATTGCCCATCATTATATCATCATTGATTATTATCCCTCCCTCCCTCCCTCTCTCTTCTCCGCTTCTGCTTCTGCCTCTTCTTCGTCTGTTCTGTCTCGCTCGATGAGGGAGAGGGGTGTGCGACGAAACTATAATAGTAATAAACCCCAGGCAAGCGAGAAAATTAAAAATAAGAAAGAAGAAGAGCAAGGAAAAGAAAAGAAAAGAAAAAAACCCTTCAGCCTCCTCGTCCTTCTTCCCTCCTGGCTCATCTCCTTCCGACTCACTCTCCTCCTTCTGACTGTCTGATCACCCCAAATCAATCATACGAGCTTTTTCTTGGTTGTTCTGCTTTCCCGCAGCGCTAAAACTAACTAACTGGCTAACTCCTACGGCTATTTCTTTGTTTCGCTCTAGTATCGCCATTATCACCTTCTCATCTTACTCTTCCACCCTTTCATTCACCTTGGAAACTCTCTTTTCATAGTAAAGAAACCATTCGCGGTTACAACTAGAAGTTGCGAACGAAAACGATAAAGAAAAAATCGATCAAAATGTCTGGCAAGGGCACGTACACTTTCAAATGGTAAGTCTCAATACTCACTCCGCCGAACCCCTAAAAAAATAGGAGGACAAGTCAAGAAATTGGAGACGAGAGTCGCATGACAGGTGGAGAGCGCTATCGTCGTGTCACCTTGGTGGTTTCCGCTTGCCAGCGGCGATTGAAGCCGTCTCTTCTTTCCGTGGTGATGATTCTCGCGCGGTGCAGAGTTTTCCTTTTTTTCGTTCTCATCATGCATGTCGCATGCGTCATCGCATGCGCATCGTTCCATCGCATCCTGTGCCTGCCACGAAATCTCGGAAGAGAAAAGGGAGAACACTCGATGAACTGAAATATTTTGAACGTCTGCCTTTTGCGCCCCGCGCGTACTCGAAGTGCGAATCTGATTCGCATCTTTGGTGAGATGTGCGAAAGGGGAAAAGGCATGACGGTGGTGATATTTCAAGCTCATCGGGAATCCTTATCGGTCATTGGTGGAAAACACGAGCGTTTATCATGCAAGGCTGAAGCGGATTGGCTGACTCGACGACCTCAAACTTGCAGGAGCCAGCCGGGCGACGAAGTCTTCGTCACCGGGTCTTTTGACAACTGGAAACAAACCGAAAAGCTGGAGAAAGTCGCTGATGGTACCCATATGGCTACCGTCACGCTTGACCTCGCCGAGAAGATCACGTACAAGGTAAATTACATCCCTGAATCGGATCGCGATCATGCATCCGATTTTTTTTTTTTTAGATAGAATTTCCCGAGTTTTCTCAGGACACGTACGCGATATGGCGGAGAGTACTCGACGCCAAATTCAACATTTTCGCGGTTTCACACGGTCCTGAACTGCTTTTGGAGAAGCTCATTTAAATACGGGTGTGAAAAAGATGTGCGAAAACGGGTAGGCTAACGCTAGGCATTTGTGTGTCGCATTTAGTATGTTGTGGATGGTGCTTGGAAAGCCGATCCCAGCCAACGTGTGGAGCAGGACATTTCCGGAAATGACAACAACTACCTCCTCCCTGAAGATATCAATCCTCTCGAAGAACCCGTAATTTCCGTCCCCGTTGTGCCTGTCCCAGATACCGTCGACGAGAGCGTGACTCCTTTTGTTTCATCCGTCGGTCCAATGTCTACCACTGCTGCTCTTGCCGCCCAAGTTCCGCTGGAACCAAAGGCCGAGAAGGAAACGGAGCCAGAAATCCAAGCAGAGAAGGTCGAAGAGCAGCCGACTGAAGTTCCTACCGTTGCCACAATTTCGACTGTTGGCCCCGAAGCCACAACCGCCGCGTTGGCCGCGGAAGTTCCACTCGAGGAGAAGGCAGCCGAGCCACCGATCGTTCCAGAAGCGACCAAGACCGTTGTCCCGGAGGATTTGCCCACTCCTGATCCAAAGTCGGTCCCTGGATTCCTTCCAGATACCGTTGACGAGGTTGTTGGAGTTCACCCACTTCCAGCATCCGAGACCCCAGGCAATCCCATCCATCTCGAGCCAAATGAGCCAGTTCCACCAGTCACCTCCGCTAGCATAACCGACAATGTCCACCTCGACGAGGAGCACTACAATCATCCTGATGCCTCCAACCTCGGTGTTGGTGCTACTGCCACTGCCGCTCTCACTGCCGTCACTGAAGCCATCTCAAGCGCAGCTGCCTCTTTGCCAGAGACTGCCAGGAATTTGATCCCTGAGTCCGTTCTCCCAATTGTTTCCGGGGGAGAGGCTGAGGACCACACTACTGCCACAACCGAGACTGTTCCACCTGTTGTTACCGAATCGCAGACCAAGGCTGAAGTTGAGCCAGAAGCCAGCGGGAACCCAATTGCCGTGGAAGCCAAGAAAGAGGTTGGTTTTTTTTTTTTTTTTATAAATTCCCCACCTTTTTCCCCTTTCGGGGATAGGATCAAAATAGTAAGCTAACAAAAACTTTAGGTCGAAGAGGAACTCATTGAGAAGACCGAATTGGCCGCGCCAGTCGTTGTTGAGAGCGAGCCGGTACACGCTGAAGTTCCTGAAGTTGTTCGCGAGAGCCAGGCCACAGCCGAAGCTCCCTTGGAAGCATCAGCTTCTCCTATCGCCGTCGAGGCTAAGAAGGAAATTGAGGCTGAATTGAAGACTGAAGTCAAGCCTGCCGAGCCAATCGCCGAAGTTCCAACCTCCAGCCCATCGGAGCCGGAAGCAGTTCCAGCAGTTGTGGCTGCTAGCATTGAGAAGGCCGGTGAGCCATCTGAGGCAGTCGCTAGCCCCGTAGCTGTTGAGCAAAAAGCTGCTGTCGAAGAGGCCATCAAGGCGCAGGAGACCAAGCCGGAGACCATCGAGCCACCCAAGAAGGAGGAGGAGCCAAAGGAGGAACCAACAGCAGTTGAAAAGGTTACCGACACCGCGGCTGCCACTGCTGACAAGGTTGCTGACAAGGTTGAGCCAACTACTCCTGCCGAGGGCTCGAATGGCGCAACCGCTGCTGCTAACACAACAGAACCTTCCAAAGAAAAGGAAGAGAAAAAGAAGAGAAGGGTATCTGCCTTTTTCCGCAGGATTGCTAACAAGCTGAAATGAGCGACCACATCCGACTCGTAATGTTTTTTTTCTCTAACTTTTTCTAATTTTTATATCGCTTTATCGACGCATCAAAGCTTTTATCTTCAATGGTTTTTATTCTGGGCACCTCTTCTCTTACTTCTCCATTATATACAAAAACAAAACAAACTCTGTCTCTCCTCCCCTCTCTCGTTGATGATACCAGGCATGATACGCACGCATCCATCACTATTGTTTTTTACTTTTTCTAACTAATCGATCGAACTTCCACTGCCACCGGAAATACCGCCATTAGAATGATCCATTGCATTGATGCCATTTTCTTTATTTACTTTTTTCCTTCTCCGTTTCTTCTTTTCGATTAATAATTTGAGCGGCATTTGAACGTCCTTTTTTAGTTTTTTTTTTTTTTTTTGTATTCGTCTGTGCACTGTAGTTTTACTTGAACTTTTTTTGGTTTTTTGGTTTTTTTTTTTAAATCACTCTTCGTGTGTAATAATTTTTTACTTATTATGGTTAAACTTGCAGTTATTTTTATGGATTCTGAGACCCACGTATGTTTATACAAATGGTGCTTTGTCACGACTAAGCGTAGATTGTAACAATGCTCTGATGGTATTGAAGGGGGGTTGTCGTCGCCAGGCGAATAGCCAACCTTTCTACCCGTAGTTTACCTATAGCCGTCTAGCGAAACAAGCTTGTTTAATGTATGAATGGATTGAGAAGATGTGAGGTGGAAGTAAATTTAGGTGACCAAAAGCGACAACTTTTTGTCTTCATGTTTTACTATGTACCCCGTCTGGCCTCGAGACTAGACCTTGGTGTGGATGAAGAAGAAATGAAGAGTAGGTCACATGATGTTGAATTCGTCGAGTTCTTCCACTGTGAAGGTGCCAGATATCGATGATTGCAGGTACTATGTCCCCAGACTAGTACTATGTACTTTGGTAGCTGGTTTGGTTGGGGGTACCAACAGGTTCTTACCCCAAGACTAATCAACAGGCTGCAGCTGAACCAGTTCAAGTAGCCGAGCCGAGAGAAGTATTTCCATTATAGACGCTGTTGGCCAGCCTCTTCGATTTTTTTGGAAACCCCTCTTTCCCAAGATCTTAAGATGGTCAAGATATCATTGCCCCTCCATCGCATTTACAACTGAACATGCTGTCTACGGTATAGTTCCCCGCCGCACGGATTCGGTGCCTTGTGGGCATGCTTCCATTTCTTGATTCTATTCGGTTGAACGACCGCCCTAGCGGTTCCGCAGGGAGGGGGGAACTCCTACCTCCGCAAATATTCTTGGGAAATTAACTGGGCAAACTCCATCTGGCCAGTGAGAATCGGGGTAGAGGACTTGTGGGATGTTGGATTGGATTGGACATGTAGATGCCGATGCAATGATGGGGGAGCTTGGGGGGTTGTCACGGCTGCGGTTGG
>LDDX01000239.1:0-82153 GCA_012184315.1 Arthrobotrys entomopaga
TTATAATATAAAAATTAAAAGTACTTTAAATTTGTGTGATGTTTATATAAATTTATATAAATGTTATGTAAATTTGAGGTACTATTATGTAAATTTTTAAAATTTTATATAAATAACCATTTAAATCTGTACTTATTTCATTAATAGAATCAGTAGTATTGTTTTTTAGGGGTAAAAATCTAAGGGGTATTATTGATTTTCATTTAAAAAATCTATAATAATTAAATTATTACAAAACTCCAACATTCAATGAAGAATGAAACATCATCATTAATGATACCCATTAAAAGAGCCGTACACACAGCGAGCGCCATTGGCGTTGCTGATGCTTGTACCATTCGAGATAATTTCCGGGGGTGTCAATGGATGGAAAACGTTGACACGATAAATCTCGCCAGTGTCTTGAATAGCATACAAGTCTCCATTGGCCGCGCCGAACTGGGAGCTAAACCCCGCACCCGTCAAAGAGTATGAAGCGGCAGTCGTGTAGCTATGGCTCACCATGCCCCAGCGAACCAGAAGTAACTTTCCGTTACTATTGACGCTCAAAGCCCACAAGTAATCGCCAGCAGCAGGAACGTGGACCCAATCCCCATGCGTATTATAACTAGACGCAGATGTTCCGTGGTTGAGAGTGCGACCAAACGTATTCGAGAAGGGGTTGAGATCGATCTCTGCCCAACTTTGGCTCTCGACCGCTGAAGTGGCTTGATTTGCGACCCAAAAGCGACCGTGGCTGTCAATGTCACCGGCGACATAGGTGCTAATGTTGGCGATTTGGATGACTTTGGTGACAGTTGCATCTGATGCGATTCGCAGAATCCAGCCGGTACCCTGCTCGACACCATAGATATAATTATCAAGAGCATTGTAGCCCATGGCCCTCACGTGGTTAGTAGCGCCATCAAAGTTTGCCTTGACTAATGTGCTGTTATTGGCGGGAGGGTCGATTCGGTATAAACCAGTTCCATTGCTTATGTAGCCGTATGGATCGCATCCAAAAGCCGATCCGACGCTGGTAGCTGTTGGTGATGGCGGAATCTTGAAATCCACAACGGTACCCGCCACGAACCCATCCGTTATAGTTGAACCTGCGGAATCGGTAGCGTAATAAGTTTTAACCCCTGTGCTGGTGGCGCCGATGGTGATAGTGGTGTAAGAAGTAACCGGTGGAGATAAAGGTCCGGTGTTTCCTTGATCTTCGTCCCCGAAAGGGTCTTGATAACGGGGCGCAGTTCCATCACAAGAGAATCGGACAAGATATGGAGACGGACTGCCGTACTGCACATAAATATTTGAACCAGCTGGCCCCGAAGCATAGGGATTTTGTTCACCGGTGATCTGAATCTTGAAACTTCCTGGACCCGCCCAATTTCCAAGTACCATTCTCAAAGGGAAGTAAGTGCCTCCTACGATGTAAATATTGGCCTGGCCGGTAGAAGACACTCCTGCTAAAGGATTCCATGTAGATATGCCATTCGCGTTCGCTCTGGTCCATCCCGACTTGGCTGTGTTCCCAGTCCAGAAGCCCGCAAAATTATCTGCTTGAGATATCGTAAAGGTATAGGTTTGAGTGAGAGGGGCATAAAAGTAGCCGCGGTGATTGACGGTATAGCTAAGATTTCTAGCTCCTAAATGATACGGATCTTGACCATCAGCCGGCCATGCAACCCCAACCCTGTCAGTGGTTCCATTATTGTATGGCGGTAGCGTTTTAAAGTATTCTGGTGAGAAACTAGCGTAGTTGGCGGTGTTATCACCAGTGAACGGGTCGTTGTAAATTGCTACTTCCATACCCAAGTTACCGCAGGATGTATCAGGAACCGCAGGAGTTGGGTTGAAAATTCCCTCTTCCCCGAATGGCGGATAGTCAGGGGCTGCTTCCTGATTGCAGGCACCGTTGACAAGGTATGGGGAATCAACGCCCGTGATGACGTATTGGTTCTGACGAGAATCGCTAACTCTCAAGTTCAATGATATCGGTCCCGCCCAACTTGCCACGAAGGCTCTAAATGGGTAATATGTTCCCGCTGTGAGACTGAATGTAACCGCTGAGGTATTGTGACTCCAAGGCCCACTGGCAGCATCGCAGCACCACCCTTGAGCATCGACGTTAGCTCTAGTGTAATTGGTGTATGCTTTCTGCCCGATCCATATGCCACACCAATTATCACAACGGTATACCTGGAAAGTGTACTGATCCGTTCGAGGAGCGTAGAAATATCCCCGGTAATTCAAGGTAATGTTGAGTGCTATATCAGGTGTCAGCCCGTAAGGTGACAATGGATCGCTAGATGCCCAGTTGAAGCCCACGCGGCTGGTCATGGTCGATCCGATTGGTATCTGCGTTTTAAAGTATTCGGGAAGGAAGGATGTATTCTCAATTGTACTGTCGGAAAAGGGATCTGGGTACATAGCCACGTCCAAACCGGCATTGCTGCAAGAAGTGTCTGGGAGTGATAGCTCAGAAGCCCAAGCCGGGAATATTGGTGCGTTATCAGCGGCCGAGCAACCGTTCACGACAAAGTTATCCGATGGTGTCAGACTTTGTGCATAAGAAACGCCGTCAGAATCTTGGACGCTGAGCTGGAAAGAACCGCTCGTACCGCCATCTGCGTGTTGGAATCTAATAGGGAGGTAGGTTTGGGCCGCGATATAAATCTGGGCAGTGAAATTAGTGCCTCCTTGAGCTGCAATTCCAGAGCCATCTACGTTGGCTTTGGTATATCCGTCGATAGCTTTAGAGCCGGTCCAGAAATAGACAAGATCCTTGATTTCCGTGACGTTGAAGGTGTAATATGAGTTTTTCGGTGCAAAGAAGTAACCGCGGTACATCATCACCCATCTGTACTCAGTCTGCGCGGTGAATCCTTGCGGATTGGTACCCGGTGCTGCGATACCGATTACTTGGGTAGTCTTGTTGCCATATGGCGCCTTGTCTTTGAAGTATTCGCAATCGTAAGAAGCGGCGTCCAAAGTTCCCCCGCTGACGAATGGATTAGCAAATATGGCAACCTCCACGCCGGTATTGTTACAGCTGCTCGGAGTCATCGTAGGTACTTGGTAGTTGACAACAGTGACGGTACCGGAGAGATCTAAAGGCTGAGGAGAGAATGTACTGGTGGAAGGACCATCTGCGCCGCTTGCAAGGGCAGTGATCGTCGTACGAGGCAACGGTATATAGTCGATAACAGTAGCTGTGCCTCCTACATCGGTAGGGTTCGGATACACAGTTGTAGTAGAAGACAAGGTCCCATCAGCTGCCCTCGAAACGGTTACAACAGGGGGGACTATATAGTCGATAACAGTGATCTTTTCAGAGCCATCTACGATCGTTGATCCGGCGCCATCGGTTGGATATAAAGTAGTTGTAAACGCGCTTGTAGCTACTAGAGTCTCAGTAGTTATCGGAAGGGTCACAATATCGATAATAGTTATCGTGTCTGATCCATCCGTTATAGTTGAGCCAGCCGAGTCTGTGGGGAAGATCGTACTAGTGGTAGGTGAGATTCCAACACGTGTTATCGTCAGGTATGGCTGGGTTATATAATCAATGACTGATACCACGGAAGACGCAGAATCGGTTGGCACGATTGTCGTAGCATACTGGCTCGTTCCAACTCGTGTAATAGTCGTCGTCACTCTGGGATTGATGTCAATGACGGTTATTGTGCCTGAGCCATCAGTGATGGTTGCTCCTTGGTTGTCGGTAGGGTACACTGTTGTTGTAGAGCTGCTGCTGCCGAAACGGGTCAACGTGGTATATGGCTGTGAGACACCCACAACTACGGTTATTGGGACAGTGGGGTCTGTGAGAGCTGGTCCACTCGTCGGGGAAATTGTGCTTGTAAAAGCAGAGTTGCCAACAGTCGTCACGGTTGTAATCGATCGGGGAACGCCAATTATCACAGTAACCGGTTCCGATCCATCTATCAAGGTATTTCCAATGCTATCTGTTGGGAAGAGCGTACTAGTGTAAGAAGTCTGAGCCACTCGGGAAATTGTGGTGGTTGACTCTACAACAAAAGTTACGATTGTCAAAGTCCCGGACCCGTCAGTGAGAATGGAACCATTCGGACCGGTTGGGAGTTGAGTCGTTAGCCCAGTAACGCTTGCGGTCCTGGTGATAAGTGTTGCCGGTTGTGTCACGCCAATTAAAACTGTAATTGGGACATTGATATCTGTGATTGTCGAGCCCGCTGAATTTGTTGGGTAAGCAGTTGTGGTGAAAGCACTGGAAGTTACTGTAATGACGGTCACTCGGCTTTGGGGAACAAAATCGATAACGGTGATCAAGTCGCCCAAAAATGTCCCAGCTGGTGTTATAGTCGTAGTTGAAAGTTCAGTTCCCGTTGCAAGTCGTGTTATCGTCGTGGTGCTACGTAGAACTCCAACGATGACCGTCTCGATCCCGGATCCATCCGTAATCGTAGACCCTACGCTGTCAGTAGGGAACGCTGTCGATGTGTATGGGCTTGTGGCGGGGACCGTCACGGTGGTAATGGGCTGGATTATAAATGTCACGATCGTTTTGGTTCCAGTATCGCCCGTGATGGTGGAGCCGAGAGAGTCAGTGGGGAATATAGTTGTCAGTCCGGTCGTAGATGCCACTCTGGTAATTAAAGTTTGCGGCTGAGTGATACCGATAACGACCGTAATCGTTCCGGTTCCATCAAATATGGTTGAGCCCGCCGAGTTGGTAGGATACTTCGTGGAGGTGTATGCCGATGAACCGAGAACGGTGGTTGTAGTGACAGGAGGCAGAATGTAATCAATCACCGTTATTGTCCCGGTCCCGTCCGTAATTGTGGACCCTGCCGAGTCGGTGGGATATTGTGTACTCGTGTAGACACTTGTTCCAACCAGAGTTGTCGTGACAGTAACTTGTGGCTCGAATAATATGACGGTGATCGTTCCAGACGGGTCAGATGGATCGGTGGGGAACACCGTCGTAACAGAAGAAGCAGTGCCTGTCTTTGTTATGCTTGTCACCGCTAAAGTAACGTAATCAACAACCGTAATCGTTCCGCTGTCATCGGTGATAGTCGAGCCCACATTGTTCGTTGGATAGAGAGTCGTGGTGAATTGGGAATTTGTCGCTCTCAATATTGTCGTCACAGCTTGAGGTTTAAAATCGATGACAGATATTGTTCCGGATGGATCGGAAGGATCCGTCGGATAAACCGTTGTGGTGTAAGAACTGCTGGCGACTCTCGTCACTGTAGTCACTGGAAGAGTTAAATATGTGATTATAGTGACCGTCGCGGAAGGGTTCGTGCTATCTGTAGGACGTATCGTTGTTACGTGTGTACTACTATCCGCTAGTGTCAACGTTGTCGCAGGAGCAACTATGTAGTTGATAACTGTCAGAGGAGCCTGCGGATCGGCTGGTGTAATCGTGGTTGCATATGCGCTGGCGCCTGTCGCGACGGCCACAATACTAGTTACCGGTCTAGGAGTATATAATACCACCGTGATAGTTCCGACGAACTCACTCACAGTTTGACCAGCACTATTCGTTGGGAACAATGTCACGGTCGTTGGATTGTTGCTGTAACTGGTGACTGTAACGAAAACTTCCGGTTCAAAGTCAATTACTGTCACCAAGTCTCCCACCCTGGAAGGAAAAATCGTCGTCCTAGATGGGCTTCCGGTCGTCGGTCGAGTTTGCGTGACAGTTCCCTCAGTGACAAAATATATGACGGAAACAGCTCCCGTAGGATCAGTTGGAAAGATTGTCGTGGTAGAAGGAGAATTTCCTGTAGCGCGCTGTGTTACGCTAACAGTTGGTCTGGGGATATAGGTGATAACCGTAGCTGGCTGGGCTGGATTCGTAGGGAAGATCGTGGTTGCCGAAGCACTACCGGTGGCAGGTAATGTGATCGTAGTAAAAGGACGTGTCACATACGTAATAACCTGTACGGGATTACCAAGATTTACATCTGAAGAGGCTGGGTAGATTGTTGTTGCTGAAGGAATGTTTCCATTGGCGGGAGAAGTTATTGTTACGACCGATCTAGCGGCGTATGTGATAACGGTAGCCGGAGCTGTGGGGTTTGAAGGATCCGAAGGAGGAATTGTTGTAACATAAGGTATCGTCCCAGTCGCTGGAAGAGTAATTGTAGTGAAAGATCTTGTGACAAAGTCAATAACAGTGCGAGTTCCATCGACCAGTGTATGGCCATTCACATCAGTTGGCCAAACGGTCGTGGTGAACTCTACTGCGCCCAGACTCGTAACCGTCGTGATCGGGAGGGTGACAAAGGTGACAACTTGTACAGGGGATCCCGCATCACTTGAAGCCGGATAAATCGTCGTGGCGGAAGGAACACTCCCGAACGCTACAGATGTGAGCGTTGTCGTCGATCTTACGGCGTACGAGATGACAGTAGCTGGTATAGATGGATTGGTTGAATCAGATGGTATAATAGTGGTTGCAGAGGCTACATCTCCCGTGGCTGGTAAAGTTATGGTGACAAATGGTCGGGTAGCGTATGTAATAATCTGGATGGGTACGGTTACAGGGGCATCCGAAGCAGGCGTGATTGTAGTCGCGAATGCACTTTGACCAGAGGCAACCAGAACAATCGTAGTATGGGACCTAGTAATGTAGTATATCACCGTCACGATCCCGGTACGGGCAGTTGGGAAAATAGTGGTTTGAAAATTTGCCGTCCCAGCCCGAGTAATTGTCGTAGTTGCGTGGCTAGCGGTGACATATTTTGTAGACCAAATGGTCTTCGTTTTGTACGCGGTACTGTGAACGACAGACGTGGATGTAACCTTGACAGTCTTCCTTGTTGTTTTGTAATGCGTAGTAGTCTTTTTGGCGGTGTGAGTGGTCCATTTTGTTACCTTTGCGACAGCAATAGTCTTTGTGACTGTCGCTCTGGTCTTTTTGATTGTCGTCTTCTTGACGGTAGAAGTATGGATAGACACCGTCTTTGTTTTCTTCGCTGGAGTCTTCGTCACGATGTGGGTTTTAGTCGCAAAACAGGCTACACACTATTAGTACTGTATTCAAACTTGATATAAAACTTCAAAATCCAAAGAAATAATGGCATAAACGATGTCGAGTCATTCTTACAACAGGAGGCCGGAATAATATACTTCGCGCGCTTGAATTGCGCACCTCCAGAGGGCGAAGTAACAGTGATGGTAGTCGTCTTGGTCGTTGTTTTGGTCTTTGTCGTTACTCTACAATGCCATATTGTCAGTTCTTCTAAAAACTTGCGCTTGCTTGGGTACGATACCTGGAGAGAACACAGAACTTACGAAGTAGATATCGCTCGGATAGTACTGATATTAGTACATGTTTCCCAAACGGTCTTTTGAACAGCAACTGTCTTCGTCTTTGGCAATACTGCTGTCTCACAGGCTGTGGACACCGTTTTTGTTGCTCGTCCAGTAGTTGAAGTCTTGGTATATGTGACAGTGGTTTTTCCCTTTTTGACATAGGTCGTTGTTGTTGGCGTTGCTTTGGTGGATGTCGAAGTACAGGTTGACAATTTGAGGGTGCAGGCATGAGCCTTGAATATTTTGGAACAACTAGAAGATATCAAAGCTTGCTTTACGATTGATTTACAGCTAGTAGGGGGCTTTTGACAGGACCCGAAAGCGACCCCTACTAGCAAAGTTGCTTGGAGAAGAGTTTGTAGAAGTAACATTTCCTACGGTCTCTTTCACAGATGAAAAACTACCTGCACTTACCGAAAAGATGATCCAAAGAGATTATTGTCAGCTTGGGTATACTTACCATACGACCAAGTGATATTGGTATAATCCCAATCTCTATTGTAGAATAGGACTACACAGTTGGGATACACAGACCAAAGTCATATTTATAATGGTCAGGATACTGATATCAACTGATAGTAAGTTTAATAAAACTATTCCAACTCAATAGATACGCTCGCAACCACTACAAGTGTTCACCCTTGCCAGATCCAGCGGTAGGTTGGTTGTACCAGCCATTTCTGGTCGTTTAAGAGCTACTCCAGAGGGTATTGCGACCGCCATTTAATATTTACCGCCCCAGTGGGGGGCTTGGAGGAAGTCAGGGTCTAGATTTGTCGATTAAGAACTAGAGTTTTGACCCGATACCAACCATGCGTCGGCTGAGGTATCTTGGAAAAGAGTAGGCTATCCCGCTGCACCTTTGAGCAACGGGATACAAGCGAGTCGGCTTTTGTACCCAAGAATTAAGGCTTGAATCGCGGCAGACTATTCGGGCATGTGTATCCCTCATTGCGCTCCGAGTGGAGTATAGCAGATCTGGATAGCCAGGCATGATGTCTATGGGATCTCGGCGATTGAGGTGTCTAGTCATCAGTTACTTGCTGCGCGAGTAAATTAGAACTGATAAGTGTTTAAGGTAATTGAGGAGCTTTGGTAGCTTTGGTATCCAAAAAAAATTGAGCCAGGCGGTTATCACCATGGAGAGACCGGGCCTAAATCTCGCGGCTCGGTTCAAGATCAAAGTCTAGGATTAGATCTGTTAGGGATTTAGCGTTCCGATACGATACAATATTAGAAGAACATTCACTGTTTCTCCAAAACTTGACAGGGGCCATCTGTCCGCATCTCCACGGCCAACACGGAGGCGCGAATGCATTAATGTCTGAGTATGATATAATTTGGAAACTTCGTTTTGTCAAATTAGCCATGTACGTGTAGAAGAGTTTTCTACCCAAGATCAGATGAGAGCAAAATCATTTTGACAAGGGGATCTCGGTAGATTTCGGTTCTGAGGATGTTCGTGACTTCAACGTTGTTTGAAGAGTCAAGGGTGTGTCTTGACAGGGTTCCTGATAGAAACGCTGGCGGTTGTTGTTGTTGTTGTTATTGTCACTGTCATGATACTTTGCCTGTGATCGCGTTGGCCATATGCATAACTACTGCTTGACTAGCCACTGGGTACCTGGGCCTGGCTAGATTCCAGATCGAAACGGTCACCCAACCGCCGCGTGGCCGGTGCGTAAGTCTGGATAGCCAACCTCCCTCGTGTCGTGACATAATCCCGGCAAATATTTCCTCTTGAAAACTTGAACGAAAGACGACTGCAATGCTGCGGGCATCTAGAAGAGAATGGAATGGTTCCCCCAGACTAGAATGGTTCTGGTTCCGCAGCCGCGCGATGCCCGGGGCATAAGAGAATAAGGCTTCTTCCAGCAAGTGCTCTGGTTGGTTGTAAAGATCCGCAAGCCGTGGCACCAGGAAGCCACCGTCGCACCATACACCGTCTGCCTGGGAGCTCTCGTGGCACCAGGTATAATCTCCGCAAAAAAAAGAAAAAAAAGAAAAAAAAAAAAAAAAAAAAAAAAAAAAAAAAAAAAACCTGCTTGGCTGCTGAAGTGTGATACGAGACTAAGAAGAACAACAAACGGGAAAATTAAATAGCGACATTAGCGATCCGAAATTCTCCTGGCTGGTTTGCATCGGGCGCCTCGCCTTGTCCTCAACCTAGATAGTCAACTCTGATTTACTCCTCGCATATCTCCGATACCTGTCATCGTGAGTTGTGAAATCAAAAAAAAAAGTACATGTGGGCGAGATAGCACAAGGAGAATTTCTAAAATAATTTTCCGATGCCACTGTCCGTCCCCGCTGCACTGGTTAACATGGTTATAATTGTCCACGTAGCTGCGTAGATTAAACCATCCGCCCTCACAACACATATTTACTATTGAAATACCGTTCATTTTAGTGGATTATTCATAGTATACAATGCTACGCGCATACGTCGAAAAGAGAACCGGTACAATTGAATCTACCAAGAATTGGATTTCTCAGCCGCATATACCTTGCCGTAAGTAAACAAAATGCAATATTTACATAGTTGAGGGCGGAAGTAATAAGACAGAGTGAGTATAGGTATGGTAATAGTCTCGGTCGAACAACCCGCCTTGCAACGATATGGTAAACTCCACGGCTCAGGTGAAGACGGTTGGGCTAGATTTTGTTTACCGTACAAAGAAAGTAGTTAAAGAAGGCCGTAAAATCATTACTAACGTAAAGTTTCCAAGTAGCAGATTTTTGTTCCTGACCGGATATCGCCGTCGATAGATTCTAATGTGAAGACCAGCCATCTTCCCACAGGATGTCCCGTAAACCAAACGCTACAAACTCTCGACACAAAGCACCCAATATCCTGGAAATCGCTGACGGTTCGGTTGTATCCACGATGCAATATTCCTTCTTCTCGTTTGCCAAGAAGTCAGTTTTAGTTTGATTGTTAAAGTACAATTATCGCTTTAGAATGGATATACGCTTATAATAGTAATTCAAAGCGAACAAAGTCCTTCGTTCCCGTCGGTGCCAGGAACAAATCTCGATAATTTTTGATCAACACTATCACTTGTATCTGGGCATCTAGATGCCCTAAGCGCGCCTCCACCTTTTTCTCAATACGGCTTGGTCATTTAGATAGCATCACCCTATTCGCCAGATCCCGAAGAAAGAATAGCTAGCTCCGTTGACCAGCTCCGTTGACACGCGTGGCGTTTCTGTGCGATAATGCGATGAAATATCTACACATGATCTGGATAAGAGATGCCCATAACTCCTGAACTTCATCCCGTCTCGAAATCTTGGCTGGTTAAGATGACGCCGATGTAACGTAAAGTACATACGTCGTGATTTTTGGCACATATGAGGGGTCGTCGTAAGATGATCTTTATCCAGGGGACCCCACTTAGATTTGATAACCTATAGGTTGAGGATAAAACTTCGGTAGATTTTGTTCAATGAAGGTTATCGAGATCTGAAGCTGGGAATGGATTGCTTAGTAGAGAATGATACGCGTTTCGGATGCGATAAAATAGATAATCAAATATCTAGTCCTGTAGGCCTCAAAAAATACTTGTAAGTTGGGAAACACAAACACCTTCCTCTTGTAATCTCTACGCAGGTTCAATTATATCGGCTGGTTCCCTAAACGTGTCGACGATCTGAGGCTGTCCTAATGAAGCAACCAGACCTCCAAAAGATTCTCCTTGTGCTTCCGAACCGGGTGCGCATCCGGAGATCAAGATTGGCCAGATTTTACTGCATAGCCAATGCTGCTCATGAGCCCCGAAGGATTGGCCATTGTCTCGTAAACCAGACGCCCCTTTTGTAAGACCAGGACGGCATCTGGCTTGTAAGACAAGACTCTACATTGCAGGAAGTGGCAACTGAATTCACATGCCCCAGCTGTTATTCGGGGCGATTGAGAAGGCATATGCCATGTGCGCACATGTGTCTATAATCGAGCAGCCAGTTGCGTTTCCGTATTCATACGTACTTCTGTGTCACGGGTAAGCGTAAGTAAGGATTTGGAACCGATCAAATTATGATGTACTGTTCTAGAGAGAGGAATTGGGGCGGCTCATGAGGAGTTTCCCGAAGGGGCTCTAAGTAATTCCGTATGGAGTTAAAAGTCGAGGGGAATCCCCCAAAGAAAAGCTAGTTATAATATTCGCGTACAACAAGGCGGCAAAATGACGCCTGATCTGTATTCCAAACTGGAACCCCAAGCTTGATAACATCGAAAAGGCGAGGTTGGTTCTGCAAGCTCATGCAGTAATAATATACTCAAGATATATCTCGTCTCCCCTAGTACTAGTGTCCCTTCGTACTAGAAAATTGCACAAAGCACAACTCAAGCGGCATTCGAATGCAACCGCCATTCAGCAACCTTGGATATGGCAGTCTCAATTATAAGAACCTTCGTGATTCTTTGCATAGCGGTAAGATGTCGAGACATATCCGGATATCCCACGCCGTATCATTCAGTGAGCTAGATTAAACCCTGTGACGTCTTATCTAATATAGGACATACTGAGGTTCACATGCTTAGCAAAGCTATCCCATACGTGCTGTTCTCATGGCTAGCATGAGGGTGAAGTAATCTGCCGCGATACCCATGGTGGAATGGAAAACTGCTTTGTTAGACTTGAGGAGCCCTGAGAGCAAGCTGTGACCACCAGATCATGGAGTTGGCTTATAAGCAGGGAAATGAAATGAAAATAGGGTATGTATGTATATATAGATATATATCGAGGTATAAACTCTCGAGGAACAGGTCAGTGCAAGTGTCGTCAAGCTTGGCAAGGGACGAAGTAGCGTTCGTTGGTTCCGGAACAAGACTTGACTCTACGGCGGGGTCTGATCAGATGGTTGTAACGTAGAAGTCGATACTTCTGAGTTTAGGGATAAATTACCACAAGGTTCGTCGCTCGAGAAGACACCAATTTGGAATCCTTGAGGATATTACAATTCTGTGTAGAGGATGCTCTATAGATCTAGTCTAGGCTTTTATCTTCCGTGTCATACTGATTTGTTAATACCCCCCCATCCATCCGTAGCTTTCGCTGGGAGGTGTATACTAGTGACATGGTATCGCGAGATAGATGCGTGTGCAGCTGGCACGAATGGGCCCATGGGGTGCACTCGATTTAGCCTCGATTCTAAGCTACACTCGATCGCACTATATAAAATCCTTTTTTTTTTGGCACATCATTATAATTATCGTCGCATCGTATGTAGTCTTGGGGTAAGAAGCTCAGCAAGGACGCCATATGCAATGCATATACACATTTTGGTCTGCGCTTTGACAATAAACCTCACTATATACCATGCCCAATATATGCGATAGCTCAATAACCCCAAGTACTCGAGCGAGTTCAGGATTTACTGCATCATAATTACATGTAAGTCTTGCAAAAAGCTAGTCTTGTTATCAAGAAGCTCAGCGCAAAGAGCCACCTTAGATTTCTCCAGGGCCTTCCAATAGACAGGCGCAGGCCAGCGTTAGGTGTGTAGTTTCTCACGCTCGCGCTCGCGCTCATGAGCTCAGGATACTCTTAAGGAAGTGTCTTTTAAACCTTGGTCGTCATCCGCAGCGGCATTAGAAGTAGTTTGTTTGGCGTATGCAGAGAAACTGCAATGTCACACTCGTCAGAGCTGCTGGACGAGCTCGCGAGTCCACCTGAAATCGAGGCTGACAGCTGCTCAGCTGCGGGATGAATATATTAATAGCTGAGACCATGCTAACTGTTTTGGGGTCCCGCGGTCTCCAAGAAGGTAAAGCGCTAGCCCGGAGAATTCGAGAAGCTCTAGACTCAGAGGCAAACGAGACCTAGACTAGGAACTAAACTAGCCTCGATTAATTAAACCGCTAGTCTCGTCAACCCGCCCTGCAACGGTAAACCGCCGTAAAGACTTCGCGTCCATATAGTCTAGCCCTGGAGGTGAAATTTCGAGAGACTAGCACACCATCCGGATCCTGATGCCAATTTTTTCCTTACCTTTACTATCGCAGCACCAGCGGTTTCGAAGCCACACGAGCGACTGTTCACGGCTGGTGCACATGGCCAATATTTCAGCTACATAACGACCACTCAAGGGTATTCACTTTCAAAAGAAGAGAAATATGCGACACGAGATTTTTTCGCATGATTGATAAGTTGGAATATATTCGAACGTCGTGTCGGGATATCCCTACTTCTCCTCATTCATTTCAATTTATTGCATACTCTAGAGGAACCATTCGTCTATCAATCGAATCATTAGGTGGGTCTCTTCATTAGGATTGTAGTGCGTAGTCCTTATATTTAAACCAAGTTGCGATCAATATATATCTAAATACAATTGTATAAGGCCCGTGGCTAAGATTGTTATTTATGATTGGTGTAACTTTAGACATCGCCATTCGAGATGTGCGGCATCTAAGCAATGTTTTCTCCCATTATTCCGGGAACTCAGCTTCAGGTAACAATCGCTGGCTATGGTGCTGGCTCTCTTATACAGAAACGTTAGATAATACTATCGCATAAGAAGGCGACGACAGAGAATTTTCACCGAAATATTTAGTCCCAGTCCACAGGCCCGTAAAGAGCGGCATCCGTCGATCCTTCACCACGCTTCTTCTTGCTATCATCCCAATCAACGGGCCCGTACAAGGCAGCGTCGGTTGAGTCTTCACCGCGCTTCTTCTTGTCCCAATCAACAGATCCATAGAGAGCTGCATCGGTTGAGGCGTCAGATCGTGGGACTTGGGAAACCGAGTTGGTGCGAGGCTCATGAGGTGTTGGCAAGGCATTGATGCCTGCCGCAAAGGCAAATAAAGCCAACTTGGTGATGACCTGCATCTTGAATGCGCAAATTTCGTGTTAGTTCAAGCCAATAGAGACAAGGGTGCCAAAAGAAACCTACTCTGTTTGAAACTGAAAAGGTATTTTTTTTTGTGTATATGCTATGGTGAGGCTCCGTAGGTGTCCACCATTTCCATTGGGTTTAAAAGCGTATTTGCGAGACTATATATCCTATTTCACGATCAATGTAATCTCAGAGCCAGACAAGCGCCTCCGTAATTGTGCTGATTCCTGTAGTGCAGCAGACACCGAGGTTTCAAATTATTTAGACTCGGCAATGCAATGCCCTTCTTCTCCCGGTACGCCAAGTCGTAGGATGCCTAGGTAAGGCTTGAATCGGAGACGTACTGTGACGTCTCGATACTCAATAGATAATGAGCGGCCGCACATTTTGCCAATCTCGGTGTTCATGCTCGTTGTCTGCATGGATTCTCGCGCAAGTTATTTTTTATTAACCCTGATCGAGCTCACCAGCGCCAGCAGGGTATTATGAGAATACGAGATATTCGATCAACGGTATGTAGGAATCTGATAGATTATGTCTCTAAGAGGAATGTAGATGTACGCGATATATATGACCCCAGATTGTTGAGTAAACACCCATTGCTTTAAAACTCTAGGTAGAGGGATACGTGGTAACATGTCACACAAGTGTTCTCTTATACGAGATATCACGCCATTGACGAGGGTTTGTAAGCTTACCGGCTCGCGAAGAAGGTGCGAACCTGCGTAGACAATGCTTACCAGTTTCCAAGATTTAACTAATAGCTCCATTGGACCCGAGGTTCTAGGGTGATACATCCTCGCACTGAGCCTAGGCGCCGTCCGCGCAGCTGCAACCTATCGAAGCTTTGTCGACAATTGTCTTGCGATCGAAATCTTACGCGGGCCTGAAAAGAGAAGCGAGATAACGTTTTTCCTTGGTACCAGTACTAGTAGCTTGCCATTTGCCTCCTTGGGTTCGGGCCTGGAGATCATGTCAAAAGGCAACTACCGGCTACCTACTCTTCAGGGGTCGTTGGATTCGTACAGCCCAGGCGTCGCAGAAAACGGCAGGATTTAGCTTCCTAGGGTATACCATGCTACAACCTAGACAATGTTTCTTAATACTTAGAAGTAGGTCCTACAGACCCAAAAACCAAGTAAGCATGGATGAATTGCATATTAACGAATTGTCGAATACTACGAAGTGGCTGACGGCGAGTTTTGAAACGATACGCTGCATACACAATTAAGTCCAATCGCAAAGGTTTATCTCGAGAAAATATTAGAAACCGCTAGCACTCATTGTATCGATGAGGTGGGCATCAGTGTATACCCTCCATCATATCCCGTAGGCCCGACTCCCAGTGTTCATAGAGTCTCCAGGGTATAGAATTCCTCAAGCCTCTGTTGTTCCGCTAATCATGAGGATGTTCAATGTTAACCAAAACTATGCGCCTATCTCTGGGGAAGAGCAAAACCCTCAGACTCAACCTATCGCGTTCGACTGTATTCCACACTGGTGGAAGAAACGAAAGGGATTTAAACCTCATGACTTATCTCTTGGAATCTCCGTGGCATTAAACATTCTCCTTGTCAGTCTCCTCTACATCGTCCACCAGCAGTCAGAGTCGAGGCATCCTTCTTCGTTTCCGCGCCTACTATACTGTAAGAGCTATTCTATGAGTCGAAGGAAGAGATGAGTTATATATATGCGCCGGCAATAAACTAATATAGCCAAAAATTTAGCTCCTGCTCAAGATTCCGTCCACTACGAACTCAAAACATTCGAAAGTTCGTTCAACTACAGTAGTCCCTACACCGGTTATCCCGACTCTGAGGTGAACAATCGATGGAAGGAGTTATATCGAGTGGGAAACTCTCGTATCAGCAAAAATGAGGCAGCACAGCTACCCAATAAAACAATTGCGGCGACCACGGATAGCGACGACTATCTTGTTGTGATCTCTGTTTTTCATGACTTACACTGCCTGGTGAAGCAACCGATATTTTCTTCTTCAAGACTTTTAGTTAATTTAGGTTAATAGGACCGGATTCGACAATCTCTCTGGTTTTTCTATGATGATCAATGGAATAGCACATACAACCCATTCACCGTTGAACGTCCAGAGACATATAAACCTCGCGGTTTAAATGGAATAATCCATCTCGATCACTGTATCAATATCATCCGACAATCCATTCAGTGCTTCTCAGATGTAACACCCTATGTGTTTCAGTGGAGCCAGACAGCTCAGGCGGTTCATGCGTATGCTAATGTAATACATACATGTCGCAATTTCGAAAAGGTAGGACCGGACCACTTTCATATCGAGTTACGTCTTGAAGGCTAACTTGAAGTTCTATCTATGCGTGTAGGTTCGTCAATGGGCACTAGATAGGACTTTTACGGGTCCGTGGGATGGAGCAGAGCATCGAGATGAGCAGGGACATTGCAGATCTGGAGATTCTGCGGATTGTCTTACAAAGCATCTGTAGCACGCCACTGTAAATTCCTTTATTGTATAAACTAAATGAATCAAAATTCAAGAGGGCGATACATTTAAGTGTTTTATTTCTATCTGCGTGCCTACTCAAAGACGCTGTACAGCGTATCACCTTGTTTCCAATCCCACATCTCTACTTCTCTCCCATTCATCTCGAAGAGTAGGCTTGTATCCTTGCACTGATGCCTATATCCCATCCCGTGGATTCTTTTTCCATGTTTCCCGTTAACTACAATGATCTCGGCAGGCTCTATCGTCGCATCCGCCGCACACATAATAGACTGTGTAAAAATACGTTAATAACCACAAACCCTTTGAAAAATTCAAGCGTTATTACTATACCTGAATTAAATAGCTGATACAATGTTCAGCATGTTCAGCATACTCGCTCTCGCTATGCACATGTTGATTCATCATAGTAGCCGGCGCGAGTGAATCCTTCCACATCTTGATACAATGCAAAGCGTGAAACATAGAGATACCCCACGCTTCAGGCTTGGAAGTAGCAGTCTTGTTTACCCATAAAACATTAGCTTTGGGAAGTTTCTCCAAGATTTTTAGATCCGCGTAGACCGTAGGTATGGTCGACTGCTTTTCCGCATGTATATGGTTGTGCTCTGGAGATGAATTTGATTTGGAGGTGGGAGAGCATATTGGTTTAACCACGTCAAGAGCTTGAATGGCGGATAAAACTTGATCGCGGAATATGGCGAGTGGGATCGAAACGACAACGACAAAGAGAATGAAAACTCCAAACAGCCATTGGCAGGAGTAGTTTCGCTGTCCCTTTGGCGCCATACTTTTGTTAAAGTCAATTCAAAGTAGAAAACGATTGTCCGATATTATAAATGTCTTTGATGATTCTATTCACGTAGGATAGATCATATGGTATGCTTTGGATGAGGGCAACTAAATTGAAGAGATAAATTATTTGTTGCTGTAGGAGATAAGACGGCAATTAGGTAAAAGCAAGTAAATCATCTTCAATCACATCTTACAATCTCCTTGAACTTTTTACTATTGTTTCTTTGGAGTTTCACAATAATTTGATTGTGACTTGATCCCCTAGACGAACTCGGGCCTTTCATTCTTAATTATAATCCTTGTTATTAATTCATTCAGGGTTGACCACCCATATGATGATTTCAGTTGACCCGACGTCCGGAAAGCTTGGGTCGTCCAGACAAAGTGAATATAGATGTTCTAGGTAACCAAAGCAAAGCCAGAGATACTTTTGCTCAAAAAGGTAACTCGTTTTCGGGAAGAGCGTTGCACAAAGTACCCGATACCTTTAAAGGGAAAGTCGTAAAAGAGGATTTCGATTACTAAAATTTTAAAACACCATTCATTCGAACAGATAAGAGATTTTTCCAAGAGGAAAATAACTGCTATCACCCACCATTATCATATCGCCCATCCTGCATCTGACATACGAGGCCCAGATCAGCACTCCTATAGCGCTAGGTACCTTGCGCTGTTCTCGTGATCCATCAGCATGCATCAGCATGATCAATACGAGCGATCAGATGCAATGTAACCCCAGCCTATTTGGCTGCGGTGTGCCGATACAATGAGTACCTTGTCTCGTAAACCAGCCGCGCAGCACGAAGTCAGGATAGCCGTCTTTACAGCATGCAGGCGCTTTTTTCCTGTCGCACTTGGCTTAAAGAATTCAACATCTCAAATCAATTTTCTATTAACTTTTACCTTGTATCCCCCGATTTCCCATCCGCTCTATGCCTATACATCAATGCTATTCTCCTGTTCTTCTCAAGCCACATCAACTTTGGTTTATTGGTTGATTCACAATGGTTGATATTCGTCGCTTCGTTTACAGCATTATACCAGAACGCCGAAAATCTGAAGAATCTTTCGATTGCGAAAGTAGCCTCCTCAACGGGAAAGAAGAGCGTAATGACAAGAGTATATCGCACATAGACGACTCACCATGCGATGACCCAGTGGTTCCAGATCCGCGTCATTCGTATCTGCGCTTTCTCATCAGATTCTTCCATACTACTCTCACTCTTTTCTTCGCATTTACCACAGTAATGTTATACATTAATATCAAAACAACGGAGATTTTTAACCCGCAACTAACATACTGTACGTTGAGTTCACTGAGTATTATTAATATATATCCTGAGAGCAAGATAGTAACATTACCTTAGCTCCTGCAACAAGCGCTATAAAATACACTACGAGACTTTTCGACAGTGGTCTCAACTACGGGAAGACTATATATCAAGGACCTCCAGCACAGAAGAACAATGATGCATGGAAGGCGCTCTTCATTCACGGACTGACTCGAATCAGTGCCGCTGAGGCTGCGCCTATGCAAAATAAAACTCTCCCAATCCCCGATGACCCTGAAAATTACATTACATCGCTAGCAGTTTTCCACCAACTGCATTGCTTAGTAAGTAGAATGGCAGTTTTGGATAAATATATCCTCCACTTATTAATAATGTCCATTTTATAGAATGCCATTCGCATGGCCCTCTGGAATGCTACCCTCATGCGCGGCGATGAGGACGAAACTACCATGCGCCACCTCGATCATTGCGTTGATATGATCCGGCAGGCAATAATGTGCCACTCAGATATCTCTCCTTTCGTATGGGCCCGGGATCCTCGGGACGGGAAGGCGAAAGGAATATCTAGCGTTACACATACCTGTCGAGACTTCGATGCCATTCAGAAGTGGGCTCAAGACCGGCCGTTCAAGACGGGCTTTAATACAAGCAAAATCATCACTGGTGATCCCTTAGGATGGGCAGACTATCACTATGTTTTGGACTATGGGGAGATTACCAACTGGGAAAAACAAGAACCGGATTACAAAAATTGGGCCGAGGGAAAGAAGCAGCAGATGTTAAAATCAGGACAGATTTTTTATGATGGCGATAATATTTAGATATTTCATGGACATGCATGGTAACTTAGATAGACTTTTATGCTGTTAAATATGTTTCACTTGTGAATCGGGAACCTAACGCTCCGTGCTAAGATTAAGCGATAGTTAGGGTGGAATTATAAACCAGATGCCTGAAGGTGCAATACGAGAAATCAAACTGCTAGGTTGATTTAGGGAATGTATTCTACTGATAGAGTTTTATAAGGTTCTATTGTTTTCAAGCAAGGCTATGTATCAGTCCCTTGCATAAATTTATAAAATGAACTGCTTTTTGTGACTAAAATCAAGCATCACTCATCCCTCACAATATCTAAACTTCGTCCGGAATTTTTGATTTATTTTGAGACTGTATATATTTTTCACCTTTATAAGCCTTAACAGTTTTCTGCCACCACAATAAACGTCGCCTCACATAGGTTCTCTTCGGTGAAACCGTCCGACTTGGACACCTTCTTTGGTCGACGAATCATTTCCCTTGACCCGATCTTTGCAAACTTTCCAAAGATCTCGGAAACTATGGGATTCTCTCTCCAGCAAATAACAGAAAGCGATATCGCAGAGCTTGTTCGAGTTCATGCGAATGCTTTCAAAACCGACCAATTCTCGAACTTCATGCTCGATGGCAAGCCACCAGGGACTCACGAAAATCTTATGGAAAGGTCGATTCGCGCCTGGCTCTCCGATCCAACCGTTTGGATGGTCAAAGCCATCAATGATGATGGGTCTATTGTCGGCTGGGCATGTTGGCTGATGAAGTCGGCGGAAAGGTCTACGGCGCCAGAGACCAAGGAAAGTAAAAGCAACTTGGTGCCACCACCTGCAGCTACGGAAGGTCAAACTGCCAACACACTTCAACCCAGGCAGCCTCCTTCGCAAAAAGTTGAGCCAGACACGCCCGCACGGATAATTGGCCGCCAGATGCGCAACGATACGATGGAGTGGGAGCTAGGCACAATGACGGAGAAGAACTATCTTGTTCTTCAAGGCCTTGTTACACGCCCTGAATATCAATACCAAGGAGTAGGATCGCAACTTGTCAGATGGGGAGTCGACCGAGCTGACACCAGAAAACTGGCATGCTGGTGCCACGCATCTCCTGCCGGAAACCAACTTTATCTGAAGGCAGGATTCCAAGAGGTAGGAAGCAACGATTACGATCTCGGGGCGTTTGGAAAGTACACATTTCGGTATATGGTGCGGCGGGCTGCATGAACGCGAAGGGTGAAGGAAGTGCTCCGGAAATGGCAATGCAATGCAATGCAATGCAATGGTACCACGAGGTACAAATTTTACGTTATATAAATTTATTTCAGCATGCATATTAAAACTAGTGAAGTAAGAATTTATTGGAGGAGCAAATATAAATATATCTGCGATATATCTGCAAGATTGTGAAATTAATAATACCAACTTACCGCACACACAGCGCTAGCCGCAACACACTATTAAAGCAGAGCAGTAAACTCGTGACATTTTGGGGGCGATTGGTCTCATACGAACGAGTAAATTCGCCAAGTGCGTTCTTTCTTTTGGAAACATCTGCTTTCTTTCTTCTTGGTTCCTCCGCCTTCTTAAGATCTTGATTTAGCGAAACATTTGGCATTTAGGGCGACCTAAAGATAACCTTCGATTCTATCCACATATACATACTTAAGTACTTAAGTAAGTATGCATTCTCAAGAAACGTTAGTTCATTCTAGGCTTGAAGTACGGTTCATTCACCACGCAACCCGGCCCAATCCGTCTTCAAGAATCTTTTCAGCCAGCATGAATCTACTGGTAGATCTGCACTAGTTTAGCGTCGTGCCTCTGCAAGAAGCTAGAAATCCGGTAATCTATCGTCGTTTATATCCCATTGATCATGTCTATAATATCAATACTTCGCGAAATACATTTTGGGATCCGGATGTACACGTACTCCGGTTTTCACGACCTGGGTATCTAGTTACCTTCCCTCAGCTTACATCACCGAGTTTCCCTACATTCCGCACGTCTAAACTTGGGTTTGTGAAATTCGAAAATCGAGTGGCTAGCTGGAACGCAGCTTCCGTAACGGTGAACCGGCTGAGGCAGCCACCAGAACAACCTTCTCAGAACAGGCAACCAAGCGAGTTGATTCGATTGATAATCTGCTAAGGGACGGGCGTCGTGGTATGCACGCATGTCATGCGTGTACGCTGTCAACGGCTCAGCCCAGCATGAGTACTGAAATATATATCATCGACTACACTAGCAATCAGAATTTGAACGCAGGTTCAAATTGTCACTCTACTAGTATCCAGGTTACGTTGTATAAAATACCAAATATATCAATATCGGGCTCTGGGTTCTTGATAAAAGGCTTCGAGTTTCAGGATTTACTCAAATATATCAAGCTACATTCTATTGAAACGAAAGAGATCGATAATGTACGCCAAATCGATTGCGTTGGTTCTATTTCTTTCTTTCGGCTCTCTTCCCTGCGCTCAAAGCCAGTCCGAAACCGCTATCAAACTGCCGGCATGCGTGACAACTTGTTATGGCCTCGCTATTGCCCGTGCGAGCTGCGATACTCTCAATCCGTCATGTATTTGCGGGTCCAAGACGTTCTTGAGTGCTGTCAGCACCTGCTTGCAGACTGGCGACGGAACCTGCACACCATCCGAGGCTGCTGAAGTTCTGAAAAGCCTTCAAGCCCAATGCGCCGATAAGGTTTCAGTCTTCAACCCAGTGCCTGTGTTCACGCAGTCAGGGGCCACGAGCATCACGTCGGGAACTATGACCAGCAGTTCGGATGGGGCTGATACCCCGATTTCTGAAACATCAGAAGGTTCGCCTGTTTCGACGATAGGAATTGCCACCGCCCCAGAAAGCAGTATCGCCACAAGCAGTCCTCAAACTGTAGAGACAACTACACCACAAACTGAATCGATCCCTTCAAAAACTCGTAAGCCTTCTAAATCACTTCTTCGCAGATTCAAAAACTTGAACTAACGGCCCCGGCCGACAATAGAGGGGTCTCAAACAAACGGAGGTCAAAGTACTTCAACAGCAACCCCAAGCGCTGCAACACAATCGATATTACCTAGTCTCGTTGCATTGATCCTTGGTAGCTTCATGGCTGGGTTCTTGCTACTATTTGCAAACTAAACCATGCGACGAGATTATTTTTATTTCATTCTCGAGATCTCGATATGATGATGAGATTTGAAAATCCAAGACGATTGTAGGTGTACTCGAGAACTTTTTGCAACTTCTGACACCCTCTGCTGCATGCTGCGCAGCGCAACGGTTATCCTGCACCCTTGACAGTGCGTTGATATTCGATATATTTCCTCCAAATACTAGGCTTTAAAATCCTGTGTAAATTCGAGACTAGTGTAAATTAAGTATTTCAATTTAATGTAGGGAAGCCATAGCCTAGAGATCATGGATAGTACACAGGAAGGACGCAATTACAATACCATGCCCTCACTTTGGTCCACTACCTTGAAATCGATCCATATTCCAACCTTTGATTTGATACTTCAAAGGACATTCCTAAGCATTAAATCCGTGATAATATCATGATAACCCTATCAAGATTACATGAAAGTGACGGTCACGACCAGACTTTTATTCGATAATTACTTGAGTATAAAACCCATCAAAATTCTAGAATAAAACACCAGCAAGGGAGACATGGCGTGGCCAACAATATATAATAATTCCTAAAGACTTTTTGTTAAGATTATCACGTTGACACGAAAAACTTATATTAAGTTAGCATGGCTATAGCATTAAAGTAAGCAAAAACAACAGAGCTGAATATTTTTCATCCATCCGAAATATAGTAGCACGCATAGAGTGGCAAAAGTGAGATATTTGCGCATTTCATACATAATATTAGTTCGTATATCGTTACAAAAACCCGAAAACTATTTGCGCGACCGAGGGCAAAATATTCGAAAATGATAACAAGCGACAAGAAAGATGACATCAAAAAACTAAACCCTAAGTAGACCTTTGAGAAATATTGATAGTTGGTGACGATGGCCGTCTGCCAGAGGGGTTGTTTTTCATTCTCCGTGGTACCGGCATAGCCCCAATCCTATCTCCGTCCCCGTCTTCTGGCCCTTGGTGCTCCGGTTGTTCCTGTTTCTCCAGATCTGGAGTCACTTCCTCACTGGTGTAGTAACCTGTGATCTCCGGGTAAGAGTCAATGGTTTGAGCCTGGCTCTTTCCCTGTGACACGGGTGGTTGCTTTGGACCTGTCTTCTCCAAGGTCTCAACATACGTAGGAATCGCAGTTATTTCTCTTCCTCCAACCGCACCATTGGATGAGCGCAGAGAACCTTGGAGACGTTCGATCAGGCTCGAGATCAAACCATTGGTTGATGACGCAGATCCGTGCACACGAGGTACATGTTCTCCACGGACCCTTCGCTTATAAACCCCGATAAAGGTTTGGTTAAGCGCGGGAAGTGAAGCAACTATGGCGGCCACGCTGCATTCTACGATTCCACATAGTGCGACCACTCCAGCATTCCAAGTTATATCGAACGAATCCAGCATCCATGGATAAAAGTAGTATATTCTGATCGCCTGGACCAATATCGTGAGAGCACCCAGAAAGAGTAAGAATATTAAATTCAATTTCTTCGCTGGCGCCAAAGGAATTCTTAACAGCACAAGTATGGGTGGGAAAAAAGTGAGGAAGTCCAAAGATATGTTGACACCGACAAATATCCCATGGAATGTCAATGATCTCGCACCGACGCATGTGCCGTCCAAATATGGCTTCAGATCAGAGAGTCTGCTGACTGGCCAACCGCATTGAAAGGTTTCTGCGAATATTCCTGCGAACGCAAGAAAATATGAGCATCCTAATACAATTCGGATGTAAAGTAATTGTCTCGGAGACTGTAAATGAGAGAGGCGGAGGAAAAGGTGTAGGATCGCGCATCTCGTTAAATTTATTGTCAGCCAGAGGAAAATTGTATGTATCGGAAATATCTAAATTGAGTTATGGGATATAGTAAGCGACTGAAAATATATATTGGAAGGGCATCATGGAAAGAAAATAGCGAGATGATGGCCACAGCCACTGGTAACTTCTTCCATTCTAATGACATCAACTCATATTGTCATGTTGTCTAAGGGTTCTTTAATAGGACTTACCATCATAGCAACGTGAATATCAGTATGCGAAAGGTCGTATAAATGGAATCCAAGACCAGAGCGAAAGACAGCTGCAAGAGAGGAGTTAGATATCGCTATTCTAGGGCATGCTTTAATGAATTAGATAGCTACGGCTCGTTTACAAATTATATTAACAATGCCGAATGCATTATAAAAAAACTAGTAAAGTTGCTGCGTCAGCATATGCACTTATTTGGAAAGGTTTCTAGAAATGACATACAAAAGAGGCCAACATCACCCAATCATCTGTTCCAAATCCTCTACGGCTTCTCACCCATAACCGCAAGGATACAATTGAATTCGTTATTGCAGACAATATCAAGCCTGTAATGAAGCAGTAGAGTGTATTGTTTGGCGGGTGGTAAGGCGGATTATGCTCTACACTTAAAGGGAAAACGAAATCCGGGGGCAAATTCTTGAATATCGGGAACAAAGATCGGAGATATTCTCTATCTGCGTCCGTCTGAGGATGCGGCGGTGCAATAAGCATCGTGAAAAGTTTACACTACTCTGTGGATTGTTCCAAGAAATTATTTCCTGCTATTAAACGAGTCAACATTGGTTAGCTGCACTCAATACTTTTATGCTTTAGGGTATCTTACGTTTACAAGTGCAAGACGTGAAACCCACTCCAAATAATTCTCGTGATTTCGTGCCTGTTGATGATCACGAGAGTGGGTATGAAGTCGCGTGAATATTAAAAATAAGATAGGAAACCAGATTTGAGATTGATCATTAGCTCATTAATTACACACAAATATATGTAGATAGGCGTGTATATGTAATATGTTGTTGTCTCGTAAACCAGCCGCGCAGCCCGAAGGTATATGAAAGATCAAATGATTCCAAGATATAAAACTCTTGGGCGCAAATAAAGGTTACGAACAAAGAAATGGAACAGGAAGAGCGGGGGGTTTTCTCTCTCTACAAAAACATGCCAATTCTTCGCTTACTCCAATTTTCGGTTGCCTGTGGGTCTGTGCAATTATAGGAGGCGAACGAATTTCACGAAGCTAGACTATTCAGCGTCACGGAATACAATGGTATGAGGGAAAAGTATAATCAAACCTCTAGTCAGGTACCTTTAGTGTGAGTGGAGATTTGTACATGTATAATTGTTCTGTGATCAATATCCTTATCACCTCTCCGAATCCGATCGAGCGTCCTGAGAAGAGAAGGTACCTGGCAGGGGGTTTTTACTTTCAGCCGGGGCTGACTTCTCGCGAAGTTTTTGAAACAGTGTGCATGCTTGTGGAGCCGCAAAGTGGTCGCGAGCTAAAACTTCAGGTTGGAATGGAGATTTTAATTGAGAAAAAAAAAGAAAAAAAAAAAAAAAAAAAGGCTGTACGACGTATCAAGGTGTTCGGAACGATTTCGATTGGCATTTGAAAAAGTAATGTATGTACATGAGCAAATTACCGATAGTCATATAATAACAATATCGTGACAACAATATTGTGATATAGGGATTAATGGAATCCGAAGGCAAGTTTCTACGGCTCTCGGACGCAGATAGAGGATTTATGCATTATCCTTGCTGTTCGCCTTGGGAAAACGGAACGGATTTGTGGCTTTTTGTGGTAACACACCTCTGCAGCTCTGCGCGCGCCCGGCAACCTGAAAACAGTTGAACGGGTTCAGCGTGATGTCCATCCATGGTAAGCTTAATTAGTTTCAAGGCGCTAGCAATTCCGTTTTCAGGAAGGTCGATTGGTCGGCCACAGGTCAGGACTTTTTCATGGGCTTTTAAATCAGAACGAATGCGAGATAGAAGGACTCCCGATCAGACACCAAAGCGCACGGAGAAGCCACAGAATTCCCACTAAAGTTAGAACGTTCCATTCGTTATTTACTCCAGTACAGGAATACCAGGAGTGCCAGTCTGGGGCGCCCTACCAGAGTGCATATATCCCAGCAAAAGTCTGGAGAATTCTCAGTGTTTTCGCTGTTGGCGCGCGGGTCAAACCACCTCTCTATCGAGGAGAACTTGGAGCTGAAAGTAACCTCGATCGCGCGCAGAATTCAAGTGGTTCTCGTGGAGCTCAGTTGAATTGGCATTGGCGAGATCGTCGGGTTAGAAAGTACACGTACCTCGAAATGAGGGATCTTGGTGATGATACAATATCGAGCTATCGATAGTCCCCCGTTGCGGTGCGAGTTGACGAGACTAGCATATGCATATATGCTGGGTGTAGCCCACTACGATAACAATAGAGATAGCCAATAATTTCTACCCCTGGGTTTTGCCGCGGAAGGGAGGCATTTGGGATATTCGAGGCCAGCCATCCTTCAATATTGAGATGGCTTGCGGTTTTACATCTAAAATCGAGGGGGTCCTCTGAATTTGAATGCGAAACTCGTCTCGACGTGAAGACGTCTAGACGTCTCAGAACGTCCCCCCCTCCGAACCGACACTTGATGAGAATGTGTTGTCTGACGGATTTCCTCAGCTCCAGTCGAGTCTCGAGATTAGAATAAATAAATCGATATATCTCGAGGTCTCGACGCGATTGATCAATTGAGACTTTGTCGTTCTTGTTGCTATAACCCTTGAAACGTACTTTCCACCCCTTAAGATCTTTCACCAGCCTTGTAACCAAACTACTAATATGGCCTAGCGGTCGTAACTAGCCCTTTCACCTCAGGACGAAAAGTAAT
Organism: Arthrobotrys entomopaga; assembly: GCA_012184315.1. NCBI lineage: Eukaryota > Fungi > Ascomycota > Orbiliomycetes > Orbiliales > Orbiliaceae > Arthrobotrys > Arthrobotrys entomopaga. The sequence goes on from LDDX01000239.1 coordinate 27,360, forward strand.
AATCAGGTCACAAAGCCAGCCACCCTTGAAAATGCAGTCGCCTAAAACGTTAAACCCAAATTCAGCTGAGAAGCGGATCAATCCGGATCGCCGTTACACTTAGCTCATCGAGACATTCGGCGACACGTTCCGAGTACTCGAGTGCTGGGCCTTACTTCCAGATCGCGTAGCATCGTCACGTTCGGAGAGAGAGAGAAAAGAGAGTCACGACGCATGGCTTAATCCGGGATTTCCTTGCGTCTGTACAGAGTAACTCTGGGGTTGGCGGTTCTAACCGACGTGACTGGGCAGATGATGTTTCTTGACAATCAAAATAATTACTTGAGTATATTGATATATTATTACCGTTAACCTTGTTTTTCAACCTAACTGCCCCCCCCCCCCTCCCCACCGGAATCTCTCCATCCCTAATGAACGGCCAGTGATCGTAGTTGAAAAATGAACTTTGACGCTAACATCTTTGTTCATCGTCAGCCCAGACTCTGCAAAGCTGTTGACGTCATGAAATTTTATTTTGGTATGCAGAAACCCAGGAATGTGACGACCCCATCAAATTATCAACGCATACGTGCATTACTTCATTATGTAACCACCACCACGTATAGGAGGAAACCAGCCCGAATTCCTAAATTAATTTAAAGAGTGGCCGCTAAGACATTATCATGATTGAGACCGTTTAGATCCGGATTATCATGTCAAATCACACCAAATGCAATTCGCGGCCACCCCAAAAAAGTGACGTCTAACTGCATGGGTTTCAAAATCGAAAGTCCTTGCGACCATCGAAATGTATAAAGTTTTAAAATTTTGAAAGGCTGGTGGGGTCTGGGTGGTGTGGCATATGACCAGCTAAATTTTATAATCTTAGGCATATATACTTATATACTTAAGTACTTAAGTATATATATACATTCATACGGCCTCAAAGGCTCTCCATCGACTTCTGCATTCAACCCTCTGATTCTTAACCTTCTGAAATCCCCTCTCTCCCAACCCGCTCAGTCGCGTTTATTTCGGCAACGCATCTCATATCCATCCCGCATCCACTCCAATCAACAACTAGAACCTCATTTCGATCTCCATCCCAATCGCAAGCTGAGCTACAGTTTCACCAGAAATATATTAATAGTCTAGCCATCTTGCGAAGAACACGAATCTCCCAAAATGGGTGTCTTTTCCGCCATCTCCAAATTCGGTATCTGGATCATTCGATTCCTTCAATTCGCTTTTGCTGCAATCCTCCTGGGCACTTTTGCTTGGTTTCACCATGAAATCAGCAAAGCTCACTATTCCAGCATTCGCGCAGTGGATGTACCGCTGGGGTTCTCAGTTGCCACCATCTTCTTTACTGCCTTCTCGATAGTCACCATCTGCTGTCTGAAGGGCGGCCTCCAGTTATTCACCGCCATCATAGACTTGGCACTTTTTGCCGGTTATCTCGCCTCCGCTATCCTCTTCAGACACAACTACCACGTTCGTTGCTCCAAAAACCCACTCGCGGTTTTCTTGGTATATACCAGAGACAGCAGTGGCAGATTTGTTACAGACGGATCGTTCAGAAACTGCACTCTCGTCAAGCTCTCTGCCGCCCTGTTGGTCATTCAAGTGTAAGTTCCTTCTCGTAGCCCCATCTCACCTCAGCCTAGATATGTTTACTGACACATTGGAAACACTCTAGAATTCTCTTCTTTATCTCAATGATTATTTCTGCCCTCTTAGCCCGTCGTGGCGAACCAGTCGGCGAGAAGAGAGGCTTCGGACGAAGGGGTCACACAGCAGCCGTATAATTCTAAGGGAATCTAGCAAATTTGAATGAAAGGCAGAAATGGCATCCGGGGGAAGATACGGAGTCAAATATTCAGAAGGGAGACTGGTTGGCTTTTTTGACAAATGACTTTCACAATTGTATGCTTTATCCTTGATTCTCAAGGAATATATTTTTTAATAATGATAAATCAAGACTGAAATTCTCCCAAATTTTGTGATATCTTCAAGAATCAAAGCCTAGATACCTATTCAATAGGTTCTTTATAAACATCATATTTGAATGCTTCATCAAACTTCACACCGATCGTCCATAAGAAGAACCAAACCACCCAATCTCTAATCATAGCCACAAACCATCCCTTATCCTTCAAGCCTTCAAATCCGCCAACAGCCCGATCATAGTCTTTCTTCACACGCGGGGTGCGAATTTTAACTAGCTTTTTCCACATATCCTCCCATACAATTTCCTTGATATCGTTTCCTTCGGTTTTATCAAGACGGGCATTGAGCAGCCTGTCGAGCATTACCGCATCTTCGACTGCGAGACCAACTCCTTGCGCTAAAGGTGGCATCTAAAAAAAAATATTCACAATTAGTATATTGATCTGTAAGAGCTTTTTCTGAAAACTGAAACCCACAGCATGAGCCGCATCTCCGAGTAACACGCATCTGCCTTCGAACCACTTCTCACTCATTTCCAACTTCCATACCGGATAGAAAAAGACATCGTCGTTCGTAGCGTCCAGTAAATTAGCAAAGAAGCTCATCTGAGGATCCCTTTCCGAACAGTATGTATCTTTTACCCTCTGTTTCATCTTAACAACATCATCTCCCATACTTCTCCATCCGTCTTTTGATAAATCTTGCGGTGCTTCTATCTGCATCACCGCCGCCCAAAACAACTTTTCGGATCTCGAGGGTGTGCTCCAAGTCAGTAAAAGAGAGCCGACACGGCATTCAAAAATCGCCGACGTATCTTTGATCGGTAAACCGCTTGGATCTTTAGGGTTGACGTATGAATAAGCAGTTGACAAGCCAGTATATATCGGTTTTCTATCCGGATCGATACACTTTCTCACGGCGGAATGTGTGCCGTCGCAGCCGATCAAAATGTCTCCTGTGACGCTAGTCCCATCCGCGAAGAAAGCTGTGATACTGTCCGAATCTTGCTCGATATTCTCAAGTTGCTTGGAGAATTGGGCTTCGATACCACATTCGGCAACCTTGGCGAGCAGAGCACCTTGGACGTCTTTCCTTGCTATCCGAAGACTTAAAGCGCCATAACGATCAACGTCGCCAAACGTGATGTCTCCAAGTGGCTTGAGACTTCGAGATGAAGTGAGTTCGATTTTCTTAACGGAACATCCGTTGGTCTCTAGTTCTTTAAGAACACCGAGTTTGTCAAGTAATTTGACGGCATTGGGAGTCAGGTTCACAGCACCACCGAGAGTAGAGGGACCCGAGCGGAGTTCAAATACAGATATCTGAAACGGAATTGAATGGGAACTGAGGGTTTCGTGAAGGAGAATAGCGGAAGCAAGGCCGCATGATCCAGCACCGACTATTAGAACGTGAAAAGGTTTCGCCATTGTGTCAAAGGCTAATTAGCGAGAGATAACCTGGGTCTAGGGATGCTTGGTTTGCGTTGTTGTGGTATTCCTAAATCTGGTTGGTTGCCTTATATAGCTTATCAGAGGAATCGAAAGATTGTCAACTGTCTTGTGGAAAAGAATGGTTTGCGCTGCGCGAGTTTGGAATCGAGGGGAGCCAAGCTCCGCTTTATAAGTGCGTCCCACTTCGTGAATTCATGCATCTAAGATTGTGCATTCCTGGCCTTTTCGATTCGAGAGAGGGTGCGTACGTCGTGACGAAGCATACAATCCCAGATTCATTAAATTTGGTTACGTTAACGTTATCATCTGGCGTTGGCTGTGGTCAAACTAGATTAGGTGCGGGAATCCCGGTTTCAAGGCCAAGCAAATTAGCCATCAAGGCGGACTTGACCGCAGCGAATGAACGATTCCAGGGTTACCTATTTCAGAGATGAGTATAACATTTAAAATTTTACCACACACATCTCCTCGAAATTGACTTAAACGACGAATATTTACCATCAAAACAGTATTGTACAACGAGAAGGTTATCCTATAGAAGACTCGAGAGGTATGCCCAAATAACATCATATCATATTATTTGTAATAATAGCTTGTGTATTCAAACAGACGAAAAATTAATCCCTCAAAAAGAATGTTCGTAGTCCCAAAGACTAGAAGGATCCTCAACCTTGGCGTCCGATGAATACAAAAAAAAAAACAATATAACGTTATCCTTTCAAGTAGAGACATCGAACCCCTCAAAGAATTCATCATTCTCCATGAATCGACAAATCTCCTCGCGTGTCAGATTGAGTTGCATTTCGATCAAGCCCACTTGATCAATCATGACTGCGACTGCATCTCCTTTACCGATCATGGCGTCCAATTCGGCTCGAGTTTTAGCTTTGGACGCTTCTTTTTTCTCCTGGTCATTCGGTGTGGCTCCTGAGCGACCCTTTTGGCCGGATCCAGCGTTTGGAGTAAACTGATCCCCTTTGATTCGAGGCTGAAGACCAGTATCTTGAGCGCGGCTTTTGGCTCCTGGATAGAAGTATGGATTGTCGGGGTTCATCCTTGAGTATTTGCATTTAGAACTCCCACATTCGATGCGAACTCTTCGTGCCTCGGCCCCACCACCTTGGGGTCGTCTATTTTCGATGAAAAGTGTTAGTAGGCCCGCTCTGCCTTCTGCGCTTCAGCGCTGAGACCTCTGAAGATGTATATCTTACCGAGGCTGCGAGGAGGCCTGCGAGCTCCCCCCACCTTTGGGGGTGGAGAGGAACCATTTACACATGGTTAAAGCAGGTTCTCAGCAAAAGATATCGATGGAATATCAGACTGATAGTTAGTAGAATTGATCGGTTTGATGAAAGTAGCTGATAGTCCCCAAAAGAGAAATCAGTGATGTCTTGGGTGATGATGGGATGGTGAAGAGATTGCTATGAAGCTACTACGGTGACAGCTAAAGTGTGATCAAGGTTTAGGAAAGGGTTACATGATGAGAAAGGTTGAGATGAAGCTCTCTCGAGCCCTTTTATAGATGAATGTCTATAGACGGGTCTTCGAGGGAAATTTGGTCTCAGCAGCTGTCAACGTCCAGCTGGCCGAGGGAATAGTTAAGACAAGGTGTGCCATATATTCCCTGATATTTCAGATGATTTGATTGACAGCCCGGCGCGTACAATATCTGTTTTTAAGTCATTGAGATCGCGGGGCAGATCTTTTTGGATTTCAAGGCTCGCCATGTCATTGATACAACTAACAAGTAGGGATATCCGCACAATTCACCTAGTCATATAACTATCTCATAGCCACTTACAAGGCGACCAATTGTCGCGATTGTTCAAAGGCACCTCAATTAAGGCCGAGCATGAGTTGAGAAGATTTATCGGTATTAACTAAATGCACGAGTTTATAACTTTTCCCATCATTACTTTTTGCAGAAACTACATGGTTTTAGTTAAAATCATTATGGCATTGCCCTCCAACGACGATATATATATGCGGTCATGTATATGCCAGTAAACCAACTTTGAGTTCTGAGGTCAGCAATTTTATCAATATATCCGCGAACTTGGTCTTGTTTCCCGAACTGTTACCTGAGAAATTCTAGTATTCCCTTCCAGTCGCAATATATACCTTCGCTATATATCTCCATACTTAACCATAATCCAGACGCTCAACGCCCATCTTCATATATATGCATATGCGACAGACCGGATTGGTTAGATACCTAAACTCGGATCCCGCTTTCTTCAGGGTCCTAGGAAAGGTTTATGACAAGATCAAGAATTGCCACCCAGTTCCTGACATCTCAACAGGATTGTTCGGACCGACACGAGATAATAGTGGGGAAGCTTTGAGGGTACGAGCCACTTCAGTCCCGCCTAGAATATGTCGCATAATACTTACCGCACGTGCGTCCGGAGAAGCCGACGTGAGTGTTCGTCAAGATAACGACCAATGCAATCCACTAGCCACATTATACTTCTTGGACCCCATCTGTGGCGCATCAGTTCAACCGACCAGGTCTCGTGAAGACTTAATTAAATATTTCGCCACAAACGTTCACTCGAATAACCGAAACGTCTTGGACGAATGGACAAGACTCAAGTTTGGAGAACGCTGATCGTGGTAAATCGAAGCCGAATTTGTTCGCCGGGTACGAGATCGAGTCTGGGTATGATAACTCGACTGTTCGGTCTAAACCAATGGGAATGGAGTTTCCTCTTTGAGAAATGGCTGCGATTGGGTGTGGACTGATGAATATTTTTAGTCATCCTGACCGCCAAGGGGAACTTAGGCTCTTGGGGGCAACCAGGATGACATCTCGTGAGAGAGTAGCAGGTCACGAAACAAAACTTGAAGTCTTGGAGAACTTAGCAGTTAATTGTTCCTTGAAAGTGAAAGGAGGAAGAAGGATGCCCTCTCTATGTTGCTGCGTTCAGATCCACGTTGCCTCGAATTTCCCCTAGGAATGAGAGAATCCGTTCTTGGGATTAGCATGCGAGCGGTTGGATATGAACATACGCCAGCTTTGGGCTTAGCTTAGCTCCCTCGTCCATTGCATTGTGGTCGATAATATAGGAGCATTAACGAGACCAGAAGCATTCAGTGATCATGACATATTAAAGAGATTCACTCAGATGAATGGCATGCTATAAAGGCGGCCTGGCTAGCGCATTTTTAGGTGTTAGGAGACCCGCTTACGCAAATATCCTTATATAATATATGGATATATTCATACCAGTGAGATTTAATTTAATTTGGGTGCTTCGGTACACACAAAGCCTCGAAAGACACGACAGCCACCCGACCTCTCTTACTAAAATTTACTCGGAATAATCGTCCCATTCGAGTAACCAACTAGTCGGTACAATAAGAACCGATACGCTACCGTTGCAGGCGCTACCTACTCGAAAGACCGGCTGGGGTTCAGATTCAGCTCTTCTACCATATTTATCATCTTGACATATCCGCTTACCTGGTAATAGCTCCCTCAGACACTAGCTTTGCAAGTTGAATTTCTAGAATTTCTTCCATGCCGAGTCTCGAACCCCTCGTGCGCAAAGAATGAAACGACAAAACAGCGATTACCAACAGGTGAACGGCAAAAAGGAATAAGGAATAAGGCGAGCGGTGGGAAGAAAGAAGTACCAGCGCCAGCGCATTGGGCGGCAGGTTGTTTTGGTGGCCGTCGTTTGAGTGCGCCAAGCAACTAACGCTGACCTTGTCTACCTTGTCTGCCTTGCCTGTCCTTCTCTTCCCACCACCAGCATCGAGACATTCTCACAATCATCACCGTCTTCCTCTTTCTCCTCTTCCTCAACTTCGAACTGAATCTCCGACCTTCCGTTACCACTCGAATATTTATCGCTCGACCCATAAATAATAACTGTTCGCTGATAAAACAGAAAAAAACTTCTATAAAAATCGGTCCGCCATCTGTCGCTATGGCTGGGCATCTTAACAATCCAGGCGGCTTCGTCCCGCCGTACCCAGTAACCCCTCCAGCGACGCCAGGCCCGCAGACAACCTACTTTCAGTCGAATGCGACCGCTTCCACTCCCCCTCCTCCTCTTCCTCCGAAGCTCCCAAACTCGCCGTTAGGTCCCGCTCCGAATGGCTCTCCGTTGCCTCCGTTGCCACCAAGGATGCTCCCTCAGAGCCACAATATACAGCGAAGGCCTTCTCCACCACCGAAAACAGCACAAAATCCAGCTTCAAGCTCCCTTCCAAGATTACCTCATATACCACAGCCGACCGACGAGCCTCCTAGAAGGAAATCTGATGATCAAAGGTGGGCAAATTCATCCCAGCCGCAGAACCCGCTATCACCTCCCTTCATGTCGCCGAGTAATGACAACATCCCGCCCGTTGTGCCTCCGAAAACTCCTCCCCAAAACCCAATCTACAACTCATCGGGCAAACCAGAACAGCAAATGAGCCAGGTCAATTTGGCGGGTGTACAGGGCAACGGTGAAGCTAAACCCCAAAGATCCCGTAAAGATTCTAGGAGCACGAGAACCAAGCATCACCTCGGGGAAATGGAACGCCTTCGAAGAAGTAAAAATGCGACAAGATCACGACTACGGATTCTTTCTCTTGGTAAGTCTATGAACCTATTTTTGTTCAAAACAATTATTATTATTACCTCCACCTTGATATTGTGAGAGTGCTGCTGACAGTTTCATTTAGACGGTGGGGGTATCCGCGGTTACTCGACCTTGCTTCTTCTAGAAGCCTTGATGCATGACATTTTTGTAGAAATCCACGGTCGCACACCTCGACGAGGCGAAGAAGTCACGAAACCCTGCGAAGTTTTTGATTTGATCGGTGGAACCGGCACTGGTGGTCTTATTGCCATCATGCTCGGCCGTCTTCGAATGTCTGTCAAAACTTGTATGGACGTATACACCCGCATGACCCGTTATGTATTCGAGACCGATAAGCGATTCGTGGGTATTCCGTATGGCGAAACTTTGTACAAGGCATCAAAGCTGGAGAGAGCCATTCGGACGGTTGTTTACGAGAGAACCAAAGACGATCATCTCGACCTTAACACAGAAATGAACTCAGAGGATGAGGATTGGGACCTTGAGCCTAGTGGAGGGCATTACGATGACGAAAAGGAAATCGAGAGACGGATGAGCTTGATGGGCAGAACGGATAGTATTAGGGAAATCGCCGAAGCTAGCAGACTCAACGCATCCGACCCTGCGAAACGATTACGTCACGGGAATGCAGAAGCGCCTATGCATGACAAGCGGAAAGGAAGATGCAAAACGTGAGTCCAGCCTATCGCAGTTATATTTCACAGATCGCTCCTTGTACTAATCTCATGGGTTATATAGTATGGTCACAGCTGTCTATAAAGGCTCCTCTAACGACTCCATACCTGCGATCCTGCGAACTTATTCTTCGGGTGTCGAATCGATGTCTTATCCAGACTGCAGAATCTGGCAAGCAGGCCGAGCTACTTGCGCAACTCTCGCCGCTTTTAAAGCCGTTCGGATTCATCAAGACGTCTTCCTAGACGAAGGGACAGGACGATATAACCCTACTCCCACCGTTCTTGAAGAAGCTTGCGTGAATGAGTGGCCGGGCAGAGAGGTCGGACTAATAATTTCCTTGGGTACCGGGAAGCGACCCGAGGGAGTTCAGAAGGGAGATAACAAAGTGCAATGGTGGGAAAGCCTCGGCACCACTTTAGACCAGTTCACGCAGGCAAGACGCCGCCTTATGACTAAGATTGATTATTGCGAAACAACACACCAGCATGTCCTGACAGAGGAGTTGGAGAGGTACGGGATCAGCAAGAAGAGGTACTTCAGATTCAACGTGGATGCGGGCGTTGGCGAGGTAGCCCTCAACGAGTGGTCACGACTCAGTGAAGTCAGCACAGCCACTAGAGTTTATCTTGCTGGGCCGGAGGTTGGAGGTGAAATGAAAGAGTGCGCTAGACGAATGGCTAAATTAACCAGAGACAAATGGAAGAAGAAGATCGCCGCTGACGGTGGGATCATGTCGGATGAAAAGAAGGGAGTCATGGTAGGTCCGGATGGGGTCAAGATGGAATCCAAAGCCAACGGACCTGTTCCAACCGTCTATTATGAGATGGCCGGAGACGTTCCCACTTCGCAGCCAACGCCGCCTACACTTGCAAGCCCGCCACCCCAGGTACAACGGCCGGAAGATATCGAATTACAGAACCAACAGTTAGAAGCCATGTTTGCTGGCAATCAGAAACAGCAGATGCCTGTGGAAATGCCAGCGGCCCCGCGAGTCCCAGCCATAAGAATCACGCCTCCGAGTGTGAAGAAATCAAACGGGAGGAAAGCCCGAGTTGATGTCCCCCGAGACATCGCCGAGTGAAAAACAAATATATATAAAGTTCACCTGCCTGCGGGATCAATCTTCTTTATCCTGTTGAAGGTTAACGAACGATCACTGCATACGAACTTGCGTTGCTTTGTTTTTTGAAAAAATCCCTTACAGCTGCTGCATATCAAGACCCTAGTTTTTGGCATGATATTCTAGAAGCAACAAATTCTCACAGATACTCCTTATTTGAAGAAGGTAGCGTAGTCTTTCTTCTTTTTGTATATACATCCTTTGTCAGTTTTTCCTTCGGCGTCGACTGGTAGCTTGGGTTTCTGGTTTCTACAACAGGGCAAACAATTGGAATTGTTTAATTTAGTTGATTACTTTGGATGTTGTTTAGAGCATACAGCACATTATGTACAATATAATGACATGAATTACGAATACGTTGATTAATTAGTTAAAACTATTGCTTACCTTTCAGCAGATTAGTTCGAGAATTTTCCGTACGTTTTGACACTATTCGAATGCCATCAGAATTCTGGAAAGCTTCCCAAATAACCTAGCTTGCAATGCCCTCCCAAATGGTCGTTACCCTCAGCATTCGATTGGCTAACCCCCCCCAGGGCGAGGATATACTTAAATACTATATCGAGCGAGCGGAAGCACGTTCTGACGGGTAGGCTGGGACCTTGAGGTATTTTGGATGAGATGATGAATAATATGATGATCAACCATTTACTTCAGTGCGCGTATACGTATGTACGTCTTTATTCGTTTATTTATTCTGCTGTGCCTCAGCCCAAGATTGTTCTCGCAACCCCTAAATCTGCAAACCGGAATACTATCAAACTCGCAAAATCCCGAGATATGAGGAGTAATGAGAAATTTGAAAATGAGGTTCCGAAGTAAGTGGGGGTGAATCGCGAACCACAGGGCACGTGCATCGGCATCATCAATCCAGTGGAGAACCCACTTAAGTAGTGGGGCACAGGAAAGGGCTTGCGTATGCGTATGCGAGCATGCAGCGTATGGAGTCCCCACTTTAAACTGCCATTGTGTCTCGGTTCTGCCGTCGTACAAGCGGAATGAAGTTTGCGTGGACCCTCAAGCTTGTCCTCGGCGTTCACCATCCGCCAGACTCCATCTTATGAAAACCAATTAATTTTCTATTTATGATGAAGATTCATTGATTTCTCGATGGCTCAGAAACGCCTCGGTGAGAATTTGCAATGCATGCTTTTAAGTCATGAAGATCTCAATCATTTTATAATTCTGAAGCCTCTGAAGATCTAGGTGATGTATCGTGCGGGAAAGTATCGTATGATTTCTAAGGGTGTGAAGGCTAATTGCGAGAAATAAACCCTTAATCACCAAAATGGAAACAAGACCGGAGGAGCTAACCACAGAATAATAACTGGAAGAGCATTCCCGGCTTGTTTTGTGCATGGATATCAAATCACTTCCGTATCTGATCGATTTGCTATGTTCAAAGGGAGATTATGGAATTGGAAGCTTTGCTAGTTTACCTCCAGTTTGTTCTAGACAGGTTCGGGTACTCAAGTAGTACTTGTTTACCCCGGTGCAGTGTTTGATCCTTTGGAATTAGTCTAGGTTTATGATTTCCTTTAAAAACATTGAAATCGAGGTAGCACACAGTTAACTAGATCCTTGGATGGCGCTGGTACAGGAACCCCAATGATATCGCAATGTGGCCAATGAGCCGGTATGAATATTAAATTTACAAAATCTTGAGTCGAAATTCGAACAAATGGCCTGCACATGCATGTCAGTATCGGAGTTCGATAACATTAGAGAACTGTCGCCCACCCCATGTATCACAGGCAGGGTATTTTTTTTATCGAATCACGATAAAAGAATTCTAGTATCTAATTAGATTTAATAGTAGCTGATTTTGTGTTGACGTTGGATCCATGGATGCTTCGATAATAACTTCTTGGCTCTTGGCCTTGAGGTTGCCGACGGCCGTAATAGTGCTATAGTGGGAGAATTGAGAAGGTTGGGCAGAGTCATTTTGTTAAGATTGATCCGTTTCCGGAGACCCCAGACATTTTGGTGTTTTCCTTTGCATGATCTCGAGAGCCTTTCCAGATGCAGGTGATCATAAAAAATCGAAAGGGTTACGCGTCCAGGCATTTGGGGTCAGCCGTTGGTTTCTGTGCGTGAAGGCCGACGGCCGACGTTTATACGAGAGTAACGTAACAGAGTGGGGCCCCAATTAAGACCCTCGATGTTACCGACGCACGATGAAGCGTCTGCGTAAAATATTTACTTATAAGTACTTAAGTACTTATTTGTAAAACTGATATAATACCCCTCTTGGTCTTAATGCCAGTAAATAAGCTTAAAAAGAGACCAATTAAACGATTTCCGAGACGTGGTAAACATCCACGAGTCCGCCTGAAATCGAGGCTAGACGTGCCATGCGCATGCATAAATATTATAAATGCGATCCAATTGACCCGGATCAATATTGCTTAATCGAATACCCACTGAACCACGCAAAGTGTCCGAACTCAGGCGCTTGAATGATATAATATCCAAGTTAGCATCTATCGCGGAAGGTTTACTACAGTCGCAAAGCTCAAAATTCGGCACGTAAATGCTCTTCAAGATAAGATTTTCCAACAGCGACGGGATGGGGTTTCCAGAATAGCGGCACAGATTAAAAAAGACGGTAACCAAATTCGAAGGTTTAGTCTCGACTCGACTCGAGTTCGGTTGAACTCGTGAACCATTCATTGACCTGCATGCTGCATCGCTAGATCTTGCCTCGGGACGCGTCAGCGTGCCGGAATCTTTTCTTAACACTTGGCGTGCAGGCTTGTTTTGCCACAGCTTCTGAGTGGTTGAGGCCAAAGATCTTGGGAAAAATGCGTCCGCAAGTGCACGGAATTGGAACCATGGTGCTTGATATTCGTCTTGGGTCCATTCTGGATCAGGCCAAGCCAGAGCGATAAGAGGATTAGTCTCGCACAACCCTTCCCGTGCGCGAAAGAGGATTGGCTCATGGTAATTTTTGTTTTAAAATCGAGGGCCGTTGGCTCGAGCATCTCGGGATATACGGCAGCCACAATGAGAATGGGAACCCCTCCCCTTGTCCGCTTAGCGCAGATGTACTCGTCATCGTCTCGATTCATTTCCACTCTTTGCGGATTGTCGTCGATGGGAGCATTTTGACGAAGGACAAAAATTGGAATCTACATGTTTACAGTTGTCTGGAGAACCAGCCCTATCCGGTGATTTAATCCGGGCCCTCCCCTCTCGAGCGCTTTAAATTGAGAATATCATTTGCTTCAAATTCCTCTCTTACTATATACTAATACGTAGCTTCTTGATCCCTCTCTTCACTATAATTTAATTTGAAAAAATGGCTTGCTACAGGATTACCCAGGAACCGAGCTTCTGGGTGCCGTTGTAGCCGAAAGCCTCTCGAGTACGGAGTATCGCGGTGGTATCTTTGGTAAGCTGGTCTTTTCGAAATTTCCTTTTTCTTTTTCTCTCAAAATTGAAACAAGTTTGTATGCAACTGGGTCTTTGTTTAGTGTCCTCGTCCGTCCGATAGTTAGTCAATGCATCTTCCAACATTTAATTTATTTTATTCGGTTTATTTTACTTTTTTAAATCTGCTTCTGTAAACTAAGTACTTGTACTTACTTGCCTTCTTGTTACTGGTATAACTTCACTTTTATCGTATCGTAGGCTAACCGGGCACGCCTCCCCCCTTTCCGGACTTTAGCTTTGCCCACCCAGCGACCGATGTCTTCCTCTTCGCCGGTGGCCTCTTATCTCTTTCATTCGGTGAGAGCGGCAAAACGATGATGCTGGTTTGCGCGGCTGCGGCACCCGCAACAACACCTGTTGGTGGTTCTCGTGTGCTTGCTCCTCCTGTTCGATTCGCTTTCCTGGCCGCCATCTTGGCCTTTATTTGCAACGCCGTCCTGGTGACCGCCGCCACTGGCTCTAGCTCTCCAGCTCCCAGAGTCGTCCCTATCCCGTTCCAAAAACAGGGCCCGTTCGCCAACGTTAGAAAAAAGCAGCACGATCTTCGTAGCACTCGCAGGCACGTCAATGTAGCAAACGATGGGAATGGTATTCAGGGGAAAGTTGAAGCACGACCGTTAGAACTCAGGGCTTCTAAGTCGAGACCCGCCGAATTCATCCATCAATTATTGGAAAACAAAGTAGCCGCTCCTCTCTTCGGCCAGATATGAAGCGGTACAAACGTTCTTATTCCATTTTCTAATTCTAGGGTATCCTGTATCTCGCCAATGTAACCGTCGGAACACCACCTCAGCCATTACAATTGCAAATCGACACGGCTAGCTCGGATATTTGGGTTCTTTCAAAGTCCGTTTCGGCATGCTATAATCCCACCGGTCTTGACCTCTGGAGCGCCAGCTGCAGCTTCGGTTCTTGTAAGCACGCGAACCATTCCCTCGCAACTATTATAATCCAGAGTCTGAGCTTCCTCCTAACACGTTTTCCCTTGTATAGTTAATCCCGATGCCTCCTCGACCTTCAAATTGATAGGGCAAGATCGCTTCAGCATCTTATATTCAGATGGCACTGGCGCTCAGGGTGATTATGCCGAAGATACATTTTGCGTGGGTGGCGTCAAAGTCGTCTCGACGCAGATTGGGGTGGCAACCACCGCCAATCTCTCCTATGGCATAATGGGTGTAGGATTTGATGCCGACCAGGCCAGTGTGACGCCTGGTGGTATGGGCCAGTATTCGAGTTTGCTCAACGAAATGGTCAAGGAAGGATTGATCAATTCAAAGGCTTACAGCCTCTGGCTAGATGATCTCAGTATGTTAGCTCGTTAAAACTACATCAGGAATCTTCTAACTTTTATTAGACGCCGACACCGGGTCGATTTTATTCGGGGGGATTGATACCGAACGATTCATCGGAGAACTCACCAGTATTCCTATTGCAAAAGCGCCGGGGCAGGTCGATCCACTGGCGTTTACGATACCATTAACATCAGTCGCTTTCGCGAACACTACTTCCCATGTAAATCTTACATCTAAATATCTCCCAGCAAGCGTCATCCTCGATTCCGGCAGCAGCTTAACCTTTCTTCCCCATTCCCTTGCGTGGGGTATTGCAAATCAAACTGGTGCCAAAATCTCACACGACCTCGGCCTTTTCATCATTGACTGCAACTATCCAACTAAAAATTCTTTTATCAAATATACCATATCATATGTTTTAGATATCCGAGTTCCATTGTCGGAAATAATTCTTCCTTTGACAAAGTTCTCGGAAGGGATGGTGCGAAATATGAATGGCTCAGATATTTGCGCCTTAGGCATTGTGCCTTCTCCCGGTAAAATAAACCTATTTGGTGACACTTTTCTAAGATCAGGTAAGCGAGTGGAGTTTAGTTGATGGCCCATGTCCTAGAAGTTGTCGAGCTAATTATTCGGCCCTGATAGCATATGTTGTATACGATCTCGACAACCAGAGAGTGGCGATGGCTCAGACCAATTTCGAACCCGTGGGCCAAAATCTGCTCGAAATCGGATCGGGCCAGAATAGCGTCCCATCAGTGGGTGTCGAAGCCATGACAATCATGGCCACATCTACGCTCGATGCCACAAACGCGCGTTCAACTACAAAATCTGCGGCAGCTACATTATACCCTGTGCGCGTACTCGTCATTCTACCATTTATTATTCTTGTTCTTCTCCAAGCCATAATCTGAGGGCTCACCAAGTTTTGCCTTACATTCTTCGGCTCGTCCGCTTAGCTTTGAATATCTCTTTTCAAACATTTTATTTCTTCATATTGGCGTAACGAGTTAACGACTTTTTTTGGTAAGCATTTTTTGCGAATTTTGCTTTATCGGTATACTATCATGATCATGTGAATATGAATTAGCGTCTAGATCTGGGGCACTCGAAATTCCAAATAAACCTAATCATAAAGTAATCAAATTAGAAAATGTTAGGATACTATCATTCTGTCAATAGTTTTCTGTTGTTTAGCCAGCCTTGAATTAAATTATTTTGGTTTCAAAGCTAGCGATGATGCCATTCTACGCTCCACATTTCGGCGTCTTAGCGGACCTCAACGAAACTCATCTCAGAGCTCCGGCCCTTGGTGGCAATTCGCTCTCTTGTTTTCTATCGCCGCTGTCGTCAGAAAATATGTAAACCAATTTAAGTTCCGCACTCCGGCATCTCATTTTCCTCTCAATAATACCAATTTTTCATATCGTCTTTCAGTTATCAACCTTGAAAATAGCATCTTCGCGATCAATTGCGGCCCGCTTGATATCACTATATACTTAAGTATCTCTATGTTCGTCTTGTCGTCATAACGAGTTTCGACGACTTGTTTGCTTGTGATCATTTTATTGTGTCTTAACTTTTAGTCTCGCGTGCACGACAGATACACCATTGCAAAGCCGCAAAGAGCGCGAATTGGCTCTAGAATCAGAAATTTCTATCCAAATCGCAAAACTTCTTTTTCAATATGACAATGGACCCGAAAGATGCAGAGCTAGAAGATGGGCAACGGTTACCAATCGCGAACGAGAAGGCGCCAGCGATGTCCGGCCTCTGGCAAAAGCTTCGAGTTTACCACACAACACAAGTCGACAAACGATGGTCCTCGTTACCAGTTCTCGCAACAAGTTACGTTTCGGGCTTAACCGACAGTGCAGCATACAATGCCTGGAGCTGCTTTATCAGCATGCAAACTGGTAAGGGACTATCCTTAAACTTACTCTTACAATAATTATTAATATAATATTACATATATTCCACAGGCAATACCGTTTTCCTCGGTCTTGGGGCTTCGCATCAACCACTCAATAAACCTTTGGGGTGGTTAAGCTCTTTAGTATCCATCGCATGCTTCATAGCTGGCGTCTCTTCGATAGCATTTTGTAGCCGAAAAGCCGGACCAATGCTGAGAGGAACCTTGGTGGTTTCCTTCTTTATGCAAGCTACATTTATCGTTATAGCTGCCGCATTGGTAGAGGGCAAAATAATACCGATCGCTACCCCAGCAGAGCAAGCGACTGGCAGAACCAAGTATCACTACATCTCTCTGTTGCCACTTGCATTCCTTGCCTTCCAGGCAGGGGGGCAAATTGTCGTTTCTAGATCTTTTGGACATAACCATATACCATCGATTGTTCTTACAAGTCTATACACGGACTTGGTCGCAGACCCTCTGTTCTTTCAACCAGTCAATGTCAAGAGAAACGAACGCTTTGCAAGTGCGGTGCTAGTGCTAACAGGAGCTATCACTGGAGGGTGGATTATGAGGAAGACTGATATGGCCGCTGTGCTGTGGTTCGCAGCAGCAATTAAGTACGCTATCATGACGGGATTTATTTTTTGGCCGGCAGAGAAGGCTTCGGAGGAATAATATATAATATTTTGTAATTTTATACATTTTAGAATAGCTAGTTTATAAATTTAGATCTCTGTACATTGGATATACCAACTCATTTTGTTTTTATTTCAATTTAAAACGTTCATGTGATAAACTAACATCATCAGCTAGAGGATTCTAAAAGAATATTATCAAATAAATCAAGTAAACACAGAACAAACTGCTCCAAGCCAATTAAAGCTTCCAAAAGACCGAGATAGTTTTCTGAAACCCCCAGAGGAAACAAATTCAAATATCTATCATAATATATCGTATAAAATAGCGTGAGTGAGAAAGAGTGGGTATCATAAGGGGTATATAACCAATTCCAAACAAATATCAGAGAACTCCTTGACTTGACCGTCACCACAAAACCGTGCATCCTTATCCAACAATATCACTTCCGAGGATTCTGAACAAATTTGCAAAATTATAAGGCCAAAAACGAATTCAAAAAAAAAAGAAAAGGAAGGAACACAACACAGGCTTTAAACATACTCATCAATAGGACCAAGAGTCGATCTTGAATCTCTCGAAGGTAGATGATGTAACTTCACTGGAGGTGTAATTCCAGAGTGAATTGATGAAGTCCTCTTTTCCAAGTCGAGCCCCTCATTAAATATTTCTAGATGTGGATCTCGAGATGCTCGCGATCTGCGGCGAGCTGAAGACCCAATTATTAAGGAGTTTCTAGCACCAAGGATTTTGGGGAAATATTTAACGATAAGAGCACGAAGGGCTGGAACGCTCGCACAAATAATCGCGAGTTGAATTTCAATTCTTTTCCAAGATGTCATTAGTAAAATGAATTGAAAGACGGCGTTGGTGGCTACTCACATCGTCCAGACAGATATCGGGATGTTGGCCAAAGGGCCGTTGCCGTTTTGTTTCGTTAACTCCCAGAAAGTGGCAATTCTGAGGGCACCGGTGACACACACGCTATAATTTGTAGGGTAAGCGACTGAAACTATTCAAAAGGCGAGTTCTTTAGATCGGTGAACAATGTAAACTTACATGGCGCCCAAGATAAAAAGCATCAGAGTCGCAATTCGTTCTGGCTTGCCTCTCTTCCTCATCGGCCCCCATACGAGTATGATGGGAATGATCCTAGATATCATTAATACTAGGGATCCGTATCATGAAAGATCACGACATCGATTGGTTGCGATTACTCACCATATAATAATATCTGTGAGAATATTCAACGCTCCAGTAACCATAAACTCAACCGGATAGTCAAGCCATTTACTTGTTTGGAAAGCAGGGTCGAGAATATAATTCCACCAATCGACTTTTCCGTAGTATACCAAATTGACTACGGCGGCCGGCACGGCGCTGCCAAGAGAGACGATAAATGTGGCGACTATAACCCACCGAAGAGGGCCTTTGCTATCAGGCGACAAGCGCCAATAGAATAACAAGAGTGAAGACTTAATAACCAGTGCAGCCACAGGATAGAGAACGTCGCGGATATTCAAGTACTATATCGAAATGAGCAATCAATATACCCAGATGGTAAATTCAACTTGATTGGTCAATACTTACAATGCAATCGTTGGCGAGGTCTGTCCATGTTTGATCATAATTTGAAGTACCATTTCTTGCTGTCGTAGAATCCGCAATGATCACGCCCATCATGGTTTCTGCTAGGACCTATATTTAAATATAATTAGTCTGTAAGCTATAAGCTGGGCCAAATCCGATCCAAAGTGGAGAATAGTCTTACAAAACCAACAAGCATCAGCCAATCATAAAATGGAATTCTTCCCAGTATCGAAAGCCTCGAGTAGAACCGTGCCATCATGATTAAGGTCCCAACAACGGTAAACGAAACAACCAGCGGAATGATAGCTCCATAGAACTTTGGGTGAGGCAGGAGTGGCGCGATATCTCTAAGGTGTTGCATCGACCGTCTCATTTTTTCGTCGCTGCCATCATACTGTACCCAGCGAAAGGTATGTATTTCGACCACAGGAGCCCCAAAGTAATCTGCAATGTCTTGTATTGTAGTGTTTGGATTTTTGTCGTACATCTCAGCGACACCAACGATGCAATCCAATATCTTAACAGAAGGGAATTTATGTCGTGCCGCGCAGCCCAAGTATAGCGATATACTATTGGCACGTCCAATCTCCCAGCTCGAGGCCATTTTTAAAATGTCGTTAGATTAGAACCTAGCCGGCCGGTCCGCAAGTCGTACAAAGTTGCAAAGTTTGCCGTTCAAATTAATAGCTTACGCAAATATCGAGTGCGTACATTCTCCCAGAAAAGACTTCAGAATCATTTAACGACTGTCGGCCTTGGAAAGTCGTTGCAGGTCATGCCTACAATGTCGATACAGAAGATCTTGAAAACAAAATAACCATATGAAAAAGGAATTGAAAACTCCAAGAGGGATTGGGAGGAAAGCCTGCTAGTATATCAGTTCCAGGCCCCTAGCGTAAATATTATAATCAAGCTAGGAGCTGACAGTCACTCGTATCTAATCTCTCCTTGTATCCATTACGAGAGGCTCGTTAAGCCATGCCGCCGATAAGAAGTCAAAATGCTCAAAACCTTGGTTATGGTTGAAATAACATTGGGATCCACTATACCGAAATATTGGACTTACCCAAAGCTAGACCGGATCGGCTGCTCAAACACAGAGAGCCAGGCTCGAGATCCCGATGTCATATTGCCGTCAAATGGCTTCAAAGGCTGTCAAAATACAAGACAAACTTTATTGAGCAAAATCTCCAAAGCTAGAATCGAATCCTAGGTAGCCAACTTGGGTGGGTGATCTATCCCATAAAAATCGCAAGCACTAGCCAAGCGGTACGCGCTCTTGCATGCAGTTGCATTGGCACTGTGGGTCTAGCTGTTCTCGCCTCCCAATTCTGGACAATGTGCCGTTAGGTCAACTTGGGTGAATCGCCACGCGGGCATTCATGAATTCAGTGCGCCATCCCAGATAACAGCGAACAGCCTTATTTGGCAGGTATTCGGCTCGGGGCCAAGGCTACCCAAGCATCAATGGTGCTTTGCGAAAGAAATCTTGCTGTATTGCAGCCCCTCAACCTTGGGAGAAAGGTGGGGTCGCGCTTATGCTTTATCACGGATAGTCCATTCTCGTCTGAGACATCGCTTGACTTTGTGAGACCTCGAAAAATTGACCCTGGCCTAAAATTTGTTCTGTCGGCCCAGATTTCTTGGATTGGAAGCTCATTGTTCTCTCGACAGCTCCACCTTTAATATATTCGATAAAAGCTCACAACTTAAAGCTAGCTCCTTAAATGTCACTTTTGCAGTTTTACCATTGCAACGATTGTCGGATACCCGATATTGCGAATTCTGAACCTGACATGTGCATATGTGCAGCTAGGCGTTAGCTTCGCCACTATTGCGAGCATGACATCTTCAACCCACGCTAGACTGACCCGAACCCAAGCTTTGGAGCTTGTGATTCGGTCCTGAAAAGGCAAGTCACAACTTTTAGTCTCGCCGTCTCGCGCGATCAGCTTACATCATCCATCTCTGAAATTACAGCTAATTAGATCTTATCTAAATACGTCTACAATGTGCCCATAGGATTACAGTTTCTATCTATTTGGTCAATCAATTTCCTGCACTCACAAAACATGCAAGAAGAGATATGAAAATTGTGCCGCAATTCCGATAAGATCTAGGCTCGTACCAAATATTCCCTCCACCAATTTTCCTGCATATTGATAGCCTTGATAACGGTATCTTGCTTTCTCCACCCGTGGCCTTCGCCTTCAAAAAGCTCAACTTTAACAACCCCATCATGTTCCTTGATGACTCTTGCCATTTCCTCGGCCTGTTCCTTCGGCACAACGCGGTCTTCGACGCCTTGTAACAATAGCACCGGAGCTTTGATACTCGCCGCTCTTAAAAGTGGGCTTCGCTCCTTCAGAACCTGTTTGCGTACCGCTTCTGGAGCATCGAGATCCCAAAGAAGCATATCCATGTATCGGCTTTCAAACTTATGGGTATCGTCGATCAATGCTTTGAGGTCGCTAATACCATAGTTGCTTACACATGCTGCCCAGATGTCGGGATAAGAACAAATAGCCTGGAGAACGCCGTATCCACCAGCGCTACTGCCCACTATCCCCACCCGGGTTTTATCCACGAGATTTTGAGAGATAAGGTAGTGCACACAATCAGCAGCATCAGATACATCTGCTATCCCCCATTGAGTATTTAGTGCATCTCTGAATTTGCGGCCGTACCCGCTCGAGCCGGTGTAGTTGACGTAAGCATAGGCGTAGCCTCGTGATGTCCAATACTGAGTAGGCAATGAGAGCCCACAAGTCGAATGAGATGTAGGGCCGCCGTGGAGGGATATCACAAGCGGAGGGAGCGTGCCCTCTGGTGCTTTGTAGGCGGGATTTTGAGGTGGATAAAACCACGCGTGTGCTTCAGTAGATGGTTCCGGGGATGATATTCGAGGGAAGGTGATATGTTGAGCATGAGAAATATGATCTTCGGAAATTGAAATAGGAGTGGAAGATGCAATTTCCTCGAAAGTTGCGGTAGCTGATATCTTGCAAAGATATAAGGATGATGTCTTACTAGCGGTAGAAGAGATAATAGTAAAGGATGAATCTGAGACCGCATGAATGGACGCCACTTGTGTATCAACGAATGGTAAACCGAGGTCTTTGTAGCTATTGTTTGACACATCAATCAAAATTGTTTTTGAAGTTGCGTCGACAACATAACTGGCCACAATCTTTGTCGATGTGAGAAAATCATATGAATGCCTTTCCATGATGAATATCAGTACGAGATTCTCATCAATAAAACAAAATGAAAAAGACGTACCATCCCATTTGCCATTCGGGATAAGAAAATTCGGCGTTCTCAAGACCAGGGAGATGAATATGAACAGAGGACCCATCCTTCTCTAGCTTATAAAGCTGCCAATAACCTATATTCCCCTTTAGATGGTCTCCTTAAAAATATCAAATAAAGTAAACCATACCTGTTTGATCACTGCAGTAGAATAATGAACCGTCAGGGCTCCATCTCGGTTGGCTGGCACTCTCAGTTTCGGGTTTACCAGCCACGACAGTTATATTGTCAAGTTTTCCATCTACCCAGTCGGCCACACACAGCTGACCACCTGTCCAAGGCATATCAGGGTGACTCCATTGAAGCCATGCAACTTTGGTACCTTCGGGGTTCCAAGAGGGGGTCGTATAAAAGTCTTCGCCCTGAGAGACAGTTTCGACCTTCGCATCACCAGGACTGCCACGGATTGACACCAAAGTATTAATGACATTTTCCGGCTTGTTTCCTCGGTGTTCCTCGAGAACAGCTAACATCAACTCGGGATCATTCGGATGGATGGCAAAATTCCCATAGCGTTCCTCGAGACTACCAGGAATGAGAGTAGCTGGGGGTTCCGCCGAGACTGTGCCATCCGCTCCTCTGTTCACCTTGACCTTGTAAACCCCTTTATTCCGAGGTGGTACAGTGAATACAAAAGCCTCCTCATTAGGGTACGGTTTAAAAGCCGCGCCTCCGTATTCATGAACACTACTCCGGCAACTAAAGTTCTTTGGGATGAGCTCTACGGGAGCAGCGGAATCAGAAGCTTTATAGCAGACGGTGCTGCGGCCGTCTTCCGCTGGTCTCCCCTCTACATAATAGATCGACTTTGTTGAACTTTGAAGCAGGCCCGTATAAGTTAGATCTTCAAGTGCCTTAAATCAGAGAATATGTGGTGGGTATCTTTCAGGGAACGTACGGTGAAACGGCACATTCTTGAAGTGCATTGGATTTTCCAGAAATAATTTCGACAGAGATAGGACTTTCCCATGTCCCGTAGGGTGAAACGGTTAGATTTGCCGGCGTCATTTTTCGGACACTTGTTGAAAAATTTCGAATATTTCTGGAATTTGCGATGTTTGCAATGTTTGGGTGTATTCTGTGACTGGAGAAGTTGAACTTCTTGTACGGAGAGCAAGTGGTCGTGGGTGAGCGTGGTACAATTGATATCTTGAATGAGGATCTTGACGACGGTTTAAATAGCAGCCCAGACACTCTCGCGGCGGACGCGAACATGGTATGCACGTATGACGACGGGTGTTGGTTGCAGTGAGGGCGACAGTGCCCATGTCAGCACTAGCTTGCAGTATACAATCTCATTCGACTGTGCAACGCAATCTTCTTTTTCAAATACAACAAGTCGATTTTGCTTGTACCGGAACAGCCAGATCAGGAAATTGGGAGAACCGAAAGCCTACGCGTGATGCGACACGATGAGCTGAGAACTCGCAGGGTAGCGTCCCCGAGATCCCAGGCTACACTGAAATACGACGTGTATTTTCCGAATAAAGCATCAGGCAGAGATTTGGGACTTCATATTGATCATACGTATACCAATCCTAAGCATTTCGTCTTCTCGAAGCTTCCAAGCGAAGTTCAGAAGCGAACGGCAACATGTGTCCGTATATAAAAACATAACATTCATTCTTTTTATCCTTTAGAGCTTCCTAACTAATCTAATTCCTGCAAATCTGCCAATTCGGCGAGTCTCACATCACGGCGAATCCATGCATAGAAACACACAGAAAGTTCACTATCATCATGTTGGATCTTCTTTGAGGATGGCCATTATCGAAGCCATCACGCCTATTATATCCATAACTCTCTCCCATGATTCCATGGTGTCCTCGATTTCATCGAGAATCCTCTCAGCCGGTTGAGCTGTCTTTGAAGGCAATATTTTAATCTCCCCATCAAACCTCAAATAAGCCGTTTCCAAGCTATTCACAACTATCTTAAGGTTCTGATATATCTCTTTCAAACTGGTTTCAATCCTTTCTCTGCGGCTCAGTTCGAGAAACGGCCCTTCACTCCCTGTTGTCGTTCCTTCCGCAGGAACAAACTTGGGAGCGAAAACCCAGTTTGTGAGTTCCGTGATGTTTTTGAACGGTAGAGTAAATTCGCGGATATATTCAACCGTAGAGATCTTGGCGTCCATCAAATGCCCTCTTTCTTCGAAGGCATCCTCGTTATCAATCTCGGCACGGGGATAAGCTTCGTCCAGAACGCTTTGCGAAACCCCTTCGATCCGCTGTATCGGTTCGAGTGTGAACGTTCCCATTTCCCAAGGCTCATCCCACGGTCTCCGTAGATCTCGTAGTAACTCCGCCCCGATGAACTTCTGCCACGGTAGAATCTCAAGTTCGTCATTCCCTTTCAGTTTTTGACTATATTGTTTAGCGTAGGTTTTCAATTGCTCAATGTAGACTTCGGCATCGAGTTCTGCCAGTTTGTTTCGGATTTCCTCAGAGTATCGTAGATAATACTTCAAGCTTGTGCTGTACGTGCGCATCCATTTGTTCAGGTAATCTGGTGTGACGAGGAGAAAATCGCCATAGTAGTTCGCCGCACTGTGCATTCGCTTCATTAACTTTGGAGAGGTATCTGTTGCATATATATATATCTTAGCTTGTAGATCAGTGACGGAGTGGACAGGGCTATCTACCACCAGCGTGAGCCATAGCCCACATGAACAGAAATGGGAACGCCGAGATCTTCATCGCTGATCAGGTACTCATTAGTTTTATCGAAATAGCGACATTACTGTGATACGTCTTCGACCAGGCCAACAACTACACTGTCGTTCGATAGTTTGGAGGGAGAATGAGAGAATTTTTTGCCAGCGGAGCTGCACGTGAAAGTATGGATTGATGATATTAAAATTAAGTTCTACGGAATACAGCAAACCTTGAAAAAAAGGAATAACAAAACAGTGAATTTCGACCCGGTTAACTCCCAACCCACCAGTGGGCCATGATATTAGATATAAGAACGATGAATAGTCGCAAAATATTAAACGCCAGCTTGAACTGGGAGTGCAGCCCTTCCAATCATGAAATCTCGTCCCTGATGATACTTTGTTAGCAAGACTGACAAAATGAATATACACCCACACAGGACGGGAGTTTTTTTTTTACCTTCAACAGCCAACCTAGCCACGATGGGAAGCGCCAACCAAATGCCGTAGCGACCGCCTTCTTTGTACCCACCGGCACCAGCATCATACTATGCTTGGGAGTGGCCCAAGCTGTTTCCTTTCCAACCTTCCCACCGGAAACCTCATAGGCCCAATTCGCAAACAAAATGTCCTTGATGACATAAAGTTCGGCAATTTGAGCCCATCCACCCACAATATCACCGAGGCCGTATACCAAGACACCCGCTTTAGTAGCGCGTTGATAAACGTCTACCTCCAAGAACCCACGGGCGTTCAACAGGTCTTTCGGAATCGGCTCATTGTTTGGTATGACACCGGTAGCATCGATGTAAAGGTCGACATCCACGGATTCACCCTTGGCGAACTCTATTCTGGTTTGACCGTTCTCGAGCTTTGTAGCCGAAGTTACGCCAGAACCCAGTCCGACATGGACGCCCATCTTGTCGAGATAATATTTGGCGTTCGTTCCGATATCAGGGTTGACGTTGTGTAAGAGTCGCGGGCCGTTAGTGATGATGGTAATCGATTTAGAAGCTCCGTACTTGCTACCGAGTTCTCCAGCGGTCTCAACTGCCACGGGTCCACCACCAGCAATTACAATGCTATTCGCAGCTTTGATTTCGTTGTTCAGTTTTTCCATCTCACCGAGAGCCTCCAAGTGGGATCCGCGAAGTTTGAACGCGGGGTGCTTGGTATGTGAGCCGAGGGCGATAAATAGGGTATCATAATGAATCGAAGTTTGAGCGCCCTTGTTGTATTGGTCATCGAGGAGAGTATAGTAAACTGTGCGAGAGGAGGTCTCGAAGGATGTGATTTCGCCATGCACAAAGGTGAACTGATCCGATGGAAGTTTCGTATTACCATTGATGGGAGTTTCCAGTTTGTCGAAGGGAATCAGAGAAGGGTCGACCACGGCTCTTGGAACGGCAACGGGGAAGTGAAAATGGCTGGACAGTGAGATCATTGTCATGTGAAACTTTTGGCCGGTAGCTTTGGTGACGGCAGGTATATGCTTTTTAGCTAGCTCATGGGCAGCTGTGAGCCCGCCGTAGGAGCCCCCAAGGATTACAATCTCATGGGTTGTCATTGCGAGGTCTGAACGCTGGAAGTGTGTGGTTTTGGAGTGGTTGTATATATACAACCGGACAAAACTTTGATATATTCGGATATCTTTGTCGTAGGGCACAAGTGTTTATGTTTTGTTTGTGAATGGTGTCGGGTCTTGTGATTTTTTTATAGAGAAGAATGGGGTGAGAGGTAGTTGAGCGCCAGAGGGGAAAAAGACCTTTTATCTATCCCAACTTTCTCGAGCTCGTCACCCTAGGAGAATTGTAGTTTCTCCCACTTGCTACATTGAAATTTTAACTCATGCGCCAAGCTTACCTTGGTTAGTCTGGCTTGCTCACGAGAGTGAAAGTGCGGGTCTGGATATTGGCTTGCGCCTGCAGATAGGGTGGACGCTCTCGGTCGAGAGACGTCGCATTTCGAATTCTATCAAAATCATGTATGAATATTCGCATGCGCGCATTCATGAATTGTATAGGACCGCTCTAGGGGTACAAGCTTCGCGATGGCTGAAAAACATTATTAATAAGCGACTCAATTTCAGAGATTTCTCAGCGAGAGTAGATTATTAGATGACTTACTTAGCCGGCTTGCGCTTGAGAGAAACAAATTTGAAAGGAAAAAAATCATGCTTATCGACGACGCCAGTCAAAAGTCACGTGATGTGGAGATGGGTTTTGCTGTAAGCGATCACATCGGCCGAGTGAGATAACTTGTCTTGCTGGCGCAGGCTTGGCCTTAGGCTTCCGGCCGGAAATTGCATTAATTGGACATTGCACGACGGGAGCACGGAAGCAGTTCAGATCCGAACTATCAGATTTATTGGACTGAGAAATGGGGGGCTTCGTCGAAAGAAGAACTTCAAAGGTGATGACGTCCGAGTCTTCGAAATTCGAGCGTGATTATGATCGTATGGATTCACGCTGTGCGCGTCTGCGGCCTGCTTATATACTTACTTAAGTAGCTTATAAAAATTCTAAGAGAAAAAACAAAAAGGCTCAACGCGCGCGCACAGCCATTTGACATTTGGGTACGAGGTCCTAGGCATGCATACGCAATTAGGGGTAGAGTACATCTTTAGCTAAACTTTTGATCCTCGTTGATTATAATATTTAAGTTTGAAGAATGCGTTTTCGGCCTCCGATTCTCGGTACAAAGATCCGATATCTAGGGCAAGCAACAAGACTTCGCCAAGATTTAATAAATAATATTTTCGAGCGTTGATTTTGGGTTTACAAATTTGAGCTCAATCAGTTAGTCAAGCCTGTAAGATCAATTTGTCTCTGCCACAGTCAATTTGAATAGTCTTCACTTTCGACATGATATATCAGGTAGCGCTGGAAGGCTCCGGTTTCCAAACATATCAATAGCAATTGGTGTTTCCGGTACTTGTGGTTTGATCAACTGCTGGAGATTATCTCATTGGAATCCTTCCCAGACCAGGAAATATATTGTATTACTTATCCCTGCAGTTCTCCAAATTCTAATTAATTTCCGATTTTCCTGTCAACTTGCTACATTTCGTCGCATATTCGGATTCCAAGTGCATCGCTACAGCCAATCCTCTAAGCGTCAAGAGTAAGCGCTCATGATGACACCCCCTTGAATCCAAAATCCAATTGAAATACGAAGCCGAAATTTCATATGGGCCCGCTGATATAGCTATCGTATGATGGCTCCGCCACAATTGTTCTCACCAGCATTCTCGGACAACTTGTCAAACACTTGAAACTGATGTCGAAATGGGAATCAGCCAATTGACATGTGCCAAAGGGTGGTCTGGAAGATCAGTGACATGGATGCCCGGATGGGAAGTCGAGCTATTGTTCGGGAAAACATGGGCGGCAGTTGGGATTAATCCGGGCATTTTAGATAGAACTTCGAATCAGTACGCAGTACTTGTCTACCGGATTGAATCAAGATCTACCACAAAGGTGAGAAAAACAATAGCATGCCACGTTTTGCGATGGTGGGCTGAGGATGAACACGTATCCGATTCTTTCCACGGACTTTATTTTTTCTCGGAAGAATTTCCTGCACATTAACGTATTCGATGGGGGGTGATCGAGAAGAGTAAAAAATTTGCAAGGGCGCTCGAGCTCGGTTCAGGATATATGTGTGCCTTGCATCCACAGCTAGATGGATCGATATACTGAGGAAGGGGATTCCAATTGGAATGCATAAGTCATATACGATTACTGCATGCCAGGAACGCTGATAGAATATCAAATATTTCATTTTGTCTCCTAGACGAGTTTATCTTCTCCCGAAATCGTAAAATTGTGGATGTCGGCTTGCAAATTGACAAAGAAGCTGAGTGGCCTTCGACTGAGGACTGTCAGCTTGTTAAAGCAAACCCGCCTTGTTCAATAAGCGAGAGGAGAGCTGGGCCCGTCTATCGCTCAACTGCAAGAATGCTGTTTGCAACCAAGCTTTCACCAAGATCGTAGCTAAGTGGAGCGCCGAGGCGGTGCAAAAGATTTTAGACGGTGAGTTTAACCAGGGTACAAAGTGGCAAATGTGGCATTTAAACGGACGAAAAGCCTTAGAAGTGGCTGATGGCATAGTTTACACGTCATGATTGAGGCGAGTGGTGAACAAACAAGCATAAGCCAAGAGGTTTAATGCTTGAACTTCCTTTCCATTTTCTCTTAGATGTCTCCTTTTGGTCGCTTTGAGCCGGAAGGGAATCATACCGGTTAACAGGTTGTTTCGGTGGCCAGGTGGTCGACGGGAGCAGTGCCTTCGTATTTCGTGGTCGCATTGCAAAGGCGGATTAATACCTGAATTATATCAATGCCTGGAGTAAAAGCGCATCTGAACCATCTCGAAGAGAGCAAGTCGACGCTCGACATCCTACTTGACGTAACATGACGAACGTGGTGATAGTCTTGGCAGGACGCTTTTCGATAATTTACCCGGCAAGCGTGCGATCGTTGTCGGGGGCTGATTGTGTGTTTATAATTAGTCTGCCCGACCTGATTCTGATATCTTGTTTGGATTTTCATTATTATATTATTGAGAATTTTTCAAAGATTGAGCTGGGAGACGGAAGTTGGGAGAGTCGGGCCTCACAAGAGATGGAGGGGATGGACATATGTAATTTCAGCCCTGCTGGCAGCCCCTCTTCGTCAAGTTGAATATTTCTCTCAACATCAAACCACCAGCTGAGACGCAAAGTTAACCGGGGGGTGGGTCTGTTGACAGGGATATACGCGGGTTTGAATGAGAGCAGGAGCGAATATGAGAATATTCAGAGGTGCCACGCACGTCGACGATTGTCGTCGACATCTGGGGACATGCTGGTTGCCGGTTAGTACGTTAGCAAGCGTATACATGTCAGATGTTTGGTTTCGATGGAATTCGCAGAGATGGGTACCTACAGAAATAGACATACATGAGCTGTACATATGTCTGAAGTACAGAACAATTCCCAGAAAGAGGACTCGTTATGATTCTGCATGGAACTTGCAGAAACCCCCCCCCCCCCCCCAGAAGAACATCGAATCGATGGTTACACCAGTCCCTGTTGCTCCTGCCGCTGTCTGTAAATGACCCTGCTGACGTCCCACCCCCCATTATTACCAGATGAGCTAATGCATGAAATCATCAGTCGACTTTTTCTTGTTGCTCTTGCGCAAATCTGGAGGGTTTGATGCGAGTCCCTACATAGCGACTGCCAACCTGGTTTGGTCCATGAAAGGGATGGATGAACGGCCATTTCGATTTCGAAGGAGAACGATGGAGCAGGCTTTTCATTTGCTCGTTCGCTCGTTGGCTCGGGGTGGAATTCGGGGTGGTTACTTTTCGTCTGGGGGGGCTTTTTTTTTCTTTTCAGTTTGGCCTGTCTTTGTTTGCAAGTTCTGCTACATCGCTTCATTCATTCAATCAATTCAATTCATCATTAGTTCATCCACACACTTTCTTTCATATCCACAGACGGAGACGGAGAGACGAGAAGCAATTCAAGTCTAATCTCCGCGCCCTTCTAATACTTCGCTCCTCCTCCTCTCTTCTTCTTCTTCTTCTTCTTCTTCTTCTTTTCACACACACACACCCCTTCCAGAAGACCCTCTCCTGACCGAATGATCGAAAGAATTCACAGCCAGCCAATATCAACCAATTGAATGGCTCGCCAAACCTGCAGAAGAGATTAATCACAGCAATAATAATAACCAAGATATAATTACGCCCTGGTTGCTTGGTTGCTTGGTTCCACCTCATCCACGTTCGAGGCAGTCCAGATCGCCCGTAAGGCTAATTACTTGCTTAACCCACCCACCCACCTACGCCCCTTGACTCGTTCTTTTTTCTTCCCTTCGTTGCTGTTGTTTGGCTTTCCAACAAAACTACGAAACTTCCCCCGGGCGTTAATCATTTCATCAGAAAAACACACAGCACATCTGGTGCCCCCCCAAATCTTCATCTCAGCCATTGGATTGGACTCTGCTTTTTAAGGAGAGGCTTTCCCATACCCATTTTAAATAGAATTCTTTTCAGTCGCTCATCGCAGGCGACTAATTCACCGTATCCAAAATATCTAGCAAAATGCGTGAGTACCAAATATCTCAGCCTTGTTTGCCCTTTCGGCAGCACTTCGTTGCTGTCGTAAACTGACGTACCCCCCCAAGGCTTCTTACGTACTGACGTCCTCCGGTGGCACAGATAAAGTTAAATCGTGGGCAAAATGCGAGGGACGGCGCGCCATCGCGCCCTTCTCTGCCCACAGACACAAACAAAAGCTCGACGGTGAGACAGGCATGTCCACCGGCGCAGACAAAAATGCCCTTCACGCAGGTAAGCTCCAAAAAAAACCCCCCTTCTTCTACACCGAAAATGTATCCATCGTCGACTAATATATCAAATAACCATGATAGAATGGAGGGCTCGTAGGAAGGAACAGAAGGAGAGGGAGAAAGAAAAGAAGAAGGAAGACCGAAGACGAGCCGAATCTCATCTGGATCGATCCATCCTCGGCCAGCTCAAAGCCGCCCTCCTCAGCAGCTATGTCAACATCATGCTCGTCTTCGTCCCGGTCGGGATCGCCCTGCACTTCACATCCGTCTCGCCAATCGTCGTCTTCGTCATGAACTTTCTCGCCATCATTCCCCTCGCTGGTACACTCAGTTTTGCAACCGAAGAAATCGCACTAAGAACGGGAGAAACCTTGGGAGGCTTGTTGAATGCCAGTTTCGGGTACGGCATCAATTTTTTTTTTTTTTTTTTTTTTTTTTTTTGATATCAAACATTGATGAATATCGTCTAATATCTTGATTCTTTGTTTTTCTTATAGAAACGCCGTCGAACTCATCGTTTCGATCATCGCCCTTGTCAAACATGAAATCGTCGTCGTCCAGACTTCACTTATCGGCTCCATCCTCTCAAACTTGCTTCTCGTCATGGGCATGTCCTTTTTCTTCGGTGGTATCAACAGAGTAGAACAATACTTCAACACCACTGTCGCCCAGACCGCATCTTCGCTCCTTGCCGTCGCAGTCTTATCCTTGATCATCCCATCAGCTTTCCACTGGGCAGGCGCCGGTAACGTAAAGAACATCAGCGATCTCCAACCAGGAATTATCGGACTATCGCGAGGGACATCGGTCATTCTCTTAATTGTATACGGTGTTTATCTTTACTTCCAACTTAAATCCCACGCAGAATTGTTCAATACTCAATCACCAAAAGTCCCAACCAGAAGCGAAATGGAGCCATCCGCGATTCAGACCCTCTTGCAGCAATCTGCCAATGCTGGAACCGCAACTGTCGGTCATCCAAACATCCAAGGCCAATCCTATCCTCGAAGCTCGCTATCCCCAGCAACTGCTTCTAGTGGCGAAGCAAAGGAAGAAACTGTCGTCGATGACGAGGACGAGGAGGAAGGCCCACAACCAGAGCTCACTATCGTTACAGCACTTGTACTTTTAGCCGCTTCTACAGTTTTGGTGGCTATTTGTGCCGAGTTCCTCGTCAGCTCTATCAGCTATGTGACCTCGCACTCTTCTATCAGTGAATACTTTGTCGGGTGAGTTTATTCCAACATTCCGGTATCGACTATGCATGCCATGCTAATTTTGAAATGAAGTTTGATTCTTCTCCCAATTGTTGGAAATGCCGCAGAGCATGTGACCTCCGTCACAGTTGCTTATAAGGATAAGATGGATCTCGCAATCGGCGTTGCCGTCGGTAGTAGTATGCAAATTGCATTGCTCGTTATTCCATTCGTCGTCGTCCTCGGTTGGATTCTTGGAATCGACGAAATGACTCTGTTCTTCGACGGCTTCCAGGTACTTATAAACACCCAAGATACAGCTTTTTTTTCTGTCAGTCTCTAACACATTATTTACAGGTGGTCCTCCTACTCGTCTCCGTCTTGCTCGTCAACTATCTCATCCAGGATGGCAAATCCAATTTCCTCGAAGGAACTCTCCTCATGGCAACCTACATCATTATCGCTGTTGCCGCTTGGTACTTCCCAGCTCCTCCCGGCCAAATTGAGGGCTAAGGATAAGAAGACAAAAACCCTGAGATATGCAATTCGCCATTCTCATTAACGACGTTATGACATATTTAACCGGCAAATTTATAGAATACATCAATTTTTAATATTCCGAGTCGTGCTTCATCCCGCGGTCCACGGGTGATACGCAGGCTGTGATTAGCAATTTTGTTTCTTCCATTTGGCGCCAAAATTACTATTTATTTATTTATTTTCTTTTTATGGGATGGTACACTTTTATTCTCTTTGTGTGTCGTGGTCGTGGTATTTCTTTTTTTTCTCTTCTCTTGTATTGTTTGTGCGAAGAACATATTAGCGATATATCCCCTCGGTATCTGTAGTTGAGTTTATTATTGGAATAAAAGATATTCTTTCTTTTTTGCATTGGCTGTCTTTTTGCTGTTCAAGGGGAATTCCGCGGGTTTTCGGATGCTTTTTCTCGGGAATTCGTGTGGTTTAAAGCTCTCTGATACCATTCTAGGCCGATCGGCGTTATCGACCTATTTATGCGGGGGCTTTTACATACCTTTGGTCTCGCATACCGTTTATAACTCTTCCATGTTGCCATTTCCAAGTAAATACATACGTTGCATGGGTTTAACACTTCTTATTTGTCTTGCAAGCCAGATGCCGTCCTGATTATACGGAAATATTCTTATATGAAATCATTGGTGCGGACTTTCTGGCATACAGTAACTGGATATCATCTGTTATATACATAAAACCGCTCTAAGGATAAAACTGAAAATAAAAAAATATAAAGAGCAATTGTATAATACACCTGTGTAGATCTGCACCAAGGATTTATATAGTTAAAACTTCGGCAGAGATGCCTATTAATAGCCATTTAAAGATGAACTTGGTTCTAAATCTTGCCCTCGATACAAGGCAATGGGATATGTGTCGATACGGGAATCTGGGGTAAATGCTAGCTGATATGCACGCTTAGCCTAGCTAGCTTTGGGCTGTCATGGTCCGAAGCTTACAAAATAACATACGGCAAAGTAAAACTCTATACGTGCTATTTTGAAAATGAGTTTCTACTCTGATTTGATTGTGATATCGCTATATATATATATATATATATAATGCTCGTCGGTGGTTTTTGGGGACAATATTTTATTATAAGGAGTGTATTCCTCGATCACATGTACATTGATAACGGCCCGCTCTTATCGTTCCGTCGGATTGATACTTAGCATATACTCACTTGACCGATTGCCTATACATATCTCGGATTCTAACTCTGAAAGATGAAGCTTTTACTTTCTTCTCCCAACAGCTATAACAGCCGTTTTGACGGCTTCATGAACGTCGCCACTATCCGGCGCACTTATCGTTAGCAAAACTCCCTCCCGCATCTGGACATACGGCACGGTTCGTATATACCCATTAAATGTACTTTCCCTGATGATACTATTGCTGAGACCAAAAGAGTAACAGATTCACGCCGCGATCAATGCATCGAGCACGACCTCCCCCACAGCGCAATCAATTTCATCTACCAAGGAACACACAACGAACATGAACAATCCAAGATCTGATTTCAGCTCGCCAAGCTGTCTTGACAATCGATCTACGGTTACACGACCGATCGACACCAGCACCTATGTCTGTCAGGCATATATTTTGACTATCGGATTTGGTATTAGAACAAGACAGCCTTCTTGGCCTAATAGTTTAATGGCAGCAATACCGTGAAGATCACTCACTCCATGAGAGCGGGCGTAGCGGGGAGTAACGAACTATCCAATGTGAACAGAAATTGGCTACCACACTTCAAATTCAAAAACATCCATGCTAACATGAATACACAGCACCTATTCAATCTCGCTCGGTTGGATTGAAAAATGTACAACATCATCGTTAAAAATACGAGAGGGCATGGAACTCAAGCGCTGGCTATTAGCGCACACGCGGATAAACAAGGTAAACCCACCCTTCCCTTGATGCATACGGAAAACAGGCCAGGAAAATACCCCATCTTCAAAAAAAAAAAAATTATTAACCGAGATAGAACAATAGGTTTCTACGGATGCACTGTTCATCGGATACCAAGGTTTGTAGCCGGTTTGAAGCCGGTCCAAGGGCAAAGCTGGATAATCAACCAGCCTGCTAGCTCGAAGTGATACCAAATATCTCATTATATCGGAGAATCCCGAGCTGATTGTTATAATATATTAATATTGTTGTGGGCGCACCGATGCTAGGCACCTTTCTCGCTGAAAACAGGGTACTACATGTACATCGAAGGTATTACCGTATGTGGGAAGGACCCCCCCCCCCCCCCCCCCCCCNCGTCGAGCGGTTTGGATTTTTTAGCCTGAACTCGTTTTTATTGATACATGTCAATTATATATGCAGGGACTTCAATTAATCTTTGGAAAAACCGCGAGAGCACTTTATTTTAAAGTTTACCATAATCAATAAAAACGAAGGGGAAGCTGATGAAAATATGATATAATATATTAATAGTGTGTCGTCCGTGTCAGCGGTCCCGAATGTGATATATTACAGTACAGCCAACGGCAGAGATTCCTCGTCCAATACATGTCACCTATCCTACTACCTGGTCGATAAATCTTCAATCGCCAGTATCGTCAAGCTACTCAGGGTGTAGGGGCAGCCTACCTAGGACGTGTGGTTGTTCAAAGAACTGTCATCTCGAATGTCCACAACATTGCCGGTTGGTCGCAATAACACGTGACGTTCCACGAGTATGGCAATACTGACTATGGGGCTAGTGGAACGAGAGTATCGTTTTTTCCAAAGCTCAGCGCTGTTGGGTCGCCCCTTTCCATCGTGGATGGTAATAATAGCTGGATCAATTTGGGTTATATCGTCCAGTCGTAGACAAGTCGCTCCACACGCACATATGGATGTTTTCTCCTAAAAGAAAAAACAGGTTTGCACACAAATGTGCATATTTCTCAAGAATAATCTAGATTTATCTCTCAAACCTTTAAACCTTTGGTGCTCCACGATCGATAAAAGGTTGTGTAGTTACCAAAGAAATTATCGGAGATCCTGGCAAATGCAGCAGAGATCATTATTGATCGTTGAATTATCCAGTAGCCAAAGATCACCATTATAAACCACACCCGCGCAGGTTGCGCACCCCGGAAAACCCCGCTTTTTCGAATTTTCTTTTACAACCCAAGACTTGGATACGGAGAAATATTTCCACGTACAAACCGGTTAACCCCTCGACATCGCGTTAGCGAACTTCGTGTGTAGATCTCCCAGCGGAGCGAAGAACCGTGGGTGTTCCAGGGTTGCTATATAAATTATATATAAGATCCATAGCTAAGCTATAATTGCGGGCCGTAGGCCCGACATGAGCCTCTTGGCGACCGGGTTCTGCAGCTTTGGAACCGACGCAACACGGGCGGGCGAGACGTCATGTTGCATTTCGAAAAACGCTCAGCAACGGGCTACCCCGAAAAAAACATATAAATAATTAATAAAATATACGTGGAGACCAGGTTTAAATCAGACTGTGGTTAATTCTTTATGTATATATGTATGTATTCTGAGATATATAGGTACAGAGAGAGTGTGTGTGTTAATCGAGCAAACAGGAAAAATCACAATAATAAAGACGCCGGAGGGGTATCGTGCATTAGTCATCAAATTCGTGAATCAAAATATTGTATGTTGGTTCGAATGTTCGTGTCGAGTCCAGAGCTGAAGGTAAGATTTTCCGTTTAGTAACAAAGAGTTCCGAGGATGCTTTGAACTACTGAGTTATCGCAAATCTCCCGAACCCTATAAATTGATACATGTTAAACTTGAGCTGCTATAAAATCATGAGAGATGTAATGGACACTTACGTCAAGATAAGAATCAATATAAGGCCTACGGCTTCCATGGAAAACATATGGGAGAGAATTAGGGGTTCAGAATTGAAGTTCTCTGTGGAGATGAGCATCTCTGGGAAGAAGAGCTTTTCGAGTCCGAAGAAGACAGTCATAAGGATGCTGCCAGCGAGGACGAGAAGGATGCAGAACATGAGGAAGATGCGTCCGCTCGGTGTTGTTTCATAAATTTCCTCGAGCTCTTCTTCGCAAAGAGATTCGTTGGCGTCTTCGTTATCTTCTGTCTTCTCATCACCCATTGGCAAGGCGGTCTCTTCATCGAAAGGTAATGCGATAACACCTTCCTGCTTGTCAAGGTTGTGTATCGCTCGCATCAAACCCATGGCGAGCACGACGTGAAGACTATTCCACGCAAATTCAGCTCTGATGTTTCCTTGGGAGGCCTTCCAAGTGGCGATGCCTTCAAAGCAGAGCATCAATATCTTCCAATCGAATCCAACTAGAAGGGTGATGGCAGTCAGAACCGCTGCTAACGAACCACCTAGTAGAAAGACGTTCAACGAAACCATGGTCGTCAGGATTAGCTGGGCGATTTGCGGCTTCTCAAAGTCGTAGCATTCTCCAATCAACAATCTCTCCACTGTGCCGGGGGACTTGACGGACGAGAAGAGGACAACTGCTGCGGCAATTGTCTGCGACGCCATCCAAAAGGTCTTTTCGGGTAGGTCGATGCCTGATTTTCCCGAAGTCAGGGTGCGCAGGAAGTGCTGAGAAAGATACATTTGAGCATAGGTTAAGGCGACCAGTCGAGATCTT
Organism: Arthrobotrys entomopaga; assembly: GCA_012184315.1. Classification (NCBI taxonomy): domain Eukaryota; kingdom Fungi; phylum Ascomycota; class Orbiliomycetes; order Orbiliales; family Orbiliaceae; genus Arthrobotrys; species Arthrobotrys entomopaga. Next base: position 64,653 of record LDDX01000239.1, read on the forward strand.
CTCCACCAGCCCGAACTCTGATCATCTTTGCGAATGATTCCTAGTATTGTTTCTAGGGAGGCAAGAACGAATGTGGCTAGAGAGAGGTAAAAGAAGACGAAGCAAAGGACGGAGAGCGGGGTTGCCAAAGCTGTACGGATTTCCGCTGATAGAGCGGTCGAAATCGAGAGTGTTTCCAACATGTCTTTTTGCCGTTCAAAACAAACAACTGAAGAATTTTTTTTTTTAAAAAAAAAAAAAAAAAAACGAGCGTACAGCTTTGCAATTGTAGATAGTTGAATTGTTGTGAACTGCGTGAGGTTTATTTATTCGGAATTTAGAGTGTGGTGAACAAAAACCCCGCGAAAACGAAGGGGTATAGCAATGTTGAGCTAGGGATCCCAGGAATGCTTATGCTAGCGTTGAAGTTGACGATAAAGCAGAAATGGCTCACGGAAGGAGAAGGGGACTGGCAGCTGTCAGGGTTATTTATTACTCTGCCAAAGTATCGATTGAGCCCGAACCGTATTTGTGGCTATAACTTTGACCACCGAATTTAAAAAAGGAAAAGGAAAAAAAAAAAAAAAATATGTCTCTTTTTTAATTTAATAATAATCGTTGAATATAATAGCAGTAAATAACAATAAAGCCCAAGCATGCGACATCCCTGTTTGAGGTTTCTGATTGCCTCTTCAGACTAGGACTCGCGACGTCGGCTAGCAGCGAAATACCCAAGTCTTCGGATCAAGGAAAACCGCGATAGCTTGATATGATCGAATAACCCTTACAGAGATCCAAAAAATTCGGATGGGGACATGTTATGCGCATGCCATCTTGTTCAAATAAAATAAATGGCAAAAAGCCATGATGTTAAGGAACACCGGTGATTTTGAACCAAAACAACGCGCAGGGATTCACCTGACCGGAGAGCAGACTACCAGTAATTGACTAAGTAAGTAGTGTTCGTAGCAACTTCTCTGAAGAGAGATCAATAATGCATGAGCGGCCGGGTGGTAATTTTATCGTCAGCTGGTTGTTTTAGAAAGAGTTTATATTGCGCCAAGATTGGCCACTAACGACTCTGGCGGCAAGCCCATAGCAATTCCCCGACAAGATGATTGAAATCGTCAGATTTGACCATCCAGATCGAGAGATGCAGAGCGTCAGACCTGTGCCGATGTCCGAGTTTTTCGTTTGGGGGTTTTACATTTTGTTCATTTGATATTTGCATGCATATGCTTGTGGGCATTAATAATGTGGAACATTGGAAGGAACAAATGAATGGCCATAATATCAATGGATGGATGGATGGATGAATAGCCAGCTGCATTGCATTGATCGACTGACTGACTGAGCCTAAGCAGCCGGCAAAATTAAACTCTGGCAGACGGATTGAGAAACACCACCATTTCATTCCTCCGCCATTACAGACTTGAACCCTGTTTCCCTTGTGAGCGAGCGGCTTGGAGATACATGCACACGCTTAAACTGGGGGTCTTGCCGCACAGACAATCCAGCCGAAAAGAAGCAGGTCCTCGCTTCCCCCCCTGAGACCACATCGTCGTCATGTGTTGATTGCCCTGCCCGTGGCCTTTCGAATATTCTTCCCTGCTTCGAGCTTCCGGAAGGCGCACAAGAAGGCCACCTCGATGACATATAACGTTGACTTGTAGCATTATTGTTCTTCTTATTATCGTCCTTATCGTCAGCTGGCGGACGAGGGATAGGAGCGGGAGAACGGAAGGTATCGTGATGCCTGCGAACAGAAGGTTCGATTGGCTGAAACACTAACTAATCCGCCCATTTTCTCTCGGCTGTTCTCGGTTCGTCGCACCCGCGCTGCACCCCAGCAAAACAACAAGTATGAAAGGCGTATTCAAATATATTCTCGAAATTCGAATTATTTGCCTGAATATTGCTTGGCTTATCGCGATATCCAAAATTATCGCCAACTTCAAAACCCGACGATGTCATTCTCGTTATCGACATCTCTCAAAAATTTCGGCCCTTTGTAGATACCGCGCGTTGCTATTTAAATCTTCAAGCACCGCAATTTAACGACTACAACGTGACTCACGGAAGCGCATTTTGCAATGAAACGTGTAATCCATTCAGCCTCGTCGCCTTGCCATGAGCTATATAAGCTCAAAACGCGCCAGCGTCTTGAGCCGCAACTTCATCATGATCCTTTCCCGTGCTGGACTTGATTCCTCCGAATAAGCTCTCACTATAATCTCCGGCGTCCTTTAGGTTCCAAATTTTGGAGATACATTCAAGATTTGCAACAAAAGAAGCCGTACTACTTAGCTATTACGCGACATATAGTATACATCATGGCAGAGCAGACACCGGATTCTTCCTGGTCGATACTATCAGCTCCGGTTTTCACCCCATCCACATCAAATGCTATCATCATCTCGAATCCCTTTCGGGATCCTACCGAGCAGGATGTCAGCCAGCGGATGTTTCAGCTGGGCAAATCGATGAACATAATCGGCCCAAAGCTAATATCTCGGGAAAGATACGAGGCTGAAGCTCTAGGCCAGGGAGCAAAGTTTGAGGTATTCGCACATAAACTCCCCGATGAAAGGGAAAGCGACGATAGCATGCTTTGGGAGGGAATCGATATCCGAAGAATAGCGTTCAAGAGAGGCAAGACTTCCCTCAAGAAACCTGAAGAGCTCGATGGCCCATCGTCATCATGGGTTGCTGTCGTCTCCGAAAGCCAGGAAAATATCGGCGATATGAGGAAGGATGACGCAAAAGCGAAGCAACTCGAGCAGGTTGCGGCTGTAGTACGAGAGATGGTAAGTTTGATCTTGACGTATTCCCGTGATATTGTACTTTTTCTAACTAGAGCCTCTAGAAAGCACTCGCACGCGATAATATCAGGGCCCATCGGAATATTGTCAAGCTCTTCGCTTGGGGCTTCGACATGGAGGATTTCAATTCCCACTCTCTCATGACACCCATTCTCGTCGAAGAGAGAGCTTGGGGTACCTTTAGTGAACTCCTTCTAACGGAGAGGCTAAGTTCAGCGGAACGATTCAACCTGTGTCACGACGCTTTACAAGGTTTCGCCGCTCTACACCGGGATGGCCTGTATCACGGCGATATCAACCCGAAGAACATTCTTGTTTACCAGGAAGCCGAGAATATCGTCGCCAAAGTCAGTGATTTCAGTCACTGTGGGTTTCTACCAACGGAGCCTGGTGAAATGATTTGGTATCAAGGGACAAAGGGCTGGCAAGCCCCGGAAGTGAGTGACACGCTACCAACATCAAGATCCGATATACTGGCTCTGGAGGCATACTCCTTTGGTTTAGTCTTGTGGTCCGCATTAGGTCTCAACGGAAGATCTCCGTTAGCCAATGCACCAGATGATAGAGCCGCACTGCCTAAGTTCGCTCATCTTTGCATCGAGTCGTACGATCTCCCTATCGAGATCAATAACATTGCCATGCCTATTATGCCGCGATTGCTTCACTCAGAACCAAACTCCAGGTTTTGGTTATCACCTGAAATGCTCGAAGATAAAGTGCCAATACCTGGGTAAGTATACTTATATTCTTCCAAAACTATGTAGCACTGACATGCCAACGATGCACAGGCGTCGATTAGTTTTACAAACATCGACACCTATAAATCTCTCCATGGATGAGAGCTTCAACCAACTTGATGAATTGTGAGTTGCTTAAGAGGATATTGGTTTAAAATTGTTCTTCCCCTAACACCTCATTAGTATACGCCGGAGAAGACGACAGAATCATCCAATTGAACAGGTGCAGCCGCTGCAATTCGCGCCTCTTTCGACTAATCCGTTTCTCAAAATTCTGATGGAAGAAGCGTATGTTCGTAACATCGCTTGGAGGTTATCGGGACTCCCTCAACTTTCAATCCCAGCCTTCAAGGCCCCGGATCCGCTTGCGTATCGTCCACCCGAGGCAACCTTGCCGACTCCATATAATTTTATGAGCCTCCACCAACTAGAGAAGATTGACCAAGAGCGTCAGAATGGGGTTTTTGAATCTCTAACCGCCGAAACGCTCTTTGACATGGCGATCGGGTTTTATTCTTTTGATGCCCAACGTGGACTGATGTAAGTTTTGCCTTTCCTTTTTTTTATTCTGTTGCGCTTCTGACAATTTGAAAGTTATTTGCGACAAGCGGCGGCTGCCGGGGATGTTCGGGCTCAAGCTCTGTATGGTGGACTATCGGCTTCCGCAAAATCATCGTCAGCACCAGCCGTCCCATCCGATACTTTTCAACAATGGGCCTTTGATGCCGTCGCTACTGGCTTTACCCTCGGTACAAAGACAACCAATCCTCTAACCGTCCAATTGGCTGCCTCACAATTCCGCGAGAACTCTGGGTACAATAGCTATCAATATCTCGAGCAGAGCGGAATAAGAAGCGTACTGTCTTTCCGAATGGATTTGCAAGAAATGAGAGACTACCTTCGCTCGAGTAAATTTCAATCCTACATTGGCCAGCTGCCGACTGACGGATTCGATCGCAATTCCAGCTTGCATTTTGCAGCTTTGAGCGGAGACGCGGAAATAGCGAAGGAAATTATTAATCGCCATACTGACCGCCCGTGGCAGCTGAACCCTCTCAACTTTTACAACGAAACACCTCTCTTGTTAGCCTGTAGAGGAGGTAATGCTGGTATTGCCAAGATGCTCCTAGAAGGAGGCTCGTCTGGGCATATGCGAGACGGCAGCCCGTCCCCGCTACACTGGCTCTTCGCGTTACCTGAACCATCGATGAATGAAATTTGTGAGTTGTTGGTAACGAAAGCGAAGGCACGGTTGAATTGCATAGCACCGGAGACTCCTATGGTTCACTTTCCATTCTACATGCCAGCGGGTACACCTTTAGTCTGGGCTATTGCCGCAGGCTCCCTCCCGGCTGTTCAATTAATTTCTCAATCTATTGTCAAGCAAGAAAATCTTTCAGCCTCGGAGAAGGAGACTTGTTTTGAAGGAGCGATTAAGCTGGCCATGGTTCGACATGAGGACGAAATGATGAAGGCAATAATTGACTCTGCGAAATCTATTGGACTTTCACTTGCTAGTGTTGCATCCGAGGCCTTCGACTGGTCTGTAGTCAGTGTCCCAGAGGACTCTGAGGATATTCCCATCACCGCGACACCACTCGTTGGCGACTGGAAGGATAGCATTATCAGAACTCTCCGACATGGGACAACCAACCAAAATTTAAGGCGTACGCTAGCATATGTTAATTCTCTACAAGGCAGTCGCGTTGTGGATGACGAAATGGGAGAAGCTGTCAATATTGCTGCTAGTTTCATGTGTAAGGACTTTCCTCACCTACTCCTCAAGAATCTCGTAACTGATCGATTTTAGACCTCAAACAAGTAATAATACAGCACGATTCGCCATCAACCCTTCGACTCCTCCAGAGATATGGTTCTACGTACTCGAAATCCGACTTGGGGACAGCATTGTTTATCAATCTCCACCACAACTGGGCACTCCCGTCGTCTGACCGTTTCCCGACGTTTATGGATATCTTCCGCGGCCTAATCTCGGCAGGTGCTGATGTGAACACGGCCAATCCTCTCCCCAACGGACTCGGAAATACCTTACTACACATGATACTTCGAAAGTACTCGGATGAGAAGTCAAGTTCCAGGATACTAGAGATTAGAGGTGTTGTAATATTACTCCTCAAAGTTCTTCAGAGCTGCGGTGCGCAGATTAACAAGAAGAATATGGTTGGAATGACTGTTATGGATTACGCAATTCACAACGATCGTAACTATAAACTTGACGAAGAATTGGTGGATATGTTGTATAAATGGGGATCTAAGAGCACTTTCCGATTGCTTCCAGGAAACGTGGAACAGAGAATCGGAGACTGGAATTCGAGACAACTAGAGTGGAGACAACCGGAACGGGAGGCCGTGGATGTCAGAAAGACTGGTGGCAACCTTGCGATTTTATGGTCTGATTTAGCTGCGTCTCGAGTTTTCGTCGAATCGAGCGACGACGACGACAAGGAAGCTGAGGACGACGAAGAGTTCTCTAACGGTGAGAGTGAAGAAGGAACGATGATTCACGGAGATGATGTATCGGTTTTATCTCAAGCGACAACCCTTGGTTGAGTGTTGAAAAGACTATACGTAGACTTATGCATAGATGTTGATTACAATTAGATTAGACACTCGATATCTAGCCGAGGTGATTATTCGCGAAGAAATTGTCAACAATGAAATAGTATCTAAATGAAGTCCGATTAGCTAACTATGCGGAATAACAAAATAATTCGAGTAAAGATTGACTTACCGTCCCAAACCCTCTTCGCCACCACCCACCCTATAACCAAGATCCGACAATTTGACTCTACCCTTGATCAATCTCTCGCGTCCCTTGTCAAGACTGAGTTTACCGTTGATGTGATGGCACCGTAGCTCCATGAAGGTAAATACGAATTCCTCCTGGTCGAATTCGAAATCAGGCATCATATCTCTAAAAGGGGGGCGCTCGAGAACCTTCTTAACGACCTGCCAGACGGGTGCGTCAACGTTTATGGAGAATCGACTGTATGGTGGCTGAGGGGTCGGCGGGTACCCTCGAGGGAGTTTAAACGGAGCATAGAAGGTGAGGTGGACTTTGGGGGGAAATTTGCCCTTGTCCCATTTATTATCGCCGCTTGGATGAGCGGCTTGCCAGGGTGCCCTTTTATTGACAGCCGTTCGTCCGCTGGAAGAACTGGGTGCAGAAGGGATGTGTATAGAGGCTATGGGTGCGGTGGGACTATGTATAGACGGAAGCCGATCGTCTTTGTTTCCCCATTGCCCGTCATCGACTTGGGATACATGGCCGCTGACATCCCAGCCGTTATTATTGGTGTCTGGTGGGTCGCCCCATGACATCCATTCAGGATCTCCTTGGGGTTCCTCTTCTGCTTTGAGTGACACTAGAGGTTCATCCAACCGTCGGTAGTGAGCTTCTGCGTGCTCTTCTACATGCTCTTCAGCGTGCTCTTCTACCGGTTCCTCTACCGGTTCCTCCACCGGTTCCTCTGCCGGCGTTTCTTCTGCGAGCTGTCCTCCTCGCTCCTGTCTTCCATTTTGTCTGTCTCCCGCTTCTCTTTCGACATTTCTATTCTCCGTGGCAGGAAGTGAAGATAAGGATTTATCATACTTTTCGTTTTCATTTTGATGTTCTTCCTGTGCGACGATATTACGAGGTTCGGCATTATTGTACTTTTCTGTCTCCCGACTGATCGCTCCGTTCGTATCGAGGATTAGATGCGCCCCAGGACACGCCAACTCTTCCCAGTCATCAAACCGGATCGTTAAGCCCTCTTCATCAATCAGTCTCCATTGCCCGTTGCGAAGTCTATTGGCAACAGCATCGGTATCTTTGGCAGAGTCCCAAACCTCAGGTAATGTTGCTATGGCCCGGGCTAGGGTCTAACGAAGGACCCACGATATTAGCATCTTTGTCGAATACGATAATAATAAAGATGCGAGAATTGGAGGGGCTTCCCACCTGGTTCGTTTGTATTTTTGAGAACGGGAGAACATACGGCCTAGCATACGGTAGGATCTGGAGCGAGATGCATTTTTTATCGGCGCGTTGGTAGTGCGCAAGCGAGCGCGACGGCGGGGTCTCGAGAGGGGTCTCATTCACGCAAAGTTAGCAGGAAACTAGAATTCTCAGGGCGAAGAGGCGATCGTAGGCCTCGGCGAATTAATCAATTACTTTGCCTTCAATCTGCGGTTGGAAGTCCAAAAGATTACCGTCTGGGGATGACATTGCAAAGACGGGGGGAAGGATGGAAGGGAAATGCCGTCGGGCGATGTTCAGTTGGGGTCACACCCATCTTTTTCTGTTCGTCGAATCCTTCTTTGCTCTGATTGGATTTCAAGCCGGCGCGCTAATTAGTGAAGGGCAGGGAACGACCATAAATCACGAAATCTATTAGATTTAGAGCTGTATATCTACAAGTCAAATGTTGCGCTTCCAGGCAGTCCATTCATCAACCACCAATCGGCGGATAGCCTCGCCGTCATCTACGGCGCCCGCTTCTGCGCCTGTTTTTTCCCTACACGCGACATCTGTGACGAGCCACCACCAATAACCCTTCTCGAAAAACTCAATCTCCAGCCGTTCAGCTCGGTCTCCGTAACCCGGCCAATTTTCTACTAAATTTCGTAGGCCGTACTCTTCGATGAATTGACATCTGGGTATGTACACAAGAGGAACATCTGCCCCCAAGACTTCGCTAACCGTGCCATAGCCGAGTTTTGCCATGACGCAGCTAGAAATCTTCATGACATCCGGGATGTGGATGTCGCCAGGTGCGACGAAGTAACGGTTGGGCAAAAGCATTGTAGGAGTCGAGCCAGCGACAACGCACACCCAGTCGGAAGGTATCTGCGGCGGCGGATCTGGTAACGGCAAGAGTAGAAGTAGTATTTTGAAGCTGAAAAACTCGGGCGGAATCTCGAGCATCTTGAGGAGATCGCTTCGGGGTGTCGTGGTTGCCGGGCGTGTGATCAAAGGTGTATCGATGACTTTTCTTTTGAATCGTGGATTACCGATAGAGTATTCAGGCTTGATATCGCCGTCCACAGTGGCACGGAGTTGCTCTTCTGATATCCACGTCGAGCTGGGCAGTTGGATTGGCAAAAATCCTGGATTTGGCAGCCAGCCTGGAAGTCTCAACCAGACATCGGCGTGGGAGTAGCCTTTCACGGCCTCCTCTACGGCAGCATCCAACTTTTCCTGAATTTTCTGGCCGACCATATCGTGGAAGTAGCTAAACACTTCCGCGAAACCAAAGTTGGTGATCAGAATGCTCATAACTTTGGCCTTCGAAGCTGCGATACAAGGGAGATACGGAGCATCCACTAGCACCAAATCAACCTTGTGCGTATTTAGCCATTCTGCTTCCGTTGAAACAATCTCGTCTGTATCGAGCTGTAGGAGGTTGGAGACCGTCTGATCGACGTCCAAGAGGTACGGGGTTGGTTGAATGACGGCGGAATCGATGTGGACAGGACGAAGGTTCACCCGCGTGGAGGAGTTGAGGAGGGGTAGGAAGATCTGGCTTGATGCCTGCGAAACAACGGTAATCTCGAGGTCATCGTAAGCGCGTAGGAGGGAGTGACAGAGCTGAATTGCCCGGGTCGCATGGCCGTAGCCGTGGGAGGAAATGTAGTAGGCGATGTGCGAGGGAGGTGACATCGCGTGGTGTTCGTGGTGGTGGCGGGGGGGCCAGCAGTTGGCAAAACGACGGAGCCAAAACAACGCCAAACCACCCGCAAAATACAACAAAGTGGATATGCTTAGTAACACACAGAAGATGTTGCTTGAATTAATTATCTCTCGCAAATTGGTCAAGTTGTAATAACAATCATCTAAATTACGTTCCATGGACTGAACGGACATTTTATTGGTAACAGGCGCACAAATTTTGTTGATGTGCATAAGTTCGTGCCCTGTCCGCCTGGTCTCGAGGCTAAAGTTCATAATGTATCTATTACTTGGCCGAAACTGTCCGAGTGGCTGTAATAAAATGCTGTATCCGATATCCGTAGAGGCTGCATATACGGTTGCTACTGAAGTGGTCGAGATTGTAGAGGTTTGCATCACCATGGTACAAGAATATGCATTCAATTAGTAGGGGTTAGTCTGAAAGTGCACGGAGGGAGTCGAACCTTGTTCGCGGTGTTATGGTGACTGCCTAAATGCGTGAACAGCTGTAACAATAATGCGTTCATTTAATACCGCGGCTTCGAAGACTTCGAAAAACTAGTACAAATGAGTATAAGAGCATGTTAAATTTACCAAACTCCTAAGTTTACGTTAAAAAAAAAAAAAAAAAAATTCACAAGTTCCGAGGACTCGTTGGCCTTAAATACTAGTTTTCGATGTGAACCCTTTCTCTCCGGAATATGGCCAGCCGTCGTATCAATTGCTCAATCACTGCTTGACTAGGGACTTGGTTGGTCAATTTAGTAACTATACTGTGTGGGCTTAGTATTAACTTTTTTGACTGTGTTGTTAAGTTGGATGCTGGATGTGCTCTGTTTATAGTAAAGATCTGGACTCTGTGGGTCTGGGACTCGAGACCATAAAGATCCGTACTTAAGTACTTAAGTACTTAAGTAAGTAGCTAGGATTGGTTTTGTGTCCAGCCTACCTTTGTCCTACCTCTCCCCCAGACTACCTTTTTGTGTATTTGAACATGCGATGTTGGAAGAATTCCTGATCCGAGTACGAACCGTTGATACCATGGTTCGTCTCTTAGCTTAGATCGAGGAAATCTATACATCTAATCTACGAACAACTCATAACTGGTCTCGCATGCCAAAACTCTCACTTCCAACGTCGCGTCGTAACAAGAAATCTAGGAACCAGTTACTTCTCCCACGCTTGGCCACCTTAAAAATTAGAATTGGCTAGTGATGCGGTATCCGCAGCACATAGTTACATTGTTTAACTTTGGAAGATTTCATCCATTATCAGGGCGCGCGCTCGCGAGCGGTCTAGCTAGCTTGCAGCCCACAAGTATCAATAATGAAATGTATTAAATAGGAGACGGCGCAACTCATAGCTCTAGATCTAGCTTGGGATATCATGTATTAATCGATCAAAAATTCCAGTTCTATACATATGCAGGCCCGCTTTCCTGATCTTTGCGAGGTGCATGCCAATCTACCTGCTGCTAAATTTGTAGAGGTTCAATTCGAATGCCCGTTTCGGAATTTTCGCTTGCGAATCGAGCTAGCCTGCCTGGGCCCCCAGCTCGAGGCTTGCCAATTTTGCCTAGTCTGGGGCTGCCAATGAAACTTGATAAAAGTGCGACCTTGAATCGAACATTTTTCAGAGACCATTTCACTCCCCTTAGAATCGAATCATCGTGACACATATTGACGTGCCAGCAAACTGGGCAATATGAGTGGCAGTCCGCGCGCCGGACGACTCAAAGTGCTACCATCGTCGATTTGGCCACCGATATCGCCAGCTATCTGGTCCCCAGGCACGCGCACGCTAGGGAATAGATACCTTCAATATGGAGCTCTTGTTCTCCTTCCAGCCTTATATTTTCGTATCTCGCACCCGATATTTACTCACAACTCCGCGACTTTGAGTCTCTATCTGGCTGTCGTGCTCGTCTATTTGCCAATTAAAACGACGTCAGTATTTTTGGAGCTTTTGCGTAGTAGAGTTTTATTATCGCATAGCTACAGAAAGCACGGAGGTTCGCGGTTTCCCAGTGGTCTACTGGCTACTCCACCAACACAGAGCACCAACAGATCAAGGGCAATTCCTTGGATACTCGCTGGAATCTTCGTATTTTGGACCTACTACTATGGCCTTGCGGACCCTTTCCCGAAATCGTCAGAGCTCCTAGATGACCCAGTTTTCCGAGATCGTAACCTGTCGAATGCGTCGTATTTTATAGCTGCCAACTTTTGGAACAATGAACCCGTTCTGCCGCATTGGACCCGCGAAATGACCTCGCTCATCAAAATCCTCGGCACTAAGCATGTATTTCTCTCTCTGACCGAAAACGATTCGGAGGACAATACGGCCTCGATGCTGCTCCACTACGCCCGGACGCTTACAAAGATGAATGTCCCGCACTCTTTGAACATAACGCGAGAGCTGCGAGGGTATCCATCCAATATGCCTTGGCATGACATCCCCCACCGCATGTCATACATGGCGAATCTACGCAATGGAGCTCTGCAGCCTCTTTATGAGAACCCGACACCATTCCGCTCCCTTATATTGATGAATGATGTTGTTTTTCACCACACAGACATACTAAAACTTATTATTGCTAGCGATGATAAGACGATGGCTTGTAGCTTGGACATGGACGGTGCAACTCTTTACGACCAGTGGGTGCTCCGCGATTCCTGTGGGCGTTCTACTAGCGGGTTCTGGCCATTTTTCATGAATGGGGGGGATAGAGCGGTGGTGAGAAGGGGCGGGGTTCTGAACGTTGGAACGTGTTGGAATGGAATCGTAGTTTTGGACGCGGATCCCTTTTTAAATGCGACTTTACGGAGAGAGCCATCCCATTTGGAGCCACTGAGATTTCCACAGCCGCCTGGTTGTATTATTTCTGAGTGCGCGCTATTACCACTCGCGCTTGTTAATCAGACGACGCATCCCAAGGTAGTCATGGACTCCTCCGTTATCGTGGCGTATTCGGTACGATGGTGGAATTATTATGCGGTGTGGATGCGAACTCCCGTGGTCCAACTGTGGATGCGCTTGTTCGAAGAACACTGGTGGGCTGTTTGGTGGTGGCTATTCTTTAGAGATGGGCTACGATGGGTTGGCCTCGATGATGGTAAAGAAAAGGGAGAATGCATTGTGAAAGGCTGGCCAAAATGCACCGAGAAGACTCCCTGGGAACCAGGAACGGTTACATTTGATAACATTAAAGGCGAACTGTAACGCTGTGATAAGTCTGTCGCTGGAGTTTTCGGGGTTGCGGCGCGGCCCATATATGCATGTGGTAATTCAGAGTAAAATATTGTTAATCTTCATACGGCTTATTGACAAGCAGCCTTAGTGGAGGCATATTTGGATATATTTCATATACTGTATAGTGCGGCGATATCTAGGAACATGTCAATTCATTTTATAGAAGGAAAGGGCGTTCAAATTGAATGGCTAGCGCTACATATCAGAGTGTGGTGTCCTGAATTCGAGAGTAGATTGCGTTACACTATTTCGAAAAAAAAAATCGATTTGTATTGCACTGTATCACACTGGTTGATATGAGTCTAATCACTAAAACTTAGTCAGGTAGAGAGTGATTTTAACTTGGATACCATTTTGACGCCTAGGCTCTATAGATCTAGGCGAACATTTGATACCAACGGACGTCATTGTATGACTATATTGACGCGCTGCTTTCGTATGATTACTCGAAACTTCTTTATATTAAGATATAGTGTCAACCAGTCGAATGCTTTAGAGTCGACCCCAAAATCCTACAATGTCACTTCGAATACTTTTTGGCTCAAAGAAAGAAAACTGTAAGCTTGCGATAGTATCGTATACTCAAATTTATGTGACCCAATGGTTTAAAAATATTTTGCAACATAACAAAACCTTCACCAAGCATCCTCCAAGCCTCCCCCAAGCTGACGTCTACTGGCTGATGGCTAGATGTCTTTTGACGAAATTAAACATGTCTGGCTCGCAATGGGGTACCGATTCGATTTTAGTGGTGCCACCCAGTTGAAGGAAATGTAACTTCTTAAAGAATATTCGAGTTTTGCGGAGATGCGTGCTGATACGACTGTGAGCGCTGCACCGCCACCCATTAGGTCCTTTCACCAGTCGGCCGCTCCGCGAAGGGGCGGCCTATCGGAGCTCTCGTTACTGCCTGCCACAGAATTCTGCTTTGGGGCACACTAGGGGAGTCTCCATTGCTGATTCGATATTATCAGGCTAGCGCCTTAAGTTTGCGTGTCGGAAGCGTCCCCCCGACTAACAAAAGAAGATGTGTAAAACATTCGAAAACAGTGGGTAGACAACAATGAACTCGTTCCATGAACGTCGACTTTGGATCCGATACAATGGTTAAACGTTAATAATATTATTTTATTATAACGCTAGAATTATAACGCTTTAGAGGTGTCTACATGCCGACATGCGGACAGGCGGCCTGTAATTCGTAAGAAAGAATTTGGTTTAAAATAAAAGCAGATCGTCCCCATTCGAATTCTTGGTTCTCAATTCTCTAGATCCCTCGACATACTCTCTTTAGCAACCATCTTGTTCCCGACATTCTTTTGATAGCGTTGAGCTGGCCTCGCGTTATTTTTTTGGAAGCCTTTTTACAATTATTTATAATTTAGCTCTCGTTTAAATTAGTTTTATATTCCTAAAAGCAGTAGCAATGCATCAATCAAAACTTCTTTGCTTTTCGTTGGCCGCTGGGGTTTTTAGCTTACCCGCATTTGCAGGCCCAATCAATTCATTCATTGGCCAAAGCTCCGAGCTTTCTCATACGACTGGGCTCAATCACGACGGTACCGTCTTGAGCCTCGGTTATCTCCGTGATGATGAGATTTTTCCACATTTAAGAAGGAGAAACACTGATCTCAAAAATTTGGAGCTCAAGGACGAGGTTATGTTGGCTTTTGGACACGGCGCAGATGGTAAGCGATTCTCACATTTGAAACTACAATAGCTATATAAGTTTCGCAATATTTGGTTTTGATCAATTTAGGCTTACTTTTGTCTCTGGTAACAGTCGTTGCGGATATCAAGCTTATGAAACCGAGTCCAAAAACCCGCCTACTCAAATTAGAAGCGTTCGATGAACTAACTAAATCTATCGACTGCCCAAACGGAAGCTTCAAGATCCAATTTAACAATAAGGAGGCATTGAATCACGCACTAAAGTCTTGGGATTGGATTCAAAAAGAGACCGGTAATTCGTTCTATCTCTTGGTGGGAAGGAACAAGCATCAAAAGTGTAGCCCGAAGCAAGATATCACCCCGTATCAAGTCAATGTCCTCAAAGGCGACGAAGCAGCAGATACTGTTGTTTTGACCACAAAGGAAGATACTTGGGAGCACGTAGCTCAGAACTTTGAGTTTAACATCGGCGGCGATGAAGATTCGAACGACGGCTTTGACACCGACGATTCAATTGCTGCTCGCGATGTTGTCGCGAGAGGTTTTAAAGAAAGCTTTCTGGGTGCAGTTGATACAGTTTCTGATGTCATAGATCCATTCACTCCCTTCAGCAAACGAGTCCTGAATCTCACCTATGATCAAACTTACGAAGATAAAGTATTGTATAAAAAGGGTCATGGCAATAAGCTCGAATCATCGATAAAATGTGTTAAATGCTCCTTGAAGGGAAGAGCAAAGTTCAAGGCACACGTTGGAGGTAGGAATGGTGGCGCGACCAACTGGTCTTTCAAGTTCCAGCCAAACGCAGCCGCTATATTCGATTTACAGTCGGTTCTCAAAGGAGAAATCACTAAAGCTCATACGCCCGATCTCCTCACAATCCCTCTGTTTCCCGCTATCCCACCGATTGGCATACTTTCTCTCGGCATCCACTTGGTTGCATCTCCTGGAGTCGAAGGATCCTTGAATGCAAACGGAGCTCTTGATACAAGCATTCACTGGAACAGCAGAGCCAACCTGATTGAGGCCAACTTTCACAACGGGGACTTCAGTATCAATGGTGGAAAGTGGAGGACTCATAAGCCCAAGGTCGAGATTAAGCCTGCAGACAATTCTTTCAGAGCTGAAGGAAAGTTGGATGCTTATTTTAAGCTTGGATTGCAGGTTGGTTTAACAGTCGGGCCAGTCAAAGCGGTAGCATTCGCGGGAGTTACAGCTACGACTGCAAATTCTATCGAGGCTGGCCACAAACCTGGAGGTTATTGTAAAGACGAAGCAGAGAGCAAGTATAAGGACTCGAAAGGTGAATGGGGAGTCAAATTCAAGTCGGAATTCGGGATCAAGGCTGGGGTCACGCTTGAAGAAAATGTTCTGCCAGATGCCTTCAAACAGATTACCAACTTCCCCGAACTCCAGCATCACGTTGATATTGTGAAGCCATTTGCTATATTTGGGCAAATCGAGCATTGCTTCGCAATAAATTCGTCCTAATATATATTGCAATATATTGGTTTGCCGCTTAGTAAGTATTTGTAAATTCGAATAAATGACTGTAATCAAGTATATACAAGATCTCTGAACAGAAAATCATAATATCCTTATTCTTTTATTTTTGGCGCATAAGTTTAATCGTAGAGGCTTTTAACTCTGTATTAACTCAAAACGGTTCTGAATGTCAAGATCTTGCAAGACCTGAGTTAGCTAGCCAGGTATGCATTTCTGGATCCGCGTTGTCCGCTCGCGCGGGGTTGGGTCTCCAAACATGTTAACCAAAAACCCACAAATATATCAATATTGACATTTACAGTTGTATTCACTCTGCGTTCGTGGCGGAATTTACTACCTACTGTATGCGGCCGCATCTACCTTCAATTCTTCTTTCGCTCTTAAGATCTTACCCAAAGGCAGGCTGGAAACGAGACCGCTTTTACCCACACAAATAGGAAATG
Source organism: Arthrobotrys entomopaga (assembly GCA_012184315.1). Taxonomy (NCBI): domain Eukaryota; kingdom Fungi; phylum Ascomycota; class Orbiliomycetes; order Orbiliales; family Orbiliaceae; genus Arthrobotrys; species Arthrobotrys entomopaga. Next base: position 80,737 of record LDDX01000239.1, read on the forward strand.
GTGTTTAGAAGAACACTGAACAGAAGCGCGCAGCGTTGCAGTTAATTGCAGCAATATCATCGTGCGAGGGAGCAAAAAAGGAAGGATTTGGCCCCTGACTTCCTGTAACACCCAGGCTATTGGCGGCAGCAGAGTCTCGAGATCTTGAGAAGCGCAGGTACCTTCGTGAATTTAGAATTGATTCTATGGTCAGGTTTTTGACAAAATTTATCAAAATAATTCCCTAACTATAAATCGAGCTTTTGAGACCGACTGTGTTATATATTGGATTCTAATTTAATGACTATTATTCTACAGTGTGCCTGAGCGTCCTCGAAACGAACAATTGTATGCAGAAGCCTCGAGCTTCTTCAATCGATTGCAATCGGCTTTTTTTGGGGTTTACTTTTCGTTGCAACCTTGATCACGTTACCCAAGTATACGTACCAAGATAGCCATTTACTTCTTGTGCGCACACATGTATGTACACGGGTAGATTCAATCGATCTCACGGTCGTATTGCATGAGCCCGGAATCGTTCCCCACAAATTCGAGCTCCGTTTCCCGGATTGAGCTCCGTTTCATCTTGCTCTTCATACCCTGGTCTGGACGTAGGACGCAAACACCAGAAGTGGTTGTTTATCTTTCTCCCCTCGCGCCTCGCTTTATAAACGTAATGTTTTGAATCAATTGCAATTGATAATGCTCACGAATCGCTCGGCTTCCTTCTTCATTAGGCAACTTGTCATATCTTTCGAATATTACCATGTCAAACTCCGTGACAGATATGATCCGCTGTTTGGATAATTTATCGTTTGATTTCGATTGACGGAAACTGCAAGATGGGAATGGCCAATTAAGAGCCAAGATATCAACTTCCACGACGCGCCCGCCTCAGATGTCACTGTCCACCTCTTTCATATATCCCGTACGTACGTGCGCACTCATATATGCATATACCAAAATTTATTATATTGACTTTGAACCCGTTTGTGATTTCCAAGGCCGCGACGAATTTGAAGATCTCCCGTATCTCTGACCCCCAAGATTGATTTTTCTAGATTCACTTTCCAGGCCCCCAAGATTTCCCCCTAGCTCGCAATCACACAAGCATCTTCCCGACCGTGGCATCTGAAGATTGATGCTAAAAGCCATCCATATTCGTAAATTCAGCGTAACTACCTGGCTCAAGTGGCAGGACAGAAGCAGATTCCCCGGACACTATGCTGATCTAGCTGCTAACCTGCCTAATATGGCAAGGCGGCTACGGAGCTTGCCCTTGCAGATAGGCCTGCAAAGGCGTCGACACTTTCTCAAAGTCGCTGAGGAATATTCTAGGGTCGCGTTTCAATTTCCATTTCGGTATTTGCGAAGCCGGCTTCGTACTCTTTACGATGTCGTGACTATGTGAGCAGTAATATATATATATATATATATA
>LDDX01000235.1:0-77389 GCA_012184315.1 Arthrobotrys entomopaga
CTCCTCCTCCCCCTCCACCACCGTCGCCATCACCTCCTCCACCACCATTGTTGGTAACAACCGTGTTGTGGTTGAAGTTGAGCATGGTCCCTTAGAGAACTCATTCGCGGGGTCCGAGTGAAAAACTAGGTTGTCGTATTTGAAGCATTACGGCCGGAGGGCACGGGCGTCTATATGTTCATCTACGAGGGAGATCTAGATTGATACTCTGCAAACAATTGTTTGATATGTCAATATAAGTAAGTATATATTCGGACACCGCGCCGGGGCTTCGCTTCACGCTGGATTGTTTTAATTAAAAATGAATGAACCGAGCAGCAGCTACTTTTTTTTTTTTTTTTTTCCTATATGCGGACGCGCGTGTCAAAAGGCGTCAACATGTGTTTGGCCAAAAGGAGTATAATAGTACCAGTACGAGTAAATGCGAGATAGATAATATACTTGAGTATATACTTAAGTACATACAAAGTAAGTAAGTACTTCTTATGTATGTAAGGATGTAGGTAAGTAAGTACTTATGTAAGCCACAGGATCTTGTGAGCTCGAAAGCTCGAAACGGCGGCGGTGACCCCATGTGGTGCCCCACAGTACGAAGTATAGTATGCGGTGATGTGGCTGGAGCTTCCTGTCACTCGGATTTGGGGAACTCGAGTCGACAAGGGATACGGAGGGTCAACCCACAGCCGAAGGGTTGACTGAATAATAATTGATACATGATCCCCTTCTTCCTTGTATGGTCCCTTAAGTTTAGTTTAGTTTAGTTTAGTTTAGTTTTTTTTTTTTTTTCCTCTTCCCTCTTGCATGCTATGTTCACGGTGGAGGCAATGAGGTTTCCGGAATTCGAATTTGGTCGGCGCTCGCCTGTGAACGATCCGAGGGACATGGGTGTACTCCATACTTTTGGCTGCGACCCGGAGATGAACGACGGACACGAGTCGGCAGCTTTCGGTCAGTTCCATGGTGCCCTGTTCAAATTGATTCGCAGTTGCTTTGTTCGCTTCCTTCCTTCCTTTCTTTCCCTGATGTAATTAGCTTGGGTTTTCTTTCTCTCTCTGTGTGTGTACTTAATGTATGATCAGAATCAGGTCAGGCCATCTGCGAAAAGCTAAGTAAGTAGGTACTTAACTTAAGTACTGATATCTACCGCCTTCCCCCCCCACGGAGAAAGCATAAATATAAATATAAAACAAAAACCTCCTCCCATCAACCTCACCTTCTTCCTAAGCCAGTATCCATATCATATACATACTGGAGCGCCCTTGTGTGGTCTTTTGATATTTCCAGTTCTTAAATCTAGATTTCATCGTTAGCGTCGCTCACATAGACTCCATCTTCCAGCCCATAAATCTATTAATTTCAAGAGCTCGAGAGTTTCTTCATAATCATATTATTAAGGATAATATATTTTTAACACACACATACACGTGCGTTATATTTAAGTACATACAATGGCATCGCTCGCTGCTGCTCGCTATGGAAAGGTACCAGAGACTTCCCAGAAAAATACTTCTACAGGCCTCTTACGTGCACGCGCTCTCCTCAGCGAAAAAAGACCAATTGAACTGACCCTTAATTTTTTCCCCCCCAGGACAATGTCCGAGTTTACAAAGTCCACCGGGATGAGAATACCAACACTCAAACCGTCACCGAAATGACGGTCTGCTGCCTGCTCGAGGGCGATATCGAAACATCCTACACCAAAGCCGACAACAGTCCCATCGTCGCCACCGATACCGTCAAAAACACCATTTACATCACCGCCAAACAAAACCCCGTCGACCCACCTGAATTGTACGGTGCCATCCTCGCTGCCCATTTCCCCGCGAAATACAGCCACATTCACGCCGCCCATGTCAACATAGTCGTTCACAGATGGACACGCATCAGCGTTGACGGAAAACCCCACCCGCACTCTTTCCTACGAGATGGCGCCGAAACCCGAAACGTCCAAGTTACCTTCCGTAGGAACGAGGGATTTACCATCTCATCCAAGATTGCGGGTCTCTTGGTCCTCAAGAGCACCGGTTCGGCCTTCCATGGCTTTCACCGGGACGAATATACAACCCTGAAGGAAACGTGGGATCGTATCTTGAGCACCGAAGTCGACGCCCAGTGGACATGGAAGCGATATCAAACCATCGATCAAATCAAGTCGAACGCCGCTGCCTTTAACAGAACATTCGATGCCGCTCGAAATACCACCCTCAAAATATTCGCCGAAGACGACAGCGCCAGCGTTCAGGCAACAATGTACAAGATGTGCGAAAAAATCCTCGCCGACGCCCCAGGAGTCGAGGCTGTCGAATACACGCTCCCCAACAAACACTACTTTGAAATTGGTAGGTTTTATCAAACAAATAATAGCACTTGTATTTCTGCTGACACATCTCTCTCTAGACCTTAGCTGGCATAAGGGCCTTAAGAATACCGGCAAAGACGCCGAAGTATACGCCCCTCAGTCCGGACCAAACGGCCTTATTAAGTGCTGTGTCGCCCGCAAGCTGGGATCCAAGTTGTAGCTACCCAATACCGTGCCGCATGCATACCAACTTTTTTCTTTCTCTCACTAGCTTTTATTATGATTCTCTCACTATGATTGGCAAAGGCGTTCGTCATTACTCAGTACTCCTAGTTCCACCGCCTCTAAAGAACATTGACTTGATTTTTGCGGGGTTTTCTTTCCACTCATTGTGATTGCTTTGGAATTAACAGGCGTGTCTTTTGGTCATATTAATCCTAACTGTACGATATCAATACACAACCACAAATGATTTGTGTGATTTGCATATTTAAATTTCCCTTGGATGATGAGAATTTAAACAGACTACTATCAAATATATTATAGTACCAGCTGCCATTTAGAAAAAAAATAAATAATAGCAATTTAACGTGGATGTAACGAAGTACTTTCAAAATTATTGTGTTAACATAGTATAGTGTACCGCAGCGAGAAATATATTTACAGTATTTAGTACTACATACATAGGATATCGCTATACAGCTGCAACTTCGGGTTGCTCTTGATGTCGAGGAGCCTTTACGGGACGGTTTACCGGTCCGTACTTAGTACTATTTGGACCCTTTCGGTTCGATTTCGCTTCCATAACAACAATGTTCTTCTTGTAAGGATGATCTACCCCTTCGAATACTGTAAAAATGATCCTTTGAGATTAGTGGAGTTTCATGCATCGAGAACAAAAATGCAATACTAACCCTTCAACCTAGCCAACCGCACATCTCTCAGCCTATTCTTTGGCAACATTCCACTAACCGCTCTTTTCAATACTTCTCCGCCTCCGAACTTCTCAAAGAGCCGCTCCATATTCATCTGCTTGAAACCCTTCCCCGGTCGAGTGGTATGTTTGTAGTACATCTGCTGGTCCATCTTTCTACCAGTTACTCGCAAATCATTACAACCGATGGCGACAACATAGTCTCCACAATCATCTAAGGAAACACCCTTTAGCCAATGTCGTAAGGTCTTAGTGCCGTGTCGTTTGATTCAATGCGTACTGGAAGGATGATACACGGGCTTGTGCTTCCCCATTAATGTGACCGCAATAGAGCTGGCTAGTCGGCCGAGACTCCGATCGTCGGCCCCTACGTTAACTACGTGCCATATTCTCGAAAATGCGAGGTTTGTCTATCGAAGTTTTTTTTTTTCAAGATGTTAACTAGAAGGGTTTCATTGACATGGGAATGGATTTTCATACTCGACCAACAACCTGTGACATGACAGGATTCCCAGAGTTTCGGCCTCGACACCGTTTCTTTCGCGATATTTGATGGTAAACCGAGTCTCTGGAGCGATTGCGTATAATCGATTACGGGTATCGATGGGTCATTTCGTTGAGGCTTGTGATTACAAAATCGAGTGCTGTTGCCGTGCGTCGTGTACGTGTGGATTTCCTTGTAACGTTCTAGGATGGAAAAAAAAAAAACATGTGGCGTTGTGGCACAGGCGATGGACATATTTCTAATCAGAGGGCCCACAGCTTCCGATATGGTATCGAAACTCAACATGAGGCCATAATCATATCATTTCATTTTGAAATTCAACCGTTAGCCTCAGTCTCGAACCAAACTAAACAACGCAGGTTAGCCTTTGATAGGCCTTTTTTTTTATTTTTTACTTGTGAACACAGCGTATATCAAGCAGAAATCTTTTGATTGATTTTAAATAGAGTAGGTCTCGGATGGACACAGCTTGCAAACCCCCAGTCATGATACACAGCACATGCATTGCACTGCTCTGTGCAATCCAATATATATTGAATTCATGCTAATTTTTAAAGACCAAAGGCAGTCCAAAACACGGAGTGTAAATTGTTTAGTTCATCTTATGTGAGACTAACAAGTCGCAGTTAAGCTTGGTCTATTCTGACCTCCGAAACCCTTCATAAAAACCACGCTCAGTGTGCCATATTATATATTTTACAAAACGCTTCGGAATGCAAGAGCGCCCGGCATTCAAGGTGTGGCCTGTTCCCAAGAGCTTTTAGAAAAATTGCATGTTTCATTCGAGAAATCATGAAATTAATCGAACAACCAGACACTTTTTTCGGTTCCTCTTCACTGCGAAGGGTGCGTCAGCTCTGTCAGAAATGCACTATATCAAGTCGAAGGTACATTTTCATATTGGGCCTCCGATTCCTTTCGAGACTTGACATATTTTATCATGGTTAGGTATCAATAGTGTCGTCTGTCATCTCGAGGATCAGTTGGTCGAGGTAGAGGGTACGGCAGGGCCTTCAGCTATCACTTCAGCTCTTGTAGCGGTAGGAAAGGACAGCATCCTACGAGGATCTGGAAGTCCGAACAGTAGGTCTTTCGCTGGATTAGGTTACCACCTGCCTTGTTTTGAATTCACACGCTGAAAAATGATGGATAATAGGTGCTGCTGTATGTATATTGGAAACACATGCTCCAGGAGTTAGAGATCCCGTTCGTGGCTTGGCACGATTGGTACAAGCAGGTATAAAATACACAATCATTGATTTGAGCTTGAAGGGGGTATCGCCAGGTGTTTACAAGGCAAGCATTCGTCAAAATGGTGATATATCAAGAGGAGCTGCTTCAACTGGTGGTATTTGGGAGGAATCGGTCTTGCCAATGGAGTTGTCACGAGGGAGGCTAGGACAAATTGAAGTCGACCAAACGGGCTCGGGAGGCATTCTTCTTGACAGCGCTATTGAGATCTGGGAATTGATTGGGAGAAGTATGGTTGTTTCACAACGGACCGAGAACTTCGAACAACATGATGAAATGACGCTGGTGGGGGTCATAGCGCGGAGCGCAGGAGTGTGGGAAAACGATAAGGTTGTCTGTTCTTGCTCCGGGAAGACTGTGTGGGAAGAGAGGACTGAGCAGACAAGCAAGGGAATGCTCTGAATTCATGAATACTTACCTACTTCTTACTTACTTAGGTAGGTATTGGTTTTCAAGCTACGATTCCCGAGATCCAGATCAGTTGCGCGTATACGACCATCTCTATAGCCTCATTGATATTGGTCAAAATAGGGCCTCTTAAATGTATGCTCATGAATTCAAATATAGTGTCCGGCAACTGCAAGCAAAGGGAACCGCGTTTATAATACATGATGCTTCTTTAGTAAAATTGTTTGAAGTAGATTGAAGTTCCATCTACCGCCTACAGTTTACATTTTAAACTTACGGCTTGGGGCATGATGGCTATTATTAAATCATAGATATTAAACTAATTCTATAAAATGAACACAAACTCTGAGAGCACTCACGAATCCGTCTGAAATCGAGGCTACACACAAGAGGAAAGGGGGGGGGGGGTTTTTCTCCTGAACCCAAGGAGACACCCTGCCAAGCTATGGTAGCACAGCGGCCTCGCGCATTGGGTCTCAACACCGCGTCAAGGGAGAATGTGCATATATTATATATAAATCTTGTTGATATCCTCCAGTTGCAATACGATGCCAATTCAGCATCTGATATTAACACCACTAGGAAAACATTCAAGTCAGTACAAACGGCCTCTTTCACAAATAAATAAATGAAAACGTATGAACAAATTGCAATGTCGGATCCAGGAACCAATTACGTCGACGGGAAAAATGAGCTTGGTGGGGTTTAGACAGCGTGTGGGCAACACGACCAAGGGGGGTTGTATTATCATAAAACAGACACCACCCGAGACACACGGGGGACCCTCTCTAAAACGGCTTGGAGCCTGAGTTGCGTTTCGGGCCCTGCAATCCAGACAACAGACCCGAGTAGGACAAGCAAGCCTGGATGATATCAAAGCTTCGATGGCCATCTCCAATCCGCGAAATCATGCGACTTTCGGAGGGTTATCATGCCACGATTCCCGATCGGACGCTGAACGCGTGGTATCTTCTGCACATCTGCCCCGCTAACTCTCAACATGGCAAAGCAAGACAAAGGAAAGAAGACAAGTTAACCGTGTGCTGGTTAGGTCCAGCGGACTATGGTACCTCAGAAGGAGATCGATGCCATCCTCGTTTCACTTCGGGTTCAATGCGATGGACTCGATGATGGTTGGTCAAGAGGGGAAAACAGAGAGTGGAGGGGAGGAAACACACGATGAAACGCGGCGCTGACTTGGGAGGTGGGGATGAGATACATAGAGAGAGGGAGAGAGAGCGAGAGAGCAGACTAATGGTCCTCGGAAAAGATGATCTCCTTCCCTCAGCAGGTGAACAGGTAATCAATTTGGTTACGGCCCTTCCGCTGCGCCTGGTTTGTTCGTGCCTGAAGTTGTTATGACTTCCCGAATGACGGGTAGTTGGCAGCCGGCGCTGTTCTATTATTAAGTGTCCCAGAACCCCCCTTCCCACTTTTCATCTCGGTTTTCCTTCCTAGAGACCTTTTTTTTTTTTTCCCCTTCAACACATTCGTTCGACACGTTGTAAACCCTTCTTTTCTTTTCTTTTCTTTCTATTTTTTTTTTTTTTTTTCTCTTCTCATCAGAGCAGGTCACTCTCTTATTTTATTTTATTTTTTTCATCATTATCAACTGGTTGATTTTTCTTTCGTTTTGTTGACTTCTACTATTTTTTTTTTTTTACTCATTCTAATCTCCTTCGTACCCTTTGTGGAACTTGCTTCCGTCTAGCTAGCTCAAAGCTGGTTGTTTGCCCAGAGACCTAAGGTTGAGGCTTCCGTCTAAGCGCCCCGGTCCCGATTCAGAAACGCCTTCTCCTACCTACTTCTTCCTATTCACTTCCTCTTCCTTCAACGTGAAAACCCGTCCATCTTCTCATCTCCCTCTTCTTTTCCCTTAAGATTTAGCGATTTTATTTCCTTTCATTTATTCCTTTTTTTTTTTTTTTTTTTAATATATCAACTTTCGTTATTGTATTTTCGGGTTGAAAGAGCTGGACTCGTAATTCGTAGCACCCCAACTCATCGAAGTCTCCGTAAATTTGCTTCGAATTCTCAACGGATCTGGTAACTGGAACCCCGGTGCACCGACGCTACCACACACAACGAAATCTTCAGACTATATCTTGTAAGCCGTTCAATCCGATTTTCCGCCCAAATAACTTCTAAACGGACCGCCTTTGCGACGACGACTTTCCCAGTTGTTTTGACCTTCCAACAGGTTTTGACTGGTGGGTTGCCAGAAGTGGGGAACCTGTACTAATTGGGCGGCTAGAATTAGAACAAGCCTTTCGATTCGTTGATATCCCTCTAAAAGCGTGGTCAGCGTGGTAAACCGATCGATTCGCCGGCTGTCCCTGGGATTAATATTACATTTCGGCGCAAGGAATACTGAGGAGAACTATCCAACAAGGCATAGGTAGGTATTATCTGCTCCGTGCCCTCGTTCCTTTTCCCGAAAGCCAATCAGCAAGCCTCAACGTCGCAACCTGGGCAGTCATCATTATTATTCTTTTCATTTACCATATTCCTCAATTTCTGCAGTACTGTCTTCTCCTAACAATATCTCACTGTAAAAATAACTATCGGTTTTCTTCTTTGTTTATATTGTCATCAATTTTTTGCGCTCCAGGCGAAGACTAACGAGCCTCGCGATAAGTTACCCTTTAATCCAGGACACCGAATACCCCTCTAGGTCGTTCCGAGAACATCGACCCAACAGTCGCTACTGACGCTGCAGGGCACGTCTTTAAATATAAATCTAATCTATTCGGCCGAAATTACATCGAACATAATACAATGTCGCTAAAACAGGTGAGTATTTGAGGTCGCATTTCAAACCCCCTTTTAGGTCATATTGAGATCTAATATGTTTATCACTTAATCAGGAAATCGAAGTCTGGATTCAGGCACTCAGGCACTATGATGCGAATGAATACGATGAAGCATTGCGAAATTTCGATCAGGTTGCGGATACGGCGAAGATATTCTTCAACATTGGCGTTATCCACGCAACCCTTGGGGAACACGAGAGAGCCGTAAGAAAATTCTACATATCCTCGTCACTCTTGGTATTTTAAGATTGAAACTAACCCTCTTCTCTTCGCCAGGTTGTGGCTTTCCAAAAGGCAGTGAAACTCGATAATTACTTCGCTGTTGCTTACTTCCAGCAAGGTGTTTCTAATTTCTTACTCGGCGATTTTGAGGAAGCCCTTGCCAATTTTAACGACGCTCTTCTCTATCTTCGAGGCAACACTTTGATTGATTACGAGCAGCTTGGGTTGAAGTTTCGCTTATATTCATGCGAGGTTTTGTTCAACCGCGGTCTGTGCTACATCTATCTAAATCAACGAGAGGCTGGTAATCAAGATTGGGTTTATGCTGTGAAAGAAAAACAGGTGGACGACCATAGTGTTATCGATGAAGCAATCCGCGATGGAGGAGAGGGGTACACTGTCTTCTCGATTCCTGTCGGTGTTCTCTACAGACCAAGCGAGTCCAAAGTTCGCAATGTCAAAACAAAGGATTATCTCGGAAAGGCACGGCTGGTCGCTGCAACAGATGCCAACAATACGTTTACCGGCTTTTCTGGAACCGACTCCAAGCGAGCCGTGGAGGTAGTCGACGACAGACCGCAGGAATCCTTGTCCTTTGCGGCATCCAACTTGGTAATTCCCAATAAAACATCCAAGCGAACAGACGACCCCAGCCAAATGGCTAGAACTGCGGCAGAGCGACAAATATTCCCTCCGACTCCACCACCTGAGAAAGATGTGGGTTCAAATCGGCTCCGTGATAATGGCGCTGCTTTCCCAGTTAAACAAGCCCCATCCCGCCAAACCAGTAAGAGGGACGCTGGAAGAGATCGACGCCGGCGAGACGATATGGGATATCTCCCAGAAGAGACGCGTGACGAAGAAGAAGTTCCTTCTGGTCGACGCGGAAGCTCTCGTAGTGATAAAGGCTACCAAAGTCCCAGGCAAGCACGAGGTCCGGGGAGCTCGAGAGGTGGAGCTCGGAGAAGAGATGAACCTGAGGAAGAGGAATACTATGATGATGTTTATGATTACTACGGCTCGGAGTACAGTGGCAAGGGTGTAAATTCACGACGGCCTTCAGAGTCTTCTTCACGTCGGGACCAAGGTTCGCGCAGGCAACCACCGCCTCAGCCACAGTATGACGATGATTATCAAAGCGAAGGGGACGAGGATTTCGATGATGATGAACAATTCGACTTGGTTAGTGCAAGGGGCAGTAAGCGAGGTGGTGGTGGCAGCGTTAGCTCCTCCCGTCGAGGCCCTGATGTTAAAAAGGTCAGACTTCTCGACTGATTCAACACAAATGTCCGAATACGCAATGGCTAACTTTCTTCTAGATTAAAGTTAAGGTTCATCATGGAGAGGAAACAAGGTTGACGGTCATCACGCCCGATATTGGCTTCAATGAGTTTAGTAACAAACTGAAGGAAAAACTTGGCATGAGACGTGCATGCAAGTTCAAAGTATTAGATGAAGACGGCGAACAAATCCTGGTAGCTGACCAAGAAGATCTTGACTTACAATTATCTATGTGCAAAAAGGCTGCCAGGCGAGCGAAATCTGAAATGGGCAAGATGGAGGTAGGTGCTACAAAACCCACATCTATCGTCAAAGAGCAATTGACTAATATTTTCCATTTTCATATAGATCTGGGCATTCGAAGCATGAGAATGGGGGGAAGCAGAAGGCTCGAAGTTTTTATCTTTGGCGAATAGATATATTATTTTCTTACCTTAATAAGCCAAATCTACCAGCACCTGAGGAATTTATGTGCAGGTTTGCCAGTTCCGATGGCTTCGGCACTTCCCTGAATACTGTTATCGAATAGCCCATTGTACTCTTCCTTTCTAATCTTGTATTATCAGCCCAATTTTCTCAATTTACTATATATACTTCCTCTTACGTCAGATGTTCGATTGTCCCGCCTTTTTCCCGATAGTCTTTAAGGTTATTATAAGTGCATTTTTAGTGGGATCCGCTGAAGACTCGACTTCTCCTGTCAACAACACCCACACCAATCAGATATCATCAACAACACATTCCAGGAGAACCAACGATTAGGATCGCATGAATGTGTAGCCTCGATTTCAGGCGGACTCGAAGGTGGGATGAATGTGACAGTTTTCCGTAATGCACATACATGTGCATCGGGTCTGATTAATCCTTACTAATTTGTGATAGAATTTTATCTTAGAATTCTAAGAGGAGAGTCATCCAGAACCGGCAGATGAGCGAACCTTTCGGACGAACCTTGTTTGGCCAGAACCCAGCTAGCTGCTAGCTGATGAATTGATTTCCTCGGGTCCGAACTCAAATGACAGGATCCGAACGGAGCAGAATTGGCCCGGGTTTTTTTTTTTTTTTTTTTTTTTTTTTCTCCCTCTCTAATCACTTAATTCTCTATCTCGACACTTAACTTCCAGGAATTTTTTCAACGATGAAATATGAAGAAGAATTATGTGAATTGGCGATTATTTGTAATTATAGTTATATTCTTGCGTTCCATTTAACGGATCGATGGATCCCAAAAATCCTCCCAAAGACGGTACCAAGAAAATGTATGTGTCAATAATTATATACAAGAAAGGACGGAATTTGAGTGTAGATGTCCAAAATGTGTTAATCTCCTAACGCCGGTTCATGATGAGACTGAAATGAATCAAGGATAAAGAAAGGGTTAAGATGCTAAGAAAAGAAAAAAGAAAAATCCATCGCTAATGCGTACACAACTGGTATCCCGAAAACCACAAGCTACAAATGTGAACTCGCTATCATAAAAAATTCGTCTTTCGGATGCCTGCCGAAAAGAAATTTTAGAAAATTATAATATTTTATGTGTGTTTATGTCTTTCTTTTCTTTTCAATATGCAGGTATTAGGTTCGAAGACGAATAATATGTCGATTCGCCAAATGCACTCGAGGAATCGTAAAAGCTCGAGGCATTTATTTCCTTTTGGCTTTTTGGTTCGTAGAATATCGGGTCGGCGAGGATTGGTTGCGGTGGAGAGGGAGGTAAGCTTTCCGAATCCGAACCATCGTCGTCCATAAGTTCAGGTGGGCTCATAGGAGCACGCGAAGATGTTCTCCGAAGAGCATAGAAACCATCTTCCTCCTCTTCAAAATCTTCGTCAACCTCAACTTCGTCGACATCGACGATAGTTTTGCTGTAATCAAAATCTGGACGTCTTGGAATGGCGCCAATATGGCTAGATTCCCATTCGTAGTCATAATCATCCTCTTCATCGCTGCTTTCGGATTCTGGATAATCCTGAGCGAGCGAGCCAAGGGGTTCTTCCTCCTCTTCTTCGGAAATTGTGGTCATGATGTCGGATTCTTCCTCCTCCGTCGAGTTTCCGCGAACCATGGCATTGAACCAGGCATCTTGTTCTCGTTCCGCCGTTTGAAGGTGGAGCATGAGTCGGTCTAGAAGATTTGCGTGACCGACGAGTAATCTGAGGTCATGATCTGACTTGGCTGCCTCTGAGGATAGCTTGCCTCGAGCCTTGTGGGCGAGATAGAATGTTTGTGTGATAGACATTTTGGATTGCTTCGTAGACTGCTGTCTTTGAGCTTGTAATAGGGCTGGATGAAAAGAAGCAGACATGTTTTAAGAGAAAAAAAAAATCTGAGGGAAGCTCTTTCTTTTTTTTTTAATAGCTGAATCTAGAGTAGGATCTTTTTTTTTTTTGTTTTTCTTTTTTTTTTTTTTTTCCTGTCTTTGTGTTTGGATGCTGTGTGGAGGATCTAGGCGAAGAGCTCGATTGAATGATTGGCTGCTGGGTGCACTATGATGAGTCAGTGGGAAGAAGACCACAGTGTGTGTGTAATGTGCACGGTGAGTATTGTATTGTAGGCGGGAGTGTGGGTTTGGGTTTTAATTTAAATCCTGAGTCTCGATTGAGATGCGATAAGGATACAATGGTGATGATGACAATTTGGATTGGAGATTAGAAATTGGGGATGGAGGTTCTTTATAATCAAAAAAAAAAAAAAAAAAAAAAAAAGATTATTTATGGTTTGAGAGACAAACTCGCCGGACGGAGACATTGCATTTGATGGATTGGGGAGGGGAGGGGTGGAAGGTTCCTAAGGGAATCAATCGGCTCGGAATTTGGGATTCTGTCCGGGCCAGGATGTCCCAACGGCGACAAACGGTAAGGCCGAGGTGGGCAGGGCTGACAAAGAGACGGATGGTTAATAATCCTTGAAACACACACCTTTTTCCAATCAACACTTTTAGCGGTTCCCTGAACTGCTTTGATTTTCGTCTGATGCTGAGTCTGAATCTGAGTCTGAGTCTGAGTCTTTGTCGTCGTCGTCGTTTTCGTCGTTTGACGGGGGCTGTTTGGTCTACCCGACGTGGTGTTTTGAAAGGCAGTGCGAAACGGAGGTAACTAACTTGAATGGAATGAAGGGATGGGAAGTTTATTATAACATGTCTTTCTCCCTACTTCCTCCTCCTCACTGGCCTGGCCTGTACAATGTATGTAGCAGCTCTCTGGGGGATGCATCGTCTTGAACATTCGTGAATACACCGCGTGAACAATAACACGTTCATGTCAGCCTCGACTTGGCTGCTGGCCCGGCTGGCTGGCTGACTGACTGACGACGATGCAAACGACGACAGCATGGCACTGCTGAATAAAAAGACCGACCAGACCCGACCAGACCGACCGCCTAGTAAAAAGCAAAAAAGAAAGGAAAAAAAAAGCGGAGGGAAAGCAAAGGCTCATGCAGCCTCATAAGAATTTGTCCTTCCCCCATCTGCTTACATGTACACAACTGGACAGGACATGGACTGAAACTCCCAAACGCAACCAGTGGGCCGGAAGAACGGAGCCAGATGGGGGATTTTTGGGAGCGTGCGTGTGCCATGTTGTCATTGCCAGTCGGGCCCCGTCAGCTGAGTAATTGGTAACAATTGGTCCGACTGCCTGGACAAGGCGAGTGACTCTCGCTTCCCACCCGCCCCACCCTTTTCCCTTTTCTTTTCTTTTCTTTCTTTGCTTTTCTTTTCTTTCCCTCGCATTCGCATTTTAGCAATACGAACGCATCGGGGTTTTGGCCAAATTTCCATTCCGAATGATGCTCGTTAAGCCCTTCAAATCCGACCGCCAATATCCTGCAAGGGAGTGGTGCGAGCGCGAGCCTGAGTTCCGCTTCAAAAGACAACATGTATGTACAGGCTTGAGGACATTGCATTGCATGCGGCAGATCGCAATCCTCTCCTGTAATGCTGCTGGCGCATGAATGGTACATGTACCTCTCGCCAAAGTAAGCAGGTCTATCTCTCCTCTTGTTTGTATGTACCAAAGCACATTATAAAGTACATTATCTCTCAAGACTGAAGCATGCTGCGTTGCATGGGTGGTGGTTTCCTCTTGGGTTGGAGAGAGCGCTTGAGCTCGGAGGCTTGTTATTTCCATGGCACGGCCGAATTTTTGGAGGGAGAAAAAAATTCGTCACACTCTAGCCCTAGTCAAAATTGGTGGGAGCTCTTGCCCACCAGCTTTGGCTGATGGATCGGGTTACGAATTTCCCGAAGGAAACGATAAGGATGTATGTTTTCGGCAATTTGCTCCCCCTTCTCTCGCCTGATGACTAAGTTTGTCCCTCGGGATTCCTGTATCCCGACTGGCGCTTCGAGTATCATTCCCGTCCTTCTCCGTAAATCCGCCCCTCGGTTCGCGTTGGTGTTGCACCGATGGCAAAGAGCGGTAAACATTCGAAACGTCATCGGCTTCGTTGTGATCGATAATCGCATACTCAAGTACTTCTTACTTAGGTGCCCAAGTACCCCAGACTACCCAAGTACTGGTCTCGGGGCCAAGTACATGGTGATACTGTGCCCCAGTTAGGCTTAGCAATTTTAGGGTTCGCGTTCGATCATTCCTCATCATGATAAGGATAACCGAATTCGAATAGACAGGGGTGACGGCATCTCCGAGGGATGGTTATTTATTCATATAGGGCTGAGGTTTCACAGTGCTGCACCAGGATGCGAAAGCGATATCAATCGCATATCGCCGACTGTAACATTGTAAGTGTCGTAGTTGCTGCATCTCTGAGCAAGCTTCTTGCAGAGAGCTCGAGATCATTTGCATTCCAAATGAGGATTGAAAATCCCAAGCCTGGCCTCCAAGCTCGCAGCCGTCGGAACTTTTTTGGGGGGTTTTTTTTTTAACGGTTGACAAAAATAATAATCCATCCTTATCCACATTAGGGCCGCCAGCTCACTGGGAGGGCGCCCTTATTCGGCACTTATCTAGCTCAATTTGTTTGTAATGCATGCAGTGCAGCGCTATAAGCAAGCGGGAACCTGTTAATCCTGGTCATCAGCGTATCCTTGGACCAGTAATTTCCTGAATGAGAAAAACGATCGATTGTAATACCGATAACTGCTCTGATCGTAGTCTAGTTTGTTTGCCGGACTGTTTACAGTCAGGTTTCCTTCAATATGCTGTTCGGTTTGGCTCTCAAGGCTGGGGTTTCCTTACATATCATGATATATCATGACTGCTTCGCGACGCAGCACAGCCAAACTTTTCGTCGTTTTCTGGGGCAATTTCAAGCCTCCAATTGGTGCACAATTATTTGGTATTCTTCAGGTAATCTCGTTGTACTTTTGCGCCAGAATGGCACGGTCAGGTTTAAGTGGTCCGAAGAACCCTTCCAGTCGTTGCAGGGCGGGTTGATGAGACTATATTGAATTTGAGTTTTAAAATCGCCAAGGTCTCTCGATAGTATCACGTGATCAAAAGACCTCACCACAACTCAACACATCGAGATCGCAAGAGTTCCAGCGCCTTATCGAAACACCCACAAACCTTGATGAATAATTCAAACCGCGCAAGCCGTTGTTCCTTGAATTCTCCACCATCAGCCCCTTCATCATCACAGCGAAATACATGTATCGCATCTTCAAGTTTTCTCGGTGATGGGGAAAACACGCTTTTATGCAGTCGTGAAAGGGAGAAATACCGGCGTGTTCGACCAGCCATGGTGAGTCCCAATGACCGCTATTTTGTCCATCGTCCTCGCACACTTCGATATGGTAACATGACTTACAAAGAATTCTATATTCCGTGGCATCCAGGGAACTTGTAAAGGCGTACGTCGATAAGTACCCCGGGGCGATTTATAAAGCGTTCAATACTCGAAACGAGGCCATGAATTGGTGGGCCAGCTGTTCTCGCGAGGTTACCAACTCAACCACAGACTCGGGTAACAAAAGATCCAGACCTCCCCCAGGCCCTCCAGCCGCTGGAAACGTTCGGCCTCAGAAACTTTCAAAACACGTTGGTAATGGTCCAAGTGGGGTTGATATTACATCTTCACCGCCGTTGATCACACCCTCCTGTCTTACCCCCGGTCGTCGCGACGCCGCTTCCCCCCAAGCATTGAACTTTCACTATACGAATGCTGCTGCTACTATCGGCACATCGATCAATCAGCCGTTTCCCGACACAAGTCAAAGTACCAAAGGTCCTAATAGTGCTCCGACGCAAATTGTGGAGAAACCTATAATACCTCTAACTCCTGAGCAAGATCAGATTTTGCAGAGAGTGCTCAAGGGCGAAAATGTATTCTTCACGGGAAGCGCTGGCACTGGCAAAAGTCTAGTCCTGGCCCATATCAAATATCATTTAACTCTGAATAATCTTGTCTACGCCGTTCTTGCACCAACCGGGATTGCAGCCGTGCTAGTCCAAGGTGTTACCATTAACTCCTTCTTTGGACTGGGAACTGGAGAACAAGGGCTGAATCATTACATCCGAAGTCACGGCGAGTACTCGGAGAGTATCAGACAAAAACTTCGGGAAACTGATGTTCTCATCGTGGATGAGATCTCCATGGTTAGCCCAGATCTTTGGGAGAAAGCCGACCACGTAGCGAGATTTCACAGAAAACTAGATGGCAAGAAACACCCGGAATCCTTCGGCGGCCTTCAAGTTGTCGTTTGCGGCGATTTCTATCAGCTACCGCCGGTAGAAAAAGACGATAAGAAGGGGTGTCTCTATTGTGGTGAAATTTTCCCGCCGAGAGTTGAGAGGAAATACCATAAATCCTTTTTTGATAATTCACTACCCTCGAATGACTGTTACTTCCCTGAGCTCGTTGACGACCAAAAGTGGGTGATTTGCAAAGCCAAGAACTGCCAACATCGCATGAATGATTCAAGCAAGTCCCTTCGGTCAATGAAATATCCCCTGAAGGTTTCAAATATTATAAGCTGCCATCTAACTTCAGTTGATAGTCAAATATGTTTTCCAGACAGAAACATGGCAGAAGCTCGACTTTAAGAGCCTAACGCTGACCAAAGTACATCGTCAGAAAGATGAAGAATGGGTACAAATCCTAGATTCGATTAAACACTCAAGCTGTAGGGCCTCCTATCCGCTGGTCATTTGCTTCGAAAAATTATTCTTGTTCTGGTTATCCTCGCTCACATGACAAATACCATTAGTAACGTCTACGGTCGAGAGCTATCTCAAGCGGCTAATGCGACCGCTACCACCACTCCCTAATGGTATTCGTGCGACCAATCTCTACTCTCATAGAAGAGATGTCGATGCCGAAAATTTATCAGGGCTAAATCGACTCTCAGGTGAAGAGTTCATCTCGAAATCAATTGACGGCGGGTGGTTTGTGCCTCGGATTTCTGAAGAGGGGGGTCCGATAGATCGAAGCAAACCTATCCCGTATAATACTATCATTAACCCTCCACATAGTCAGTATGATATCTGCAAATTTCAAGAGGTTTCGCTAACTTTCTACCGTGGCTCTACTCTAGATAACTTTTTCAACAATCTGCAAGCAACGAGAGAACTAAGATTAAAAATGAACGCTCAAGTGATGCTAGTTAGCAACCTTGATGTTAAAAACCAACTAGTCAATGGATCGAGGGGTATTATCAAAGGGTTTCAACGTTTTACTCTAGATAGATTGCTCGAAAACGGACGTAGCGAGAAATCTAGTCGAGCTATTCTTAAGATATACTTTGATGCAAAGCAGAAGGATGGCTGTGTTAACATACCATTGGTTTCCTTCTCGCCTCTCTCAACAGCTGCAGACAGAATAGTCGCATTAACGGAATCTAATCCAACCCGTCCCGCTATCCCTATATTTCCAGTGGCCTGGGACTCGAAAACATACGTTGATGAATCCAGGTCGGCTCTCTTGCAACGCATACAAATACCACTGGCACTAGCTTGGGCAACCACAATCCACAAATCCCAAGGGATGACCCTTGATTATACAGCAGTAGACATTCGAAAGTCATTTGCCGCTGGACAATCTTACGTTGCTCTTTCAAGAAACCGATCGCCGGAGGGTCTATCTGTTATCTTACCGTCGGACCTCAAACTCAATAAGGTTATTATGACAGATCCAATTGTAGAGCGGTTCACAGAGCTTCTTGGGGGCGTTGGCCAGGATATACAGCGGTCTATTGGAGATGAAGAAGTATTGGATTCGCTTGACGAAAATGAATCAAGGACTCTAAACACAGAAATATCACTTAAATCTGGTGAACCCCAAAGTCAACGACCGGTCTTCAAGCAGTCGGTGCAACAATTCAAGGCTAACATAAAAAAAGCCGGCGGCAAGGACATGCATGACCCGATATACATAGAATAAACTGATTCGAGAGTCTTTTTTTTTCTTTTCTTTCTTTTCTTTTTTTAACTTCCTTATCTCGGGAAGCGTCTTGGAGTTAGGTGTTCAAACGTGAAATAGGGGAAATCAATGCTTCTAGTCACACACTACTTAAATATATCTTTCAAATATGAAATATCCATTTTCTGTTTTGTTAGCACGTATAAGAGCTATCACATGATAAGTTGGCGGTTCCGAAATGTTGAGGTTGTGGTTGTAAGCCTGAGCCGGTTAGATTCGGGCGATACCCTTCAAGGCGGCCGGCCACTATTCAAGACCGACTAATTGGCCAAATGCTAAAAGAATTTTGACTTCTTTCTAATCGCCACCCCAAATCACTCTTTCATACCTGACAATTATGACACCCTCAGTTACATTTGTTCGGACATGTCTATCGAGGCCGCTTTTGGTGGCGGCCCGGCGGCCAGTGCCTCAATACCCGCTGAGGAGTCCGCGATGGTTCAGTTCTGCTTCCTCCCAGTACGAAAACATACTGCTTGAACAACCAGCCGATGGTGTTGGCCAAAGTGTGTTAACACTCCTACCTGCGACATCACCTCAAATTGATTGAACGAATTCGAACTAACCTGTATATGTATTTTGATAGTTATTTTGAATCGCCCAAAAGCATTGAATGCACTGTCCACTCCTCTCTTCAAAGAATTAAATGATGCCCTTCGAAAATTCGACGAGGACCCTTTGGTAAAAGCCATCATCATCGCCGGGTCTGAGAAGGCCTTTGCAGGTATACTACGCTTGTGCCTATTGCATTTCTGAAGCACTAGTCCATCGGTCGCTAACTAGCATCTTCTACCGCCAACAGCCGGTGCGGATATTAAGGAAATGAAGGACCTGACGTTCTCAAAGGCATATTCGTCAAATTTTATACAGCTCTGGTCAACAACTATTACAAACCTGAACAAGCCTACGATTGCAGCTGTTAGCGGCTACGCCCTTGGAGGAGGATGCGAACTCGCTATGATGGCCGATATTTTATACTGCACTTCCAACGCAAAATTTGGCCAACCGGAAATCAAACTCGGTGTTATCCCTGGTGCCGGTGGGTCCCAGAGACTCATACGGGCAATTGGTAAAGCGAAGGCCATGGAAATAATACTCACTGGTAATACTTTTAGCGGTGAGGAAGCAGAGCAATGGGGACTTGCAGCAAAGGCGTTTCCGAATTTCGAAGAACTTATGAAGGGTGCTACGGCAACGGCAAGTACTATAGCGGGCTATTCGATGATGGCAGTCAAGGCGGCGAAGGAAGTGGTCAACCAGAGTCAAGAACTACCGTTGAGCGAGGGTGTCAAATTCGAGAGACGAGTATTCCATGCGTTGTTCGGATCGCGAGATCAAAAGATCGGAATGGAGGCCTTTGCAAATAAGACAACTGATGTGAAGTGGACACACAAATGAAGTGATAGCTACCAACGTAAGATCTAGTTTACGCCTTGACTGGAAGGATAGAGTTTAGCCTAACGTATCGATATCCTTCCGAGAGCTTATCAAGGTGAAGCAAAGGAAGAAGGAAAAGAAGGAGTAGCCAATAACAATTCTAAAGAAACAATTATTGGACGCCTGTGAAATATAGCAACACCAAAAGTACAATATACAAGAATCATATGGAGAGCAAACACGTAGACAAAATCATTTGCTTCCGATTACCCATTAATACTTAGTATCTTTCTTCTGACTACAAACACAATAAGAAACGGACATCTCTTCGGCGGCGGACATGGGATTCTCTTGCTGGAATATGCGAGACCTGTAATTATATTGTATTGGTCTCCCTTGCGAATATGGGCTTGGCATGCGGACGCCGTTATCGCTTAAAATTTTAGAAGGTATGGCTAGGTGAAATAACCCTATGATCTGGTGTATCGTTGCTTCCCGAAGCTGAACGGAATGTAGCGATATTTTATCATGTGCTGGATTTGTCGACGCATGGTCAGAACAAACAGGATTATCCAATACATGACGAGGACGGGCCAGAAGACTAAATAAGATATTTCAAGATATCAGCGATTCATATCAAGCATGTAAGTTTTTTTTCTTTTCTTTTCTGTTTTTTTGATGTCGTTACCTGGGATGTTGAAAACTTCAAACCATGAACAGACAAAGCCGATTGCAATAGCTCTAGTAGCGCTGTGCCAAAATTTGAATTCTGGCAGCCGTCGGATGAAGGGACGAAACTCTTCATCGGCCTTTGTTGGTAGAGCAGATGGTCCACCTTCTTCCATCTCCTCCTGCTCGAGCGAGGGGTCGAATTTCGGAGTGAGGAAGGCGAGGAAAAGGTTCAGGAGGTATATTCCAAGAGTATATGCCACTGACCGAGAGAGACGTGCGGAAAAATGACGTCAAGACGGTTAGATCATCATGTGCCGCTCTGTGCGCAGAGGAGATTGAAAGCATACCAATGTACCAGCCCTGGGCGAGGAGGATCCTCGCAAAGAACACAACCAGAAGAACCGCTGTGCCTGCCCACCGATATGTGACATATGGAGTGACTTGGTCTAGATACGCTTGGTATTGCTGTAAACATTCGGCAAGATTAGCTCTTTGCTGGCATTAGGATTAAGAGAAAACGAGATACATGCCCTGGTGAGCTTCGACGTGTGGGCGCTGACAGCCTCGAAAGGCGTCTGCTCTGGGCCGGTGGAGTCCATGAGGAGACCTTCGCGATAGGATGGGGCGGCGTTTAGAGAATATTACGGTAGGAAGAGGCGATCTCGAAGCGCTTTTTCCCCTGGCGAGAGCGATGATGGAGATGGATGAGCGATGACGATAAATGCAAGGAGAAGAGGGTTATATCGTGATGAGGCGGATGATAATAATAATTATAATTATCAGCGTAAGGCGCAGGCGACAAAGGAGGCTAAACGAACACGTTGAACCAACATGCTGTGCTGCCCCTGGCGCCACTCGCTTTCCGGTCCAGGCAACCAGTCCAAGGCGAAACCGCGCTGGTTTCTTAGCTTAGAGCAACTAGAAAATCCTCGAATGTTCACATATACGTTTCAAATGAGTAGGCACTTAATAATCATGAAGGAGAGCAGGCTCTCGTAGCATGTCATCTTTCAAATCATCCGCCCTCGCTAAAAACTGCAGCTAGAACAGAAGGATAGAGGGAAAAGCAAAAAAGGTAACAACGACGAGTGAATATGATGATTTACAAAACAATTTGCTGCCTGCTATCGGTTCGAATGACCATCAATGGTAAAAATGAAGGGAGAGAAAGGGAGAGAAAAGGAGATGAGAAAGAAGAAAGGGAAATAGACAGAATCCATATGTAAGGTACAACTCGACAGAGTTGCACTTTACCTCCAACATGCTCGCGCAATAAGATTAGTTTTTCAGCGTAGGGGAAAATCCAAGCTCGCAGGGTAGTGTCCCCCAGACTAGGGGGAAATATCATAAGAATAAGGTGAATTAGAACTAGCTCTTCTTTTGCGTCAGCTCACCAGCACCGCCGGCGCCGGAAGCTTCAGTTGCCGCCCCTGTTTGGGTACTTGATATTTTCAAATCCGAAATAACCTCACTCAAAGACGGTGGCTGCTCGGAGATCGAGTCTTTGCTGTTATTTCTGCCAGCAGCGCTTGTGGATGCCTCTGAAACAGAAGTAGTCGATTCGCGAGGTGCTGGGGTTGAGCTTGGGGTTGTATCAGCAGAAACCCTACTGTGGCTACTATTGGAGTGCATCATGTCTATTGTTGATAACAGGGGATTTTTATTCATGATATCCATGTAGGTCCGTCGAGCAGGATTGTCCTGGCGTTTTCGCTTCTTCCTTTCCCTCTTTTCATTCGGTCTGACAACGATCACGGGGACCGGTGAATGTTGCAAACAATACTTTGAGACAGATCCGGGTAGGAGGCCTTGGAATCCACCCAGCGAACGCCCACGAGTGCCAACAATGAGCATGACTGGTTCGTAGAGGTTTATCTATTCCCCAATATTAATATTTTAGGATACAATGCGAAAATTAGAAGGGGGAGCTACCTACCATTCGCTGAAAAGTGTCATGGACCTTTCCAACGCAGAACTCAAGAACTATTGAGACTGCTTTATCGTCGTCATTTTTGGTGATAATCGTCTGCATAAGTTTATCTGCTTCTAGACGGTACAACTTTTCTTGCGCAGAGGGATCTACTGTCGCCATCTTGGAGTCCTTGTCAACCACCCGCAGACAAACTATTTCGTCATTATCATCTACAAGCTCTTCGAGAAGCCATTCCAGTGCGATGGTCGAGTAGTCATTTTGGTCCGTGCCGCATAAAAACGTCCTTGATCCTCGACCAAACCTGTAATCTTTGTGTTTAGACTTTAGTGTCAATGCAAAGTCCGTGGCATCTTTGTTGTTAAATGTATCAAATCCGACTCTCTTGATAAAGGTCCTAGATTCAGGCAATGCCGACTTAGTCATGTCTGATGTGAGTACATCTGCTGATGTGAAAAACCCTAAAGAAAAAAAAATACGAAAATGTTGCAATGAGGCTGATTTGAGAGAGGTTATGTGGAAGGAGTGGCTGCTACTATCTCAAAGGATATCTTATAAGGATTTAGAGCGAGAATCGTGGGGCTCTCAGTCTTTTTAGCACAATCGGAGGCAAAATAGGCAAGTAAAGGTGGCGGCGGGAATAAGACACTAAGGCTAAGATAGTAGATCAAATAGCAATGATTGATCTCTGATATGGGCGATGGGTACGGGAAGTCTTTGATATGTACGATGAATTTTTGGCTAGGGTTGAGAAAGGCCGGGAGATAGGCTTTCGCCCCAAAAGAAATCGAGAAGCGAGCGAGGACGACGTTCAAAACTTCGGGGAGGAGGTGGACGGTGTAGGTGGGAACAAGCGAAACATCCAATACAGGGATCCGGAAGGAATGGTTATTGACACCATACATCAAGCAGAATCGATTCTGGTAGAGATGCGAGTGTGATAAGGGAAGGGTGCTTACGGAGGAGGAGGAGGAGAACTCAACGATCGCTTTCGCAGCGAACGTCCATCTACGGACAAACTCGAGGCGGAGGGCCCGCTGCCCACGTTGGCTGCCCCATTGAGACCATCTCGTTTGAATTGGATTGACGGCCGCCTTGGGTCTTCTGGCTCCGCGAAGGCAATCGCTGAAGGCCGCCGAGCATCATTAGATGGCCGGGTGACTTTTTGCGACAGCAACGACCCGGCGTCGCTGCTATCCGTGGAATTTGCCTGATCTCGAGGGGAGGGCTCGACAGCAGAAGGCGAAGACATCCAAGAAGCGGTAGAAGGTTGATCGATATTGCTTGGTCGAAATTGCAAGAAGCGTAAACCGAGAGAAAGCAAAGGCTGAGTCGTCGCGGTTTCGATCTTGGCTAAAGGAACTTTGAGGAAACGCTCAACTTACTTTCTAGTAAGCTATAAGCTACAGTGAAAGGTATCGAGGCTATTTGCACCCCTCTTGCTCAGCTTATTTTCTCCTTCTCGCTTCATCTCCCGCTCCCCCTCCTCGTTCACTCCAGGCTCTAAAAGAACCGCGGATATTCCGATTCCGATGGGTTGCGGAATGAGGCCTGGGTATCACAGCATTACATTGGGAAGGAGGAGGAACTCAATGGAATTCAAAGGCGCCACATCTACAATGTGAAATCGCCTATACACACGCGCACCGCCCGCAATGGAAGAGAGAGAATAGTAGTAGCTGGGGTAATAGATAACGCGCATGGAGGATCTTTGATTCTCTCGTACCTATTCTCCACCTTCTCTCCACGTTTCTCTGTTTTTGCTTACCTTGTTGTGGTTGCGTAATTGCGCCGGACTGAGCTATAATAGTGAAATGGCGACGTTTATAGCTGTAGTAGTAGTAGTAGTAGTAGTAGTAGTAGTAGTAGTAATATTACAGTATTGGTAGTAGTCGTAGAGGTGCTTGTTGATGAAGCTCTAAGGTTCTGAAGCTGGGTCCAATCAAACGTTATTGTTGTTCAACCTTTTCGACTATTTGCGACGATAGCAACCAAAAGTCCATAAGGAAACGTTGGAATTATATTGGGGGCTGCTCGATCGAGGCTGTTTCCGCAGGGCTACAGTCGTGTCTAGCTAATTATCGCCTGATTCTGATGGATAGCGATCGAATAGTGTGTGTGTGTAAGTAATTAAGCACATGCGCAGCGGCAACAGTGCGGTGAGTCAAAGAGAAAACACGGTCTTGTGCATGATAGAGCTTTAGATTACCAGAAAGTTGGGCGATATCGCGATGGTGATGATGTGGTGGCGAAAGAACAAGAAGCAAGTCCCTTACGCAGCCGTAACCTTTTTTTTAATTTAAGAGACGAACGAACGATTAGTTTCCGAGGCGGGTGGTGCAATGCAACGGGCAACGGGCAACGGTGTGCGATGGCCGGTGTAGGTAACGTAGTAACGAACCCCTCCTGTTCTCCCCACCATCACGGCCTGGGCGTTTCTTGGTGTTCACACTCTCTCGCCATTTTCATCTTCCACTTGAAGGGGGTTCAGCTGCTCCCTCCACGGCTGATATTATAGTACATACATTCATGCTAACCAAATAAAATCCTGGTACAGAAGCCAAGCCCTATCGACCAAACACCCCAGCTATGGTTGTCATCTAGCCCCAATTTAAAGCTAAGACCCCCAGGCCAGCGCTGGCCAAAGAAAAGTGTTTATATTTCCTTGAAAGCTTACTCCATAGGTGAATAAGAAGTACTTAAGTACTTTTAACCATCTATCATTAGTACTTAAGCAGCCAAACGACTTTGTTAGCGTCAAGCATCCAAAGTATAGATTCAATTGATTGAATCGAAGGTTGATCTACCCGAAATTTCGTGTCAAAGCCTGCCATCTATTTACATTTTCAGAACACAATTAATGATGCTCAAGCAAAAGCAAAAGTATATAATATACGGTACAGGCATTCATCTTTTTAACAATGCTTCGGAAAAGCGAACCCGACATTGCTCAATAATGAATATGAAAAGATCCATTTAGTGACCACCAACCGTCATCACCCATAAACACACGTTGTCCCAGATACTTAAAAGTAGTTACGACAAAGGAGACAACAGATACAGAACAAAAGGGAGGAAGCATTAAAGAACAAGAAAGGAACCCCCGAGAAGGTTTTCATAGAAATAGATAATGGAGTTATAATAAAGGGGGTGGGTATTGCGATGCAACAAATACGGGACGAGGAAGCTTGGAAGGTCAACAATTGATTCAAATATACTCCACGTTAAAGAAAAGGAAGAAGCAAGACACCTTAGATCCGAACATGCGCCAATAAGAACTTTGATAGCCAAATGCAAAGTGCTAAACATACCGGTTATTTTGTTTTTTCATACATACCAATAAAAAAAGAATGAAAAGAAAACCTGTCGCTGATTTTTGGTAAAAATAGACTAAGATAACATAAAGCATGCGAACTAAAGCGATATGCTAAGTATGGCACGTACATAAAACAAGGTAAGTATCTATTCCGCGCGGCTAATGAGGAAGCCGGCCAGGAATAGGAGAATTATACCGAAAGCCATCGGCTACCCCGTTTGGATCATCATATTGGTAATCTGGTATCGACTCACTGATCCTCTCGTGCCGAACAGAGCCCGTGTCGCTCCCTATTCGGACGCTAAGTGCTTCGTCCCCAAATGGAAAACGTTCTTCTCGGATTCTCTGACCCGAAGCATCTATAGGGTTGCTATCAACAGTAGCATATTCAGGTGGAAAATCACCCATAGAGTTAGGTCGAAGATGTTGTAGGACGCCCAAAGACGGGTCATCGGGGTGCAAAAAAGGATTTTCTGGCTCTCTTCCTAGTGGAGCGCCGTTTGACACAACATAATCCTCAATTCCAGATGAGGAGTTATATGTAGGGTCAGAGAAAGGGTTGATGATAATAGGGGCCTCTGATACGTTACCAGAGGGGGGGACAAAGTCTTGACTGGTAGAATGCACCAGAATATCAGATTGGTTGGCGAATGGCGGTGGAGGTGGAGGTGGAGGTGGAGGGGCAGGAACATGTGCATCAGCCATTGATGGCATAGTGATGGCCACTCCTGTTGACAGCATTTCAGGTGTTCTTTGCCGCGGCTGTTCTGAATCCGATTGATTGTTACCAGACTCGCTTCTTCGGCTCTTCATTTTTCTCTTATAAGCCCGATATCCAAATAAACACGCAACAAGCAGAAGAACGAGTCCGGCACCAAGGAAAACCCCCAGAAGAATGTCGCGAAGCCTGGCTTTGGCAGGTGCATGTGGTGGCGGCGACTGCGAACTAGATTTATCGTGTTGAGGAAATAAGACTCTCGTAGCTTCTGTGCCTGATAAAATAATCGTTGCCGTATCAGTTACTGTTCCTGTATTATCGGCTGTCACGGTTTTGTAGGATATTGCGGTATCGGTTTGGTCAATTGAGGTGGTGGAATGCATGTTAGACAGATTCGTTATGACGGTCGTTGATATTGTTGAACCGTGTCTATCTGTGAGACATATGGTCGTCATGTAGCTGGGGAGGGTATAGGCATTCGAGTCAGATTGCAGAGGGTATGAGGGTATCGAATGGGACGAAGAAATAACCGTATGGTGAGGAGGAAACCATCCAGGGCCGCCCGTAAACGTATCTGGGAAGTGATTTCCTCCGCTATCATGATAAGGATCTCCCTCTCCTCCTTTATCTCGGGAATTCGGTGCTACATTGCCATAGGAGTCCAGAAAGCGGTCGAGGCTGGCTTCGTCATCGCCTGATTCTGGGTCGGTTGCATCGACGTCCGGTGCCTTCGGTAGAGGCTGACTAGGACCGACCATGGCACCGGCACCAGATGGTGGCATCAAGGAAGAGTTATGGCTCCGTAGGGTTTGAAGTTATCCCAGGTCTGAATATGCGTGGTTTTGATTGCCAGGGTTCAGGAGTTGTGAATGGATCTAGAGATTACAGCGGTGATATAAGGTGGTGTTGATGAGAACATGCAATTGATTGAATATTATTGATTGACGGATGGAAAGGCAAAAGATACCAACCACTCAGAAAAGGGGATCCCAGCTGGGGGTTGGATTTTCTCGGCGGCCAACACCATTGCGGCGCTGCATCCGTCTGTTTTTGGTGTGATAATTAGAACTTGTTGTTACTTTACCATACTTCAGTACTTAAGTACTTACTTAAGCTTACTTGTATTACGGAGAACCGCTAATATTATTATATTAACATTATATTGAACCAAGCCACTTGAACAATTAGTCAAAATTATCAACCCCTGTTAATCAATCACCTCTTTTTTATTTTCTATTGTTTTATTAGCACCAAAATAAATGATTGATCGGGAGACTTTACACGCCATAGTTAGTTGCGGCTATTAAATCTGGTTCTTGCAAATTCACAACATGCCGGCGGATGGGGGAAAATACCGCTAGATCGGTACAGTATGCGTTTATAGATAATATATGTCTAAGTAAGTAAATAATAATGATTATATAGCCTACTCACCGAAGTAATCGATCGATATAGATTAAACCCCGTATTTGGCAAGGAGGTCGGCTCGGTCTTGTCTTATAGACCATGTTGAATGGCTCATCGAACGTGTGTTTTATTTTCAATTAAAAGGGACGAATTGAAGCTTGACCGTGCATGGAAATCTCGTAACACCATGGAATTACATCCAGCAACTTGCATTTGTAGGATGTTTTTGCTTCCAATCAATCATCTCGTAATCCAGGTGGGCACCTAGGTACCTATAAGTTAAGATTTAGACTTCGTGCTGCGCGGCTGGTTTACGAGACAAGATTTAGACGACAACCATTAATGCAGTCTTTGACCGGGTACTAAGTAATTGGTTTTAAGTTTAATAACGAATTTTGCAAGCACTAGGTATTTTATTTGAGCATATACACATAAATCTCAGTAGCTAGTAAAGTAAGTAGTCCACAGGAAACGAGTATACGTACCCCCCGGGTTTTGTTTGTATCCTGAACATATATTATTATCCTCAAAACCGCAAACCGATCAATCAAGCTAGATGTTCTAATAGAAGCTTGAAGAAACTCGAGAATGAAAAGTAAAGGCTTAATGTTTTACTCCTCAAATCAGTGACTCGTCAACATTATCAAACTTAACTAGAGCCCTAAGCTAGGAACATTCAAGGTGTTTAATATTTAATCCTATATAGAATTCTAGAATTGGATGATTATATCCATATATGTATCTACGTACGCACATCCATGTGCATATTTTCCTCTCGGAGGCCATTAATTAAAAGTCTATCCACCTCGAGGCGTAGATACGTGAATCGGTATCTTCTACCATTTCGTGTCGAGGTTTTCTTTGGTGTTTCAAATTATCGCTGGTGTGTTTTAGGTTGACCCCCTTCCGAGGACTTTTTTTTTTTTGTTTCCGAACAATACCAAGCGAGTCTCGATAGGCTTGATAGCTTAAGCTTCTAACTAAGTGCTGTGCGCGCATATATGTCGATATAAGTAAATACTTAAGTACTTGAGTACTTAGCCTTTCGATAAAAAAGCCTAAACACTCTTAGGTTACCTTGCGGAAAGTAGCAGGTCCGGTACTAGTCTTGCGTTTCATGTTCAATGCACCAAGCAAGGGCTGAATGAGCGATTACTTTCGTCCTATGCGCCTCGATGTCCTCTTTAAGAGACACCAGCCACCAGCTCACAGCTCACGGCTCACATGTGCACAGCTCACAGAACAGATCACAGTCAAAAAGCGCTTGTTTTGATCGGTGTCTCTTCGGCTATCTTAGCTGGCCAAATGAGATATCCGGGCATCGCAACGACAACCTGAAACTTCCGAGATCGATGAAACTGCCGAACTACATGGCCGAGATCAGGACTGAGAGCAGCCAATAATGAATACTCACATAAATGCCAGTTTGTAACAACCAAAGCATGCACTCTTGGCGATTCAGTTGTTCTCCCCATTTTTGTTCGCTTGAAGCTGGGCATTTCTACGAATGGATTCCCTTGAGCGTCTTCGTCTCCGTCTTCGTCCACGCATTCGTTCGAATTCGCATCGCGCATATATCAGTGTCGTCAAGCAATCGAGCCGAAAGATCTCTCTCTGATACGGTCTACTGCATGCATGCGGGAGATCCGTCGAAAAGTCAAAGTATCCGAATGCAGGCCTCGAGCCGAACGAGCCCACCCAAACTCGGTTTCAGAAGCGTGAAACAATATGCTCCTTCGGAAGAAATGGTACCTATTTTCGTCCTGAAACTCTCCCCAGCGAACTGGCAGCCCTAAGCGAAGCCCATCGTTTCATATTTCCTCGAGGAATATCTGCATCTTGATGTACGCTTGGTGGTCGGCATAGCTTCTCCATCTTCCTCTTTTGTGTACTCGCACTCTCCCTGCATGACCAGGAGGCGATCAGAAAAATAAATATCTTTTTCATCACCACCACTCACCATGGCAGCTCACCAGATCCGTATCCACCATCATTCGTCTCGTCTCTCACTTCCGTTTTCTCACCTTCGTCGCGATGTAGCAACATCTGCGACACGTTCTCATATCCCATATGGCATACGATCCCGTCATTTCATCTTCAAAAATGCTCTGTAAAGGACTCCGGAGGCAGGTTTCAAACTCCATCTTATAAAGCCGCGATGATATCTACCGGTGATGGTGCAGCTTTCCTTTTCACCACCAAAGTCACCTTCGAGGTCTTCTACTTTATTTACATATCACTCTTCCATTGATATCCACTCCCCGCCGTCCGTTCTCTATCAACAACCTTCTTTCCGAAATCTGGTCTGCGTCTATTATTATTTTGCCCTAGGGAAACTATAGCTTTCTCTCTCCCATTCTTCGCAATGGCCAACTATAGTTCCATCTCCACCCCCATCATTCCCAATGATAGGGCACTTGTAGTATTTAGCATCAACACTCCAATAGACACGGCAACGGTCCACCTGGTTGGCTCTTGGGATAACTTCTCGGCTCCTCTTCTTATGGGTCGGGACGCTACAGCTACTTGTGGATCGTGGAAACTCTGCCTTGGCTCCTCTAAATATGGCTCCGGAGCGTCTGTTCGTGGGCTCAAAATGGGTGGTCGCTATACATACTACTTTGTGATCAATGGGCACATACAAATGCCAGATCCTACGGTATCTGAACGTGCTGTCGACCCCCGGAGCGGGACGATTTGCAGCGTTTTCAACGTTCCTTACCAGATTGGTACCGGCCAAAAGATTATTGCTGGCAGTCCCGAGCTTTCGACGGCAGAGAGCTTCGCACGAGAGTTGTTGGCCTGTCAAAGGAGACATAAAAGCCGGCCTAGTCCTTTAAATTTGAACCAAAATTCCATGGATGTTTACACCCGGTTGGATAAGCCTGTCCTCTCGCCGCAAGGGACCAACGGGCCTCGTCGGCCCAGAGTTGTCATCCCAGGGGAAACATCAAAAAATACCTTCTCTAGCCCAGTCTCTACCATTCCATCGCTTACACCATCTTCGGGCCTCAACAGCGCCGTTTCTCCAACATCTGTCAACACACCTTACTCCGCAAGAACCGGCTTACGCTCTAAGAGAAGTTTTGGTTTCGGGTTCAGCAGATCCAATAGTGTCCGCGAGATCGGAGAGTACGCCGACAGCCCTGTCGAATCAGCTAAGAAACGTGGTTTCCATCTTAAAACCCCTAGCATTCCTGCCCTGTCAACTCTCATTGGTTCCTCCTCATCAAAATCTCGCACGGGTTTCCCTATCATCAGCAACCCAATTCCGCATGAGTATGAAAAGGTCTTTCGTGGACCAATCCCGTCTCGCTCGTCATCTACGGGCTCCGGGTATGCTGCCAAATCTCAACTTACAGGCCTCGGACTTGGCATTGATTTCGCCTCTTGCCGATCGTCTCGGATCGAGGACGAAGAGCAAGAGATACTAGAAGCCCAGAGTCTTGCCTATGACGCAGTTAGATCCCGTATGATGGCCTCGCCGCCTACCCGCCCATTGTCTGCTGCGAGTACGACGATATCAGATAGCCCTTCGCTAACTCAGAGCGAATTCTCAATTGAATCGTCACCTAGCTACGTGGACGACACTAGTAGTATATCTAGCAGCCCGATGCAATCTTCTTTTGGTAGTGATGTTGAAATTGAAACAGATGATGAGGACGAATCTGCGATGGCCGCTATATTCGCCTCCAAGTCTCATTTCAAGGGGAAGCATGAAAGTCTCGAGGCAATCCGAGCGGACAATTTGTCTGACATGGAGAATTGGTACCGCAACGCCGTGAAGATATCCAAGTCACGATCTTCACGATACTCGAAGAGCACGCGATTCAGCGACGTTTCTTGTTTTACTCACTTTGAAGACTCCTCTCAGGATGACCACTCTTACGGCCAGGCTTCCCACGTCGAGAAGCGCTGGCCACCAAACGCCGAAGGAAGAGTTCGTGGACTATCCCCAAGTCTTAAGATGCACGCGCCTATGCCGATTAAGCCTGAAGCCGAAGCGGTCATCGCTATAGAGTCGATGGAGGCGCAAGCGGAGGCAAAATTACGGTCCTTGATCAGATCATCTTGGGGTAGATTTGACCACCTGGACTTACACACCGAGCATCTCTGCGAGGAGTACCAAGATTACCTCTATGAACTTAGTTATCTTAGGCAAGAAGTAGAAGAACTACGGCGGGAGAAAGAATATCTCAGCCAAATTTCCCATCATCCTAGTGAATACTATCACGATTAATCAGTGAAATATATGCAGCAAACGAAGTTACGAGTTTTATGGCCATTTTACGAAATAAAAGATACCCCTAATGTCAAACTAGCATGAAAGACGACGATTTTCCTTTTCAAAGTACATGTATATAACAGAACACGATACGGAGTTGTATTGACTTTTGTCGTATTTTCAGTTTCAGTGGACTAGAATACTCTAGAATCTAGGTATCCATATTCAGATAATCCAAAAGGTCTAATTTAAACCATGCTTAATAAAATATAGCCAAGCTATTATATGCAAACTACTTAAGGACTTAAATACATCTCTTGAGAACCGAGGAGGTTGTAATGGTGTGAGGGAGAAATGAAACAACGTCTATTTAAAGTAGATGCCGGTTTGGACGTTTGAGTGGTTGGTTACTCATGAGAAAACAAGAATGTTGAAACATGTAGGAACTAGTTTAACCTTTAATATCCATTAATTAGAAACATAATACATGAGCAATAGGACCGGCATCTGCTTTGGGGGTCGATCGCAACGTCATGACGGAGTAAGATTGGTCCAAATGAACATGCTAAAGTTGGTGTCTAAAAAGCGCTACAGTAGCATCGAGAACGAACAACTGAAAACGAGACCAGCTTTATTTAATTATTGATTAATCCGGCTACTTCCGAGCGAACTAATAGAACACATCCAGCCGTTGCTTAAAGTTCAAAAATACCAAACAGAGAAAAAAAAAAAAACACATGGTACTCATACGATATCCAATCGCCAAAGAATATCAACAAGGAAAAGAAAAAGCCGATGCTCCACCAGGCAAATTAATTTGCGTGAAAATCATTAGAACCCTCCCAATATGACGCCGTGAAGACCAGAAAGGTAAGAGAGGGGCAAAGTTTGAATATTAGTGGATTAAAAATATAATGCAGGAGGCCGCTATTCATCGGAACTGAGAAAACTTATGGTGGGAGTTCTGATCCCATAGGTATATTAGCTTAACAAAAGCCTGTCTTGGGAGGAGCCGGGTATTAGTGGGCGCGGAAACGGGCTTATCTAACTTTCGCGCCGGACACATTCCCAACCATGCCATTAACCCATTCGCCGGCTTCTTTCACACTCTCGGCCATGTCCTTCCCAGCGACGTCCGCAAGAGTGATGGTCCTAGTCCGCCGCCGCTGCCTGGGCATCTCCGAGGGCGTTGCAGTCGGAATGGAGGGTTTGGAGACAATACTCGTTTTGATAAACTCGACATCATCCTCCTCTGGAAGGGCCCGGCGGGCAGCATATTCATCCTGCGCCGGGGCATGATTCTTTTTACCCTTATTGGATGCTTCGAGCTCGATTTGTCGGTGGATTCTCTCTTTGGTCCGCCTGTTTCTTTCTGCGGCATCACCCCCAGTGTAAATTGTGCCAAGCCACCTGTCCCAGCAGATCAAAAAAGGTTGCGAAAAGTTATGCTTGAAAATAAAAGTTAGCCGCTATTAATAAGAATGAAGGGTTACCAAAATTAAAAATTAAAAATTAAAAAATAAAAATAAAAATAAAAATAAAAATAAAACAAGGCTTACCTTGACGCCCCATCCTTGATGGTGAATGTCATGATACTCAGCATTGTTTGAGAAGAGAAGTTGGAGGGGATCAAAGGGGAGTTTGTAACCACAATGGTCGTCGACAGTTTTCATAGCGCTGAAGCCGAAGAAGAAGACACTGCCTTTCATGGACATTCCAGAGACTTTGAAAGCCAAGCCTGCCCCTAAAGTATCGAGGATCAAGCCTTCGATCGGGTGGTTGTACAGTGCACCGAAGGCGTAAGGAACGTAGAGTCGGTGATGTCTTGAATGCAGAGTTCGGTAGAGGAATGGAATTTGGTGCATAAGCCGATGCCAAAAGTATTGCCATGTGTCGAGAACAAAAATGGCGAGGGTGAGACGGAGGAGAGGGAAGCAGACCCAATACAATGCCTCCGCGGCCTTCCATCGCCAGTCGATGCTTACAAGGGATGCGCCCAAAGTGCCACCGTGAGCGGAAATGTAGGTGTTCACATTGGTTCCGAGGGCGTGAGCATCTATCCCGAGCAACGTGAGAAGTGTATTCGTTGACCAGCCTATACGTTGGCTCAGATGATATACATCCCAGGACTCTCCACCGGTCATCTCCTGCGGTTCGATATACCCTAGAGCCAACCCTACACCGAACTGGACAACCTGCTGGATTATGACATCCCTGATAACTTCGTATCTAGACACATGATTTCTCTTCAAGACCTCTTCGGGGGTGTGTATTCGGTACTTTTCAAGGAGCTCTTTCTGGTCAATATAGTGGAATATCATGGACAGAATCCAATAGACGATTATCGGAGAGACACATGATAATAGAGAATCCGAGATGAAAGGCAGGAGCGGTGTCGCGGGATGGAGGACGGGCTCCGTCGTTGGTGGTACGAACGAAGA
Organism: Arthrobotrys entomopaga; assembly: GCA_012184315.1. Taxonomy (NCBI): domain Eukaryota; kingdom Fungi; phylum Ascomycota; class Orbiliomycetes; order Orbiliales; family Orbiliaceae; genus Arthrobotrys; species Arthrobotrys entomopaga. The sequence goes on from LDDX01000235.1 coordinate 34,179, forward strand.
AGTCGGGCAGGTGAAGTTGACCTGCATCGCGACTATCGAGGGGAGCGGGAATCGTGAGAATTTCGAGGGAGGGGTGAATTTGTACGAAGGAATTCAGATTTCGGTGGAGGGAAGATCTAGAGGTGGAGGAGAGAGGATTCTTAAAAGGAGTAAAGTGCGCAAGTGAGTAAGCAAGCAGGGCAGATGAGAAAAGTGAGATCGCGTCGCCCGGAGTTTTACGGCTGTTGAACGAATTTCCGAGCGGTCGGGCGGTTTGCCTGCCGAGACCCGGAAACACGAGAGAACGGTGTCAGCACCGGGGATAATTAAGTACTTAAGTACTTACTTACTTAGTGGCGAGAGGATGGTTTCATCATCGTTCGTTGATGATAATAGATCATATATTTACCTAAGTAAGTACTTAATGAGTGAGTATTTAAATACATACAATATAATATAATACATACTTGCTTGACTCCTTCACCGGTCCAATCTCTTTCTTCTGTCAATTGTGTTTATTTTGCTCAAAAAAGAGGTGCGCGCGTTGAACAGAGGCCGGCGAACAACACATCTCTATTGTGATGGCGTTTGTCTCCGACATTTGTTCCTATTTTGGATACAATAAACTCCCCCTTTGAGATCATATTCGAGATGAGATGTACATCAAAGAGGCTTCCTGGATGGAGCGTTTCCCACGGCCTGAATCATGCATAAAATATCGTGTCAAAATCATATAATTTTTATAGTCCCTAAATCCCAGAAAAGCCAACAGCAAGATCTATGTATATATAAATATGGAAAGCCGAGAGAAAGACAACCATGTAATGAGAAAAACAAAAAGAAAAGAACAGAAATCAAGGCCAGCGTAGATACTTACACAAAGGTAAAACTTCGTCAGAAAGACCAACCGCAGAGTGCGTGATGAAATTAATAGAAAGATCATTAAATTGTTAGCTCAGAAAATTCATGTTGCCGTGGGCTCGCTAGTAGAAAAGAGAAAGACAAGCCCCGAAGTAAAAGGATGGAAGAAAAGGAAGAGCCAAAATCAAGTACTATATATACGCAAAAGCATGCTTGCATACAAACATGGATGACCACATTGCTAATTTTTTTTTTCCCGAAAACAAAGACAAACAAGTCATAAGAAAGGAAAAATAGATTAAAAAGACCATGATAAAAGAGACGTCAAATGTAGGTCTTGGAGGGTAACAGAAAATGTAAAATAGAGGATAAAAAAAAGAAAAGAAAAGAAAAGAAAATCGTGTTAAGTAAAGATGAGGCTTTCATGCTTCAATTGAGAATCATTTAGCCCCGTTAGTTTTTGCATCCTTGCCGCTAAGAGTGACACTTTCCGACTCTTGTTTTTGACCAGCCATAACGCTAAACTGGCCACCGCAACCGGCAAAAGTGAGCATCTCGTTACGGACGGCAGTGTTGTCGATGAGGGTAGGAGTGAGAACATCTTCGCCGGCGGGACCTTGGCCAACTTGAAAATTTTCCCCGAATCCCCAGCTGTAAGCTTTGCCGTGGATATCAATGGCAATGTTGTGATGCGTCCCACAGGCGACCTTTACGATCGGAGGCAATCCCGGCACGATGGTTGGTTCGGTGATAAATCGTGGTTTGCCGTGTTCATCGTAAACGGTGTACTCTGAATTGAGGGCGTCGGAATCGATACCGAGCTGGTTGGCGTCCAGGCGGCCCCAGGTGAGAAGTTTACCGTCGTCAGTCACAGCGGCAGAATGGTGTTCGCCACCAGTGATTTGTACAATTTTATACTTTGCGAGACTCTTGACAATGGTGGGTTTGGGAACGGCGACGCCGTCTTCACCGGTCTTCCCTTCGAGATCGATCCCGCACTGGCCGTATTGGTTGAGGCCCCAGCCCCATACTCTACCGTTGCAATCAACGGCGAAGGAATGGTAAGAGCCGGCGCCGATTGCGACAATCTTCTTGAGACCGAATTCCCGAGGAACGAGGCCGTTCATACGAGTACGTTCGATGACACGGCGGCCGAGTTGATATTGCTGGCCGTTACCCCAAGCGAAGACGGTTCCAGTGCTGCTGAGTGCGAGGATATGGTCGACGCCGGCGCTGATCTCAACGATATTTTTGAGGTTGGGAAGAAGGAATGGGTGTGTGGCTATCCGTTGGTCCTCGCTGAATCCAAGAATGCCATCGGAGCACTGAAAGAATCCGTCCCTTCTGTTAGCAATTTATGAATGCAATGATATGATTTTTTTTTTTTTTTTTTTTTTTTTACACATACTTGTGCACACGTACGCGCGCACACACACATACACACACGCATGAATACGTGCGTATATGTTATACGTATTTATGCGTATAAAGAGAGAAAAAAAAAAAGAACAAACTTACGCGAAATGTACCCCAGGCGTAAACAAAGCCGGTATCTGTGATGGCGAGTGTGAGACTGTCGGAGCAAGCGATGCCGACAATGTTGACCTCATCAGGAAGGCCTTCGACAGGGCCAGGAGTGCTTTCGAGGGGATTGATCTCGGCGTCATCATCGTCACTATCATCGCTGTCGTCGTCCTCCTTTTGTTGATCGATGTCGATTTCGGGAGCGTCCCAGACGGTGCTGCGGCCCAATGCGTTCTGGTCATTGACACCCCAGGTTAGGATTTTGCCGTCATGGGTGAGAACGGCGGTGTGCATGCCACCAACGGCAACCTCGACGACACCAACAGAATCAACGGGGAGGAAAGCGTTGAGACGAGGACGGGTGACTGTTCGAGCTTTCGTGTCAGGACCGAGACCGAGTTCACACATGTCACCTTTGCCAAAGACAAAGACATCGAGTTTGACGGACGAGCGCTCGCGGACAACCTTGATGTTTCTGGCTTTGGGAACCGGGGCCACGTATTTTTTGGGTTCCAAACTGGCAGAAGAATCAACTTTTGCCTTTTTCGCAGGTCGCTCGGAGTCTGAAGGAGAGGCGGCGGCAGGTGGAGGAGCTAGATCGGTAGAGTGGTCATTATCATCTCCACCGTCGATTTTGTCATCTTGGTCGTCATCGGAAGAGTCATCCTAAAGGGGGGGTGGGTAGAGGAAGATTGAACGGGTGAGCAAGAGTTTCCAGAGACGGATTTTTGGAGGATCTGAGTTGTATATTATGATACCTTTGAGGACGAAGAAGCAGGTACAGGGGCGACCTTCTTGGAGCGAGGCTTTGGAGCAGGCTTTTTCTTCTTGTCGGCGGCGGCGGTGGCGGCAGATCTTTTGCGAGGAACGACGGCGCTGCCATTCGCAGCGGGTTTGGACTTTGCAGCAGTAGATGTGGCAGGTGCAGCGGTGGAAGTCTTTGCTGGACGAGCCATCTTTGGTGTTGTTGGTTTATTTAGGAGCGGCAATGGTGGTGGTGGTGATGATGATGATGAGGAGAGGTAGCGATGATGGCGAAAGACGCGTTTTTTTTATTTTATTTTATTTTTTTTAGAGTGAGGTTGCGCTCCAATTGTGCCGGATCAATTTCTAACCAAACGAGCCGGTGGCAGCAAGAAAAAGAAGAAGAAGAGGAAGAAGAAGAAGGAGAAGATGACGATGATGATAAGAGGAGGAGGAGGATGAGATGGGAGAGTGCGAAGAGGCGAGAGAGTGTTTGTAAAGGGAGAGGGGAGGGGGAGAAGGAGCGAGAAAGGTGAGGAGAATTCGTGAAGATATTTTTCTTATAATTAATACACTGACGATATTACGCTATGCTATGCTATGCTCTGATGATGATAATAATAATAATAAATACTTCTTACGTAGTAATATCATTTGTAAGGGTCTTTTTTTTTTTTTTTTTTTTTTTTTTTGGTGTTGCGAGGAACCGGGGTGTTTGTTTTCAGTCTCGAACCAAACTAAACAACGCAGCAACACACGCAACACACGCAACACACGCAGACCTCTCAATCGGTTTGGTTCCAGCAGCAGTAGGGTCCTTAAATAATTACATTGTATTATGTACTCAAGTTTGAAGTACTTATTGTATATACTTTAAGTTCTTAAGTACTTAAGTACTTGATTATATACAATATGGTGGTAGTAATAAAAGTATGAATTATGGATCAAATCAAGTGAAACATACTTACTCAAGTACTTACATGTACTTACTTACTCTTATTACTATTACTCACTGGCTCACCGCTGGTCACTTCACTTTTGGCATGCACTCGAGTTAATGATATATAATAATAATAATAATAAGATAAAACAAAAATAAAAAATAATTTATTCTCTTCCGAAGCGCACACACACACACACACACACACACACACACACACACGACAACGACAACGACAACGACAACACCAACAACTACCGGGTTTAATCCTTCCATCAAACAAATAATCATCACCATCATCATTACTTTATCATCACTATCATCACCACCATCACCATCACCTTCTCTCTCTCTCCCCCCCCCTCTCTCTATCTCCGTTACATCGTTGTCGCCGTCGTCTGTCCGTCAGTTGCTTTGTACACTGCCCGACGACCTATCCGACATATCGAAACGAGGAAGCACAAAGAAAGGAAGGAACTAGCAGAAGCAGAAGCAGAAGCAGAAGAAGCAGAAGCACCGGAAGGAAGCAAAGGAAGATTGAGTAATAGAAACAGGTCTCTCTCTCTCTCTCCCTCTCTCTCTCTCTCTCTCTCTCCTCCGTCCACCCGTCTCTCCTCCTATTAATACCCATTATCATCATCATCATCCCATCACAATATCCTATTTATTCTTAAATCGACATTTACCGTCCTCCGCATACTGTCGGTAAAGCTACTTAGATATATCATCCTCCTTACCCTCCTCGGTTTTTTTTTTTCTCTCTTTTCTTTTTCTTTTTCTTTTCTTTTTTCCATCTTCTCTTTCTCTTCTTCTTCTTCTTCTTCTTCTTCTTTGGTTTGCCTTGCCTTGCGGTCAAAACCTGATTCATTGATTGATACACACACATCAATATCCACCTCCTTCTCCATCTTCCCTTTTTTTTTTGTTCCCCTTCTCTCTCTCTCTCTCTCTTTCTCATCATCAACCACCGCATTTTCTAGACAGTCCAACATTTCTCTCCCACTCGAATGACAAGTATAACATCCACCGGTCCCACCACTACCCCTTCTTCTGTTACAAACGTCGCTTCTGCAACAACTTCTTCGGCAACAGTAAACCCCCCCTCAATACCCCCTTCTTCTTCTTCTTCTTCTCATCATCATCATCTCAACCATCAGAATCATCATCACCACCACCACCAGCCGTCCCCCCCCTCCCCCTCCTCCTCCCCTTCTCCGATTCCATCCAATCAGACCGGCTCAACCTCCTCGCCTCTGCCAGCAAGGTCGTTGAGCTACGCTCAGGCGAGCAAAAAGTCTAACGCCACCATCGTGTCGAGCTCTACTCTTCCGGCGCAGCAGCAGCAGCAGCCGCAGACGCAGACCCAGCAGCAGCAGCACCCTAACTTGACCCCTTCGTCGGGCTCATCCACATCTGCTTCTGTCTCTGCTTCTGTCTCTGCTCCTGCTCCTGTATCTGCCGCCACCCTTTCCAATGCCCGTTCTCCCATATCCACTTCCTCGCCAGTGAACGGCAAACCTTCAATACAACCCGCCGTCCCTCCGCTGGTAGCCCCTCCGGCCGCCAGCAGCTCTGGAAATGTCATCGTGAACGGCTCATCGTCGGCCGCTCCTCCTCCTCCTCCCCCCCTCGTTCCCTCGACTCATAGCAGGAAATCTTCCCTGTCTCAGCCTCCAACTCATTGGGGCCAACACCATCACCAGCATCACCAGCAGCAGCCGCAAAATGGTCTAAGAATGCCTCCCGGCCAGCAACCTCCCACTCCAAGTTCCATCCACTTTGGAAACGTCTCCAACGGTCCCCACGGCCCTCATCTCGGCTCCAGTCCTGCAATGTCCTCTTCCGTTCCTCTTGCTCCTTCTGCGTCATCTGACCTGCCCGCTGGCTCACCTCAAACATCTCCATCCCCAGTTCCTCAACCTACTGCTAGCGGTGGCCCTCCTCCATCTTTGCCCCGTCAGGGTATGCCAGCCTTTGGTTCCGTGACCGAAAATACCGAGCACAACGTACGTATACTTCCCTCTTTCTCTCTTTCTCTCTCTCTCTCTCTCTCTCTCTTTCGTTTAGATATTTTACGTTATCAATTTCTTTGTGTTTTTGTGTGTGCGTGCGTGTGCGTGTGTGTGTGTGCGTGTGTTTTTTGTTTTCCCTTCCCAAAAAACCCCCCCTAAAAAAAAAAAAAAAAAAAAAGATCGTTCTTCCTTCCTTTGAAACAAGCTTTCCCTCCCACCACCGCCACACCTCCTTCTTTTTTCTCCCCCTCCCCACCTCCCCATCCCGTTATCAGATAAGAAATCGTGTTCTAACCGTTGCATTCATATTTTTCTTTTCGGCGACATTTCAGCGAAGCATTCCACAGCGTCCTGTCTCGATGCCTCCGAACGCTCCGTTAAATCCAAACATGCCGGGTCCCCCTCCCCATTTACGGAGGGACTCATCACACGGCGATGGCCCTCCCTCATCCGGTCTTCCCCACGGCCGTGGTATGTCCCAGAATACAAATCGAGGGCGGAGTCAACATCAAATGGGTGGCAGTTTTGGTGGTCAGTATCCCCCGCATAACAATTCTAGCGGTCAGTTCAACTCCTCCGGATATCAAAACACCCAGCCCTACCGTCCAGTTCCCAATCAACCACGTACTGGTACAGGCGGCCCCGTTGGTTCTCCATATCAACCACCCGCTCACATGGCGACCTACAACAATGCTCGCGGAGGAAGAAGCCCGGCTCTCACTCATTCCTTGCCTTCAACCCCGCAAATGAACGCCGCTCAGCTCGCCGGAAACCCCCCTATGCAGCCATCCCCCCACCTAGGCTACCAGCACCTAAGCCCTCACACACATGTACGTTTCTCCCATCGTTTTATCTTGTATTCTTCTTCTTCTTCTTCCTTTTTTAATCATAAATTTAGCAAATGCAACCGATGCAACCGATGTACCCACAAGCGGCGTTCGACCCAAATTATTACAACCAGCACCAGCACTACATGTCTTACCCGCAAGCTCCTTATATACAACCCGGAAGCCCTCGACCACCCGCTTTCAATATGCCCCAGCAGCCCCAACCGGGAGGCTATATGGCACCTCCTTTCCAAGGAAACCAATCCTCCGCCATGGCCAGGACCGCATCGCAGCCGTCCGACCCCCATATCCACCGTCCTCCATCGAGCTTGTCCCACATCCCCCATGCCTCACCTTTGGCATCTGCTAATATCCCACCTCCGCTGTCTCATCCTGGTCCCACCCCCCCAGTTCCAGTGAACTCGAACTCGCAATTTTTTAAGAAGGTCGAGAAGGCATCGAAAAAAATTGAGATCCGGGATCCGAACACTGGCACCGTCAAGACGTTCAGTAACCTACCTCCGGTTCACACTTCGGGGAGATCCCCCGTGATTGTTTCTTCGTCCCCAGCCCCCGAACAAGTTTCGGCGCCCCACGTGAGATCGGAAAGCAAAACACCGGTGAAGGTTATCAGTACGAAAACAGATCAAGAAGTGAAGGATGAGATGAAGGCCGCCGTGCAGAGGGAAATACAGATGAAGAAGCAACAAGAGGAGGAAGAAATACGACTCAAAAAGGAGGAAGAAGATCGTAAAGCAAAGGAGGCCGAGGCCGAGCGTCTCAAAAAAGAAGAGGAAGAAAGACTCGCAAGGGAGAAGGAGATACGAGAGAAGGAGGAAGCTGAACGCAAAGTCGCGGAAGAGGCGGCAGCTAAAGCAAAGGCAGAGGAAGAGGAGCGGCTGAGATTCGAGCGCCAGAAGAAGGAGGAGGAGGAGGAAGCCCAGCGGAAATTATTAGCAGAGGAAGAAGCTGAGCGACAGCGATTGGAAGCGGAGGAAGAAGCGTCAAAGCAAAAGCAAGCTGCCGAAGCTGCTGCCACTGCCGCCGCCGCTGCTGCAGTTGTGACACCGGAGGCGAAACCACACGAGGAACTTCGTAAAATTGATACTCCCATCGCTGGGACAGGAGCCTCTACGCCTGTCGGGCCCGGTGATGAAGATGCCGATGCGAAAGCAGTTGCCGCTGCCATCAAGACCTCGGCCACCCTCTCTCCGGACTCAAAGCAAGTCGAAGATCTCGCATCCGATATGGCGAAGATCACGGTAAACTCTCAGACTTCCACAATGACGACCCCCTCCGTCACAGAGAACCAACCCCCTTCTCTGAAACAAAATCAAAGAAAGCCTGCACCGCTCAACCTCCAACTCAAGACTTCTTCTGAGCCCGCACTTCCTTCTGCCGCCCTAACAGCCCTCCGTTCAGCACGGTTTATTGACGATATCAACAAAGTAGCCTATCCACCGTCCATTATTTCTCCCAACCCTGCCCTCAACACCAATGCACCTAACGGCAAGTTCAAGTACGAGAAGGATTTCTTGATGCAATTCCAAACCGTCTTTACGGACAAACCTTCCGTTGATTGGGATCAAAGGATGCGCGACACGGTTGGAGAGCCAGATTCTGCTCGCCCCATGCCCAGCAGTCGTGCACCATCATCCGCCGGCCCGGGCAAGGGACCTCGAGCACCTCTCCCTGGGCCGCCTTCGAATAGCGGAATGAGAATAGGATCCTTCCAAATGTCCGAGATGGGTAAGTCCGGAAACATCCTCCCGCCATCGGTACGACAGCCTTCGAACTCCCCCTTCCCGATCGGTGGCGTTCCCCGTCCGTTTGCCCCACGAAATCATTCATCCACCCAACTGTCGAGCCAGGGAGGATCTACACCACAGAGCCCTGGTGGGCCCAACAAACCACCGCGTAGCAGCAGCAAAAACATCCCAAGACGGCCCATGGATGGTAAGAGACCGAGCCAAAGCGGAGCCTCTAAAGGGGAGGCAGAAACCGTCAACCCTTCGTCGGTACCTGCTCCTCCTACCGACTTTGAACCTTTGAAAAAATCCGAATCGGCGTGGAAGCCGAGATCCGCCGCACCGCAGACCCAAATCCAGGCTGGACCCTCCGGTGCCCCCTCAGCTGCGGGAGAAGAGTCTCGTCTGTCTCCGGAGATGGTACAGCGTAAAGTAAAGGCGGCTCTCAACAAGATGACCCCGGAAAAATTCGACAAGATTGCAGATCAAATCTTAGAGATCGCCAGTCAATCACGATACGAGACCGATGGACGTTCGCTCCGACAAGTCATTCAGCTTACATTTGAAAAGGCGACAGATGAACCAAATTTCTCATCCATGTACGCCAAATTTTGCAAGCGAATGCTCGAGAGCATGCACCCTGATATCAAAGATGAAAACATTAAAGACAAGAATGGTAATATTGTTACTGGTGGGGCTCTTTTCCGCAAATATCTCTTGAACCGCTGCCAGGAAGAGTTCGAACGCGGCTGGAAGGTCAACCTTCCTCCAAAGCCCGAAGGAGTCAGCGAAGAAGCTGCCTTGATGTCGGATGAATATTATATCGCTGCTGCCGCAAAGAGACGAGGTCTTGGTCTGATTCAGTTTATCGGAGAACTCTTCAAACTGCAAATGTTAACAGAGCGTATCATGCACGAGTGTGTTAAGAAGCTTGTCGACTATGAAGGGACACCAGAGGAAGAGGAAGTCGAGTCGCTCTGCAAACTTTTGCGCACAATTGGCTTCGCTCTCGACGCCACCGAGAAGAGCCGCCTGGCGATGGACGCTTACTTTAACCGCATCCAACAGATGATGGATAGCAAGGACCTAAATAGCCGAATGAAATTCATGTTGCTCGTAAGTTTGAACCCCTCGGTCCTTTCAAGGGCAAATATCTTCTTGATATTTTCTATCGTATTTGGCGACGTAAACTTCTTACAAATTTATATATTCCACAGGACGTTGTAGATATACGCAAATCTGGCTGGGAGTCAAAGGAAGCAGACAAGGGGCCGAAAACTATTGCGGAGATCCGCGAAGAGGTAGATAACCCAACCGTCGTTTTGTTTCGTTGTCGTCTATCCGTTCATCCAAAGAGAATGTGTATTCGGTTTGATTTTTATTTATTTTCTTTACCCATTTCACATCTGAGTCGATCGCTCACATTGTCATCTTTAATATTTAGGCACAAAAGGCTCAAATGGAAAAAGAAGCTGCAGCTGCACGTGATAAGCAAAGGCAGCGAGCTCAAGCGGGGCGGGGAGATGGCCGATCGTTTTCCCAGGGATTCGGGGCAAACCAGGGATTCCAGGATCAGCGCCAGAACCAAACCCTTGGCTCAGACGAGCTTCGCCGTTTAGGCGCCAAATCCCTTCGACAATCCACCGCTGGTGCCTCTCTCGGCCCTTCTGCTAACCTATTTGGAAGATCTGGAAGTAGTGGCGGCAGTCGTAAAGGTCTCGGACTCGGGAATGCTGGGGGCTTATTCCCTGGCGGTGAGTCGGGAACATCTTCACGAACTGCAACCCCCCCTACCACCCAAAGAGAATCAGTCGCGTCTGCGAACAGCTTCAGGTACGTCTAATCATGAAGTTCTCCCCTTTTATATATCCTAGCTCGTGCTAGGAAAATCAATGTCAATTTGAATAAACTCCTAACTTACAGGTGTAGTGCTCTGTCCGGACACCAGGACGGTGCCGATAACTCTGAGTCTCACGATACTACATCGCCACCCCATGATTCTTCGACAGGGACGGAAGCAAGGCCACAGACTACTGATTAACGTGAGGCATTCGCATGATGAACAAAAGTTTTCGGTTTATGACACAATTGGTCGAATTTATATTCTTCAAACACATTCATGTCCCTCAATTAGCTTTAGACGTTCTTGTTGCCCGTCATGTATTCCAATGCAAAGTAATTTTAAATATCCTTGTTGTAACTAAATGCCGAGACTCTATCAGAGTTTATTGCATACATTTTAGCCTTCCGTGACATAGAAGTCACCGGGTTTGAAACTTGGGACGAATTACAAATAGCTACAACCCCGTCTACTCTGTGGCGAATCAGATGAGATCCTACATCCCAGATCCGAGATTGTTTACGTGTGTTTAAAAAGACGTTTAATATTCACAAAATGAATTTCATATTTTGGTTTTAGTATTACGAGCAGAAGAGCGTAAAGGTGTCCATATTGTCTGATCCTTGTTGTATATTTCATAATTCAAGACAGAAAAACTCATCTCTTCGGTATCATCGCTTTAAGACAAGCAGGCAGATCCGATATTCAAATATTCCATTAATACCTCGTGGTGAATTGTATTGCAACATATTGAAGTCATGCTTTCAAAACTTTCTCTTGCTAGCAGCTATCAACAGCAGTCGATACAGTGCTTGCCAGCCCAAGATGGTATATGATAGAGGCACGATTAAGTATTACGCCTTCTTTGCTAGTTCCAACAACGAAAAGAAAATTTAAGCAAAAAAAGGGAAAATTAGTAACTCCAACGCCAAAACAGAATCTCGATGCCAATAATGATATATGGATTAAAATGTGGAAATATAGAAATTAAGACACTAAACATCAAGATATAGTGAATTATTCTCGACCACGTAATTAGAGGCCTCTGAACAAACTTTCAAGTAACCTCGAAACACCTTCCATAATACCATATTCAGATATCAAGGCGTTCAACAAATCTGATATTTCTTGAGCCACCTTCGCTTCGTCAACATCATTGACTAGCATTGATTGATGGATTAGCATACGTTTTCAGAATTCTTCTAGTTTTCCATGTGCATAATAATTCAAAAGGCAACAATGACTCACCACAAGAGAGAAGTTTCGCCACTGTGAATACATGGCTGTGAGCCTCGCCTGAGCTATCAATTTTGATATACCAGCCCAACGAAATTTCAGTCAGAGCAAATTCATCAGATATATGAATTCCTCTGAATTTGATGATTCTGCGAGATAGGTTGGTAACTAATTGACGCCGATCCACGGGAGAGCATTCCTCGGGCTTTGCATTATTTGCCATTGAGTTGACCTCGAACGCGTGATTTTGAAGTATATCTAAATGGCCGAATTTCTGGCGAAGGCTAGCCCATACTTCAGCACGATGTCTTGCTACTCTCATGAATGACGAGATGGCGTAAAGAGATTTGAGGATATTTCGTTCGTTCGAAAATCTTTGGAGGGATGGACCTAATTCGCGGCGGGCCCAGTCGCTACACTCGACATTTATCTCGCAAATTTCCGGCTTTTCAAATTTGGTTAAAACAATAAGGAACCGAAAATGAAGCAGACTCTCGTGAGAAAACCCCTGAATTATCTGATGACTGTGGGTAGGTATAGGTGATCTAGAGGTGGAAGGTGGAGTGTTTGCATCGTGCTTAGTGAAACTTAGAGGACAAAATAATTGAGCTAGTGGTAGCCAGAATTTAGTTTTCAATGGTAGGATACTCGAAGAAATAACGTTTCCTATGTCTGATTCTGAGAGAGTTGCTGCCTTGACGGCAACATTCTCATTGTTGATTTTAAGAAAACCAGTACTAGAAACAGAAAGAGCATTAGATATGTGAGGTGAAATTTGGGATGACAAGGAAGTGTACATAGTCTTCGAAATATCGGTATTTATTCGGTTTGGTTTTAAATATCGCTTTATGTTATCTTTGCGGCTTTCGATCAACAATTCATCTTCTAATGCTTTGATTTCCCGTCGTAAAACATATCGGCGCTCGACAAGTGTATCGCGGGCCTTATTAGTGCTCCGAGACAAAGAGTCTTCATCGGAGTTTTTTGGTTGTAATAGAGTTCCTCTGTCAACCCCGCCGACGCCCGGTGTCTGATACGGACTACCGCGCCGATGGTCTGATCCAGTTTGTCTATTTATTTTACGGCTTCCGCTCGAAAAGATTGCCTCAAAATCCCTTCTTTTTGATCCTGGGGATCGATCTCGGGGTCGTTCCGGGGTCGGTGGTAATGCGGGATCGCTATCTTCATACCCTTGGGTGACAGACGGAGAAGGCGTTCTGGAAAATGGGGTCCCCGATTCTCCTAGGTTACTGTGGGTGAAGCCAACACCACTTCTGTATCGATCGATAGGCGGGAGCTTTCCGGCTTCAAGTTTTAGAGTAGCGCCACTAGCACCTCGGAATTGGGTATTTTCGCCGAAATCCCGTAGACTGTTTATAATACCGCTTTCTTTGAGGTAATTCTTTCGCGCTGATCTATTTGGGAAAGCTGCATGGAAAGAATCGCGATGAGGATCTGGATTGAATCCGGTGGCAAGAACCGTACGCAAGTATTGGCCGTTTCTGTTCTTTTGAACTGCATGTATCGAGTTGTCAAAACTAGATATCTTCGGTCGTTTGAAGGGGGGATCCGTTGGATCAATCAGTTGTTGGTTTCGCTTCGTAAAATGCGGCGAACGCTCCGCAAATGATGTGTTCATCGAGTTATATGTGCTATTCTTTCGATCCCGCGTTAAAAAGGCTTCGCCGCTCGTGTCATCCAATGTTCGATTGTTCAAAGTGGCCATTCAAGAATGCATCTGGGCGCTAGAGAATCATCACTCTTTATTTTTGAAAGCAAAGTGCAGATACAAGCGAAGCTCAGATAGTGGATGATTTTGTGTGCTGCTGTGATCTAGTCTTGAGATACAAGGATGCAAGATGGAGGCCGTCGTTGAGGGTCCTGGATTGATTATGCACGTGGTGGGGAGATGGATTGACGCGTGAAGGAAAACGCCCCGCTGTGGCAACAAGGGCAACAAAGGTAAACAAGAAGTCCAACAAACACAACAACACAGTGCTTGTATATTACAACACCAATTGTCAAGGCACAAAGATTTCAATTGTCTCGTATATATACGTATACCAATTGAGCGTTTGGTATACTTCAGTAAAATAATTATACCAGTAAAATGTACTTCAGTGACCAAGCTAGGACCTAGTCTTATGGTCAGGGCCTAACTCAAGTTGAAATGTATATATATGTATGTTTATTGGAAGAAAGTGTGTAGGAGCAGGAACGTCAAATGCTTTGTGTATATGAGTGGTAATATACAATATATGCTCAAGTAAAATAATATATACACACTGTGAATTGCCGATTCAGGGCATCCAGCGTTAAGGTTCGAATATGTAGATGTACACCCAGAAGAAAAAGAAGAAGAAGAACCCATCCCAAATAAGAATGAAAATGGAAATCAATTAGGATTTGCGCCATCTTGATGCACCCGGTTTTTATTCAATCCGATATCCTAGCCGCGCGTGAAATGTATGACCGTCTATACAAGTAGTTATGTGGAGAGTGAGAAAATTAAGTAGCATCCGTCTTTAAAGAAAATACCAATAGCGATAAGAAATAGGATAAGTTCTAAAGCTTTTATCTTGAAAATTGTGGCATAGAGCTCTGCTGCGGTATCGTCGAGGACCCGCGAAAAGAGCGGAAAGAACGGCCAGAGATAGCCGCAGAGCGTCCTGAAGAGTTGGGCTGCACGGAAGAGGTAAAGCTTGGTTTCCTACCAGTGAATTCGGAATTGGTGATATTCAATGAAGGATTGGATTCGGCATATTTCTCGAGTACCTATATAATATAATTATTATTCTCTAGAATCATAACAAATTGACATTTGGTCTATACCTCGAGGACGCCCTCCGATACTACAATGCGAAGTTGCTCATCGGGGGAACTTTTTATATCAGACTTCGAGGTCCGGGTGGAGATGTTTTGGAAAATGTGATTGAGAACCTGCGCGCTTTAGTAATTGTCGCCATTTGTGAATGGTAAAACGCTTGAAAAACAAAAGAAAAAGGGAAAGCACCCGTGCTGAAAAAATCAGAGGAAGAAATCGGTGTACGATTTTGCACATACCTTGTCAAGAACCAACCTGAATTGGAGCACCACTCTCAAAGCTCGATCGTCATTGATAGACACAGGAATCCACCCATCAAAAAGTAACGTGGTCCCCCCTTGGGTGGGCCTCCCTCCGAAAAGCATAGTGTTTAGTACTGTGTTCTGCGTAACATCACGCATGTAAGTCGTCTTGCCATCATTACTCTTTGCTTTCGACCCAAACGAAACTATCGTATCTCTCGGTAAGCCATTTCCACCGCTTCTGCCAGTATAATTGGAAGAACTTGGATGAATCATGACAAAGTTTTCTTCCATAGTTCTAAATCCAAGACCTCCAAGTCCGACTGCAACATTGGGATAGCTCCCGGCTAGGGAAAGTGCTTTGATAAGTGGTATCGAGGAAGAATTATCGTTCAGCCTCGGGTGCCCATATTCACCCCGAAATCTCTGGGTCTTTGGGAGGAATGGAATTATGCCCTCTGTCACAAGTATTTCCTCGATTTGATTTGCAGTTTGATCAATGACTCGGAGCGCCCCACGATGAAGAAAATTCTCTTCGGTGAACATTGTGGTTGCGAGGGCACTTTCGTTATCACGTCGCATTCTCCACTCTCGAAAAGCATTTAAGATACCGATGTGATCGCTCCCAGTGCCCTTCGAAAACGCGGATTTCCTTGCTTGTGCCTCTCTTTTTCTTTCCAACGGCGAGACGAACAGATCTCGGGCACCACCGGCCGCGCCCAATATTATCATAGGGTCTAAGCATTTGAAAATAACACCTAGCAAAATCATCTTTCCCATTGAGGGTTCGACAGGCCTTCTCACAAAATTAGATGGTTACTTGGGTGACGCTACCAAGCCTTTTGTCTGGGTGGTTACACTTACATGGTAGCCAAGACTTTCCCGAGATTAGTTAATCGTTCATCAGCCTCGAAGGCCCCGAGGCCTCTTAATTGCGTTAACGCCGATTCGATAGCAACAGCAGATGGGGGTTCAATCGCTTCGGAGAGAAATTGGGCAATGGGATCTTTGAAACCCTGCGCCCTTATATCGAGACAAATTTCCTGGAGATCTGAGCGAAGGATTTCAGGAAGGCCGGCGGGTCTAAGCTCATTAAACCTTTCTTTCGTAAAAAGAGCAAAGTAATGGCCATTCCGAACTCGGCCAGCTCTCCCAGCCCGCTGTTTCGAATTTGACTTACTTATCCAGGTACATTGTAGTTTCGTGATCCTCGAAGTCTGCTCATATCGTTTTTCTCTCAACTTTCCAGTATCGACGACGTATCGAACTTCCGGAATAGTAACTGATGTTTCTGCTATATTTGTGGAGAGAATAATTTTCCGCTTACCAGTACTGTTGACATGGAAAACATCCATTTGCTGCTGTGGAAGTGAGGAGTGCAAAATGTCGATTCGATAAGCTTCGGAATTGAGGAAATCTACTCCTAAAGGATGTTTGGTTTTAAGCATTTCATCCACAGTTTGGATTTCTGCCAGTCCGGGAAGAAAGACCAAAATATCTCCCATTTCAGTCGTTTTAGCTAGATGAGCAATAACCGTAGCTACGAGTCCGCATGGAGTCAATGCATCTTCCTTATCATTAGAAACCATCATTTCTCCATCTTCACCGACAATTGATTTGCGTTTCCAGTCAATAAAGGTGTCATCCTCCAGACTTTCATCGTTTGTGGCAGAAAAGCCAAGTTTGGATCGGCTTGCTGAGACTTTAGCTTGATAGCTAGACTCTGAATTGAGGAAATCCTGAGTATCTCGATCTTGTAACAGGGATAGATCCTTGCGGGTGTAGGAAGATGCAAGCAAGGACTTGATGTCGTCGAGGAAGTATTCGGCCACTGGAAAAGTACGTCCAGGAACCGAGAGCGAGGGACATCCAACTACCTTGCCGTTTTCGTCTTTGGAAGCAAAGTAACCAGAAAAAAGTTCGGTATTCATTGTGGCGCTCATCAAAATAATTTTGATTGGAGGAAGACCAGCTTGCTCTCGTTGGCGCATCACTCGCTTCAGCAACACCATTAGAAAATCAATTTGCACATCTCTTTCATGGACTTCATCAATCAAAATATGCGAAATTCCCCGCAGGGCAGCTTCGGAATCAGTCCGGAGTTGTTGCAAAAGAATTCCGGTTGTGCAGAAATTTATGCTCCCACATGGAGGTGCAGGCTTAGCATCAAATCTGACATGATATCCGATGGTTTGACGAAGCGGTTCGTTTCGTTCGGCAGCTACGCGCTCAGCCACAGAGGTCGCAGCAATCCTTCGAGGCTGCGTGCATATAATGTTACAAGAGGCACCCTGTCCAGCCTTTATTGCATCTTCGAATAAAATTTGGGGAACCTGGGCTATAAGCCTTGCATTAGCATAAAACTTAAAAACACAATGGATGAGATATATGTATATGCTTACTGGTTTTCCCGCTGCCTGTTGCTCCAACGATGATGCTGACAGGATTTCCGTTAACAAGTTCAAGAACCTTGGTTGAGTATTGGTTCATTGGTAATGCCGCCCTTTTGGATCTCATTTCCTCCAAGCTTATATTGGCGTGATACTTTAGAAAGTCATCAAGCAAGTGTTTACTCCTCGCTTGTAAGGTATTTTGACTTGGGGTTGACCACATCAAACCTCGACTCTTAGTTGCGGCACTGCTCTGACTAGCTGTGGACGGATCCGAATATTCACGCGGTATACCTATCCTGCGCACCAGATTAACGGTTTCAACCATAGGCTGGAGATAATCCCAACGAGACCGAAACCAGATAGGCGACAAGGGTTTAAGTACCTCCCCCTTCCCTACTTTGAGCGCATGAATGAAATCTGAGAAAACTTCGGGTTCCAATTCCCGCAACTTCATGGCAGCTGCAAAGTAAGCTAGGCTCTCCGCATTTTTTTTTGAGGCGGCATGGACTATTTGACCGAAAGGTTCACCATCAATAACTACCTCTAACGAATGCAACCCAGTGACATGAGATGTTTTGTCTTTCGGTGCTAGGCAATCATATGTGTTCAATTTTCTTCTGTTTTTACAGAGTTCGAGAAATTGACGGGCGTTAGAGCAATTGAGTGATAGAATGTTCTTGACAAGGAGGTTCGAGTCAGAATTTGCTGCGTGCCATTCTTCGGCTTGCTTCTTAAACAATAAACAAGCGATTGTGTCCCCTGCAGCTGGATCGCGATGTCGGATGGAAACTTTGATGTTTTGAGGAGGAAAAGTTACTGTGATTTCGAACTGCCGATTGCGAGGGATTCTCCGGTATGCGAATACTGGAACACCGCTGTAAGCTGCACAGTATTCATAGATTTCCGACTTTGAGTCCTTCTCTCGTTTAAGAACCTCTGATGTAAGTTCTTTCCGGTCATATGCAGTGACTAAAAATTGTTCCAGTCCAGCTTTCAGGTGTATTTGGCCAACAATATGGAGCCAAGCGGCTCGCGAAGCGGTGCCCTAGGAAGATATTTGATGTTAGTTCCTTATGTTTTAGAAGCGATTGGATTATATGAGGCGAACTCGCAAAGTCTATGACTCCCAAACAACCCACGGACACCGGCTCCTCTTACCTTTGATGGAGCAGTTCCAAATCCAACAAAAGTATGCGCGACACCGTCTAACAACATTTTTCCAGTAGCTCGAATATGGTGAGTACCGCGATTTTCGCTTCCAAAAATGGATATTTTGGTAAATCTACCAGTTTCAAGAAGGAATTCGAGCGGTCGATCAATGGCCCGGGAGTAGCGTTGATCATCAGGGAAGCTAAATTCT
Source organism: Arthrobotrys entomopaga (assembly GCA_012184315.1). Taxonomy (NCBI): domain Eukaryota; kingdom Fungi; phylum Ascomycota; class Orbiliomycetes; order Orbiliales; family Orbiliaceae; genus Arthrobotrys; species Arthrobotrys entomopaga. Next base: position 52,709 of record LDDX01000235.1, read on the forward strand.
TCGAGGTGTTGACTAATGGTTCGGTATAAATGGATATCCTTTGTATTGTCCTCGTTTTTAACGTCTTCCTTCGGCTTTTCGTATGCTCTGAGATAATTCGAATTCCGCGGCCGTGGAGACTTTAATCTTCCATTAGCTGTGCTTCGCGGTGCTTTGTTGTTTGTTGCTTGTTTCGGGTGGTGGGAAGATGACGGTTTTGATGATGAATTTTTCCTCGTCCAATGAGGGTTAAACGATGGCTTAGTTGTCGAGTGTGATTTTGAGGTTTTTCGTTGGATTGGAGGGAATAGGATATCACTAGAGGATCTTGTGCCAAGAACAGCCTCTGATTGAGTCGCATAGTGCAGACGAGGGGACGATAGCAGTGGCGCTATGCTTCGCATCCGATAAGGTCCTCCAAAACCTGCAGCTCGAAGCCGGAATTCGTGGTAGACCGACGGTGCTCTTAGGCGGAGAGTCTAGGATGCTGTTAATAGAGAGTATCCCGGAGGAGTACGAAAGTTGAGGACTAACAGATAGGAAAGAACCCTGCATTTTTAGGTATATTGTCTCCCCCTCCTACAAAACCAGAGCTCTAGCTACGATTCCGATAAGGGTTTGTAAAATATGGTATGGTTCTAAGGCTGGCTTTGCAGCATATCTTCGAAAAATGCACCAGATATTCGGATGTTGGATTTCCGGCCTTGCGCGAATCGAAAAAGATACCCAGGTTGGCGACCTTTAGACTGACGACGAATAATACAAGTTGCTCTAGGGTTCATTCGCTGGTCTAGAGGACTAGAAATGGTGATCAAATTAGCACTGGTGGTTTGAAAATGTTGGTACAGAAGTTTGAGTATTTTTAGAGTATAATCGAGCGTGCGATCGGGAGATCGTTATCCTTCAAGTCGCCAGGATATAGGTGCCGAAGCGGGTGAAGGTACTTAAGTAGTTATGGCGATGATATTAATTGCTTTCTTTCATTGCGAGATATGAATCTTTCTTTTACTGACTTCTGTTTCTCTTTTATATGAGATATAGATTTTTTTAGATTTTTTTTTTTTGGGGGGGGGGGGGAGCGACTTTGGTATAGCTTGGATTAAGATTTCTTGGGGGGAGACAGGCACAGGTCTTGGCTGCAAATGCTTACTAAGTATTTATTGCTGGTCAAACGATATATTTCAGGACGCGAGATCAGGTTATCCTCCTTCGCTCTTGCAGCCACTTCTTCGTCTGTTAGCTAATACGAAGACACTACCAATATTCTGATTCCCACACCGTTTCTTTTTGAGCTTACTAAACTCTACGCCAACTCTTGACGAGTAAGATTTCTCGGGTTGCAGCGTTTTAACGACTCGTCCAAAGCGGAGAAGAGAAAGCCTTGCCGCTGTGCTTGGATCGAGACATCAACGGCCTTTGACGGTGGTAGCATATCGATCAATTATACTTTGAAATTTAAGATCGACGCGGCATTAGGGCTCAGAATATGGGTGGATGGCTATCGCGCCTGACTGGTTTGTTTGGCAAAAAGGAAGTTCGGATCCTAATATTGGGGCTTGTGGGTTCACTCTACCTCCAAATATTCATCGAAATACTTTATTTGAAGCTAATCACCTTTCATCCCTTAGGACAACGCTGGTAAAACAACTCTGCTGTACAGACTAAAGGTCACTATACAACCCTTAACAGAACTGAACCGCCCGATCGATTTATCAAAAGGCTTGATATCCTGATGCTTACACATGGGCCTCCCCATTGTTGGAACCAGATTGGCGAAGTTGTTACTACGGTACCCACAATCGGTTTCAATGTCGAAAGTGTCACGTATCAGAATTTGAATTTCAACGTTTGGGTATGTCTCGGCAACCAAAATATACTAGACAAATGGATAAGGTAGCCCCGCAGTGTAATGTTAACTTTTAACCGACGAACAGGATTTGGGTGTGTGGTTTGCTTCCTCGAATCGAACCCCCCGGGCCGCGATAGAGCTAAATGTGAAATATATTTAGGTGGACAGACGAGCATTAGGCCGTTAGTGTATTGTTACCCAACTTTCTTGGTGTGTAACTGACTCAAAGGCTTTCATCATTTACAGTTATTGGAGATGTTATTACGCGAACACAGCCGCGGTAATATTTGTTGTGGACGCCACGGACAAAGAAAGACTCTCAACAGCTAGCGAAGAGCTCCAAGCTATGCTAAATGAGGAGGAACTTAGAGAAGCGGCATTACTTGTCTTTGCTAACAAGCAGGACCAGCCCGGTGCTCTAGGCGCCAGCGAAATTTCAACAATCTTAGAACTCCCAAAACTCAAAGATAGAAGTTGGAGTATTGTAGCATGTAGTGCTGTTACAGGCCTGGGTGAGTAGAAATAGTTACTACTAATTGTATTATTTACTGAACGGGCTAACCTTTGACATTCCTCTTGCAATCATAGGTATAAACGAGGGAATGGACTGGTTAGTCCAAGCGGTCAATGATGCGCAGTGAAGGCTCATTGACGAGTTCTTAGGAGAGAGTTATCAAGATTGTCAACTGTTAGACTGTTAGGGCGGGTTAGATAGCACACCTTTTGAAGAGACTGGGAAGAGTATATCATGAAATTACATACGCAGTGGTAAGATTGTTTCATCGTGATAGCGTCTGTCAATTTTGTAGATTGTTTTCTATTGACGATATTTGTGAATAAATTAAGACGGATGACGCGCTTTTGCGTTTCCGACGAGTCCCAGTGCCCATCTGTTGTCGCGGTAAAGACAATTCTACTATTACCGTAGACTTGGGGTTCTTTATCCTTCTATGTTAAGAATATGGTCACATGATTGCATACTTGTTTGTTTTGCCTTAGCTTCCTTGAAAAGATTGGGCTTTTTCTCAAGTCACGTGAACGTGTGACTGCCTTTTTCCTCGGTGAAGGAAGTCAAGAAAGTATCAAAAAAGGATTCGTTGCATCCAGATGAAATATAAGTTATCATTACAGTTTCCGTAAAGCCAATCGAGGAAGGACAGGGAATTTTTTGAGAGAAGAGCCAGTATCTTTCTCAGGCTTCCTTAGTGGTCCGCAATCGTCGTCGTCGTCTTCATCGCCGCGTGAAATATATTTTGTGTGAGCGAATGTGTGTGTGATAATTAATTTTCCTTTTCTTCTTCTGCTTTTCTTTTTTCGGTTCTCCAACCAATTTTTTTGGCCCTAACACAAAAACCACCAAACCACACATTCTCAAATAATATCACCATTGACGAGGCGGAAAGTTACCAGCCTGGGCAGGAAAACCTTTGTGGGAATTCACATTCATCCCAACATCGTCATCGACAGCTCGACAAGCTAACTCAAGTAACCAGCTTTCAAACCATCTCCCAGTTCTCAGGAAAGTCGATAGCTCTTAAGACGACAAAATGACTCTTAAACGTACGCCCGCCTCCGCTGATGCCGAATAACCTATTCCATAAAACCCAGCTTGGAAGATGTTGGCTGACCGGAATTTTTAGACAACCAGCAACTCCCCAATAACCACTTCCGTAAACACTGGCAGGAACGTGTCAGAGTTCATTTTGATCAGGTATGCATCATCATCGGGATACTGCCATGCTCTTGACATATCACAAAAGAACGTTTTAATGGCGTAACTGAAAACTAATTCTCAACAAGCCGGGACGCAAACTTCGTAGGCGACAAGCCCGTCTTTCCAAGGCCTCTGCTGTTGCGCCCCGTCCAGTCGATAAACTTCGACCCGTTGTGCGATGCCCAACTATCAAATACAATCGTCGAGTCCGGCCAGGTCGTGGCTTCACTCTCGAAGAGCTCAAAGTAAGCCATACACCCACTTGGAAACAAGAATTTCTAGACTTTAGGAACGGACATTTATCGATATTAATGTTTACAAACTCCCAAAACTTGACAGGCGGCTGCTATTCCACGAAAGCTTGCATTGACCATTGGAATCCCTGTTGATCACAGACGTCAGAACCGCTCGGAAGAAGGGTTGACTCTTAACGTACAAAGGCTTAAGGAGTACAAAGACAAGCTCATTCTCTTCCCACGACGCATTGGTCGGACAAAGAATGGTGATGCATCGAAGGAGGACGTCGCAACAGCTCGCGATGCGAAATCTCAGTCTACAGCTACCTTATTCCCTATCGTCCCCGTCGATAAATCGATTCAGGAACGAGCTATAACCTCTGAAGAAAAGGAAACAAGCGCATATCAAAAGCTTAGAATGGCTCGGAGTAACGCTAAATATGTTGGTATCAGAGAAAAGAGAGCCAAGGCGAAAGCGGAGGCGGAGGCTGCGAGTAAAAAATAACCGGTCTACTCGTATGCCTGTTAATTCACTTAGTGCTTTTGTCATTTTTTTCTCGCAAATGCTTCAGCTTTGTCCAACCCGTTTCCCCCTCATCGTTTTTTTTTTTTTTTCCTTTTCCTTCCTTTTCTTTTTTCTTTTTTTTCGCATACGCCCTTCATATACCGCACGACCTGTATTTGGAACTCTTAATATTCTTTTCTTATCACAGGAGTATCCCTGGCGTGGTGATTACGCAATTGGGTCACAGAGGACCTTCGTTTATAATAAACGAAGTAATTGGATAATTGCACATAGGCTCCCAACAACTCCTGATTTCCTCCACGTTACACGAATATCAGCCCCGAGGTCTATGAATGCTGGCATCAGATCGCACATGCACCCCGTGAGGTGTTACGATAATTAAATGCTAAAAAAGAAGAAGGGACTCCAAATGTACATATTCATACACGCGACAGAGGCCTAGCACCTGTGAGCATATGTGACTCTGTTTACAAGATATATATCATCCAAATCGCGTAAATCCATCAAAAAGAACCACTTTGTCTGCCCACTAAAGTGAGGATAATGGGAGAGCAAAATATCTTCATACGTCTTACGTTTGCAGGTTGAACAGGGTTGATTTAATGGTATATTTTTATCCTTGGTATAAAACGTAACAATCAACATGTTCCAACGTCCACAAAGAATCTCATTCTTCGTCGAAATCATCTGCGGCTACCGATTTGCCATCTTTCAATAGTTGAAATAGATTCTTCCGTTGAGGATGAGCTTGAGAGGTCTGTACTCAAGGATTACCATGTTAGTTTCCAATCAACATTAAAACCCCTTTGATTAGATGGTTTAGTTATACTAACAGCGTTTCCCAAAAACTCAGACAAAAATATACACACATTATCTTTGTCCTTTTTATGCTGATCTTTTGTCACTATGGCGGACTTCTCGGCGTTCGAGTCCAGAAGGATGTCTAGAGTTCTTTCAGAGGTTGCTTCGGATGTTGACATCACCTTCGTCAGGGCCAGATAGAAATTCCTTGGGAATGCCAGTTCGGCGAGAACATTCGCACCTTCTTGAGACTGACAGAACAAAGCTAGTGCGAACCATCCTTCGGAGGCTACTACAGGCCATTTTTCTAACGTTGTCATTTGCATGACAGGTTGTATGAACCTTGGGCACATTTGAAAGATATTTTGCCAAAGGGATTCTCTCAGAGCACATTCAACTGGGCATTTTGCTGTTTCCCTAAGTACTGAAGCCACTATTCTACCAACTTCTACACGGATAGGAGCCTCGGTGTTCTTTTCGTATAAATCAAGAATGTGTGCTAGGGGTGGTGTATTCGAATGGGATTCGAGTAGTCTTGCAACATTAGAAGCTATGGGTTTTGGTCAGTTATATTTAGTATGCGATGGAAATATATAGACGTACGAGAACCAGCTAGCAATAGTCGAACGAGACTCAAACCCATATGTTGAACTTCAATCATTACGGTCGTTAGATAAAATTTTTGGCAATGCTCCAAAACACCGACTTCAACGATGCTTTCCCGGAGACTTGGGCATCCTACAACCATGTTCTTCAAAGCACCTCCCGCAGCATGTAGCGCACCAACCCGAGTTTGCTCCTTCAGAATATTGGACAGGGATATGTGAACTTGGTAGTCATCGGCTAAGATACTACACGACTCAATATCACGAGCAACATTGCCCAAAATTAAGGCCGCACACACCAAAAGATTAAAATCATTTGATGTCAGAAGCTCCCGGATCCAGTCCATGAAAGTAGATTGAATTGGATAGTTGACCTGAAATGAAGTGGAAGCTGAAATATCGGAAGCAATTGCAAATATAGTGCTACGGCCCTTTCGAATGAAGTCGGCGGCATCTCCTTTCTCCTCTTCCTCCACAACAGATTGTTCACCGGTCCCAATAACATCTTCCCAGTACTGAAGTCGAAACATTAGTGTAAGAAGTCTTCGCATAGACAGAGATTGGGAGAGATAGATTTTCGAAGATTCATTACCCAAGGACAAAGCTAGGCAGTTGAAAGCACTTTGAAATGGGCCAAATGTTGTCGAGGTGTTGTTTGCAAACTCGAGCAGTGGAATTATCAACTCTTCTGGGAGTTCGGTCGTCTGGGTGTCTACATGTAGAAGTTATATCATTAGCATAGCAAAACAGCGTTATTATAAAATCTGGAGAATATCAAAAGGACGTAAGCACCTACCCGGATGGATAACTAGCTCGAGACATTTAAGTGTGTACTCGGGTACGGTAGGCGGGCCATTGAATGTCTCCTTGAAAACTGATGCCAAAAAATTCACACATCCCCGTTCCGCAGCATACTTTTGAGCAGGTTCTTCCAATGCGAAGTTATCTTAGCTACCGGACTTTCGAGGAAAGGACATTGGAGAGATAATCTTACCATAGTCGTTGAGAAAGTTAAACAGAACAACTAATGCGATGGATTGCAAAGGATCGAAGTTTTTGATACAACGGAGTAGTTTATCATAAAATCCTGTTTCCATGATTAAATCTCGATTGGAGTCTAGGGATGTATCAAGAAATCAGGCAAACTCGGGAATCACCAGTATATGGAAAAACACCTCATGGATTGCTAGACAAACCAGTATCTGCACAGCAGTTCCCTATGAACCTGAGTCTTTGCCTCAGTGTATTTTCCGGTTGTGAAAAATCAAAGCCCTCGGAACAAGATGCAAGCAAGCCGTTGTCACCAAAGACCTTTCTCCATTCAACTAGAATCCAATTGTTAGCGTTGGTTCTCATGTTATACACACTCCTGAGAATTAACCTTGACGAGATGCATCTGCGAGAACCTCCAAAATATATGCCCCTTGCTTGTTCTCGGTCTCATCATTATTTTCGTCCTGTATAATTAATATAACTTCTTTGAGCAATTCTTTTTCGAGCTGTGAAGGTTGCTTGTGGGAGAGTGCATTGGCAAGTCGAACAGCCAAAGATTTCGGAAGCTCCATCGAGTGAGCCATTTTCTTTTTGCTGGTTCGATTTGACCACCAAATCGGAGCTTAGTTACTTATATAAACTACAAAATATAAGTACTTAAGTAAATATACCAAGATTGCAGCCGTGACTATTTCAATGGTTGACTATCTCAGTGGTGCCGCAGTCCTCCTCAGTGCAGTGCTAGCTAGTTTGGTGAAAAGGTGTGCCAAGCCTAACTTCAGGCTCTGGAGGTTGCGCAGGAAAGGGTTGTGCGAGACTAGCTCTGGAGGACCTTAGCCGCGGTTGATATAAGTGTTGGTTTGGGATACGTGGTGTGTTTCTTTCCGCCTCGAAACCTTCGTTCGTCGCGGCTGGTTTACGAGACAACCCTCCTTATTTTCAAAACGACGAAACCTCTATTAATCGTTCCTTTATCCTATCTCAATCTTTATCCCTCACGATTGCAAAGTTTGTGTTCTTCCATCCCACAATGACGCGCGCTCAGCAGACAATATCGGGTGGATTGTTATTTTCATCGGTACGGGATTCATCACTTGCCCCTCAAGATTCCCACCACGTCAGTCCACCTTGTCCAGCTTCTGACCACATTATGGACGATATAGCTGTATCTTGCTTGTTATTTGCAACTAATACCCTTTCCTCCGATAATCCAAGAGCAAATAATTCCGGTGGTAAGAACCCTTCCTATCATCTCCTTCGCTAGGTTATTGACACTTTGTAGTTTCCTCTGTGGCTTCTAGTTTCTTTCGGCGCTTATCTCCTGTTTACTCTTGGATGGGGTATCTTGACGTTTAAAGATAAAGAAGATGCATACAGAGAACTCCTACGCGTAAGCTCAACTTTCCCAATTAAAATATGACAGAGCCATACAAGTTGCTTACTTTGAGCCCAGGAGATCGATCAAGCAAAGAAAGAGCTGAGGACAAAGGGTGTCGACGTAGACTAAAGCGTCGAGCGTTTGGACCTTCGCCATATATCTCAGTGACATGTTAGATACTAAGTCTGAACTGACAATATTTGGCTCAGCAGTGTTTATATCCCATTTTCCACTGGGAGAATACTAGGGATCTACAAGTTCATTCAGGCCGTCTTTTTCAATTTTATTGCTTTCTCTGTATCCATAAAAACCCTAATTCCGATAGGAATATCCAAGCCCTTCCACATAGATGCGCCGATTGCTCTCTTTTCACTCTCATCATAATCATCATCAAATCCTTTAGCATCTAGGCTTTGTGGACCTTCGCCTATGTCTCCGTCTTTTAAGTGCTGGGAATTCTGAAGTCGAAGTGCTCTTTCCACTTTTGCATTCGCAATAGCCCACGCTTCAAGATCCTCGCGAAATAGATCCCACACTATGTCAAATTGACGAAGGGAGGTTAGCAGTGGATATTTTGTAACCCGCGCCAGGTGCAGAGGAACGTGCTTATGTAACCAATGGCCAATAATTTGGTATTTATAGAGTGCATCGTGCAAAACTTACCACAGTTAACGCATCCGCTCATGCAGCAATTGTCGGGTTCTTGTGGTTTTGGTGGCACACGAACGCCGGCTATCAATCGTGTCTGGGATTCCTCGTCACTATTTCGTCGCGGACCAGCGAGGTTGCTTCCAAATACAAGCTGGGCACCAGTTTGCGAACTATTCTGCGACGCACTTTTTTTGGTTCCAGATGCAGTGTCTACAGCATTTATCCTTGGTTGAGATGGGTAGTAGGCTGGGTGCTCCGACGGGATCTGTGGGTGGGCGATGAGAACTTCAAGATCCCACAATGACCAAATTGATAGGAAAGCGAATTAGCAGGACCGCATCTCATAGTGAAGGTTTGGGTGTTAGATACGTTGATAAAACCCGACTAGAGGGAAAGCCTGAGTCGTATCGTCATCGGCTTTCGGGTTTGGCCCCGCCGTGTGATTCCAGCATTTCTCAAGAAATCGATTGCTTGGGTGCTTGATAGGTAGGTGTATCAAGCTCAGATTGTGGTCGATCTTGAAAGGACGGTGCACGATTCCGATGCCAGCACGAGCATGAGATCTTATTGTTGTGAGGTTCAAGGATCTCTTCATTGAAAATTCGAAGTCTCAAAGTGGCTGAGAGCGCGACACCAATGCAAAATGGATTGTTGTCGTAGATGCTGCAGCGCCGAAAAACAAACTCGGTTAATCAGTTGAGCTGATTAACCGCGACGTCATATGGTATGAAAATGATTAAAAAACAAGAAGTCTGAAAAACGTGGGTAGTGGGGACTCGCGCTCGAACATACAATGACTACTTAACAGACGAACTGCTCTAGCTCTAGGGACAAGACGGCAGAACATCGAATCCAATCAATCGATATACCATTACCGAAACTGGGGCAAGAACATACTCAGCAATGCAAAAACGCCTTGCAAGCACAACGTTTTCAATACGTACAAATCTTAAGAGTTAACTAAATACATTTTCTACCGTACCTGCATCATTAAAGCTAGGGTTCGTTCACAAATGTTAATATACTGCAGTCAAACCGCCCCTAATGATGCTTTTAGGTAACTAAGATTTTAGTAACATTAGGCAGAAAAATTCGACCGGGTTTGATCTAATGATGTTAACCACGCACTACGGTACCGGACTTCGATACCTCAAGTATAATATACGACATACCAAGAACTTCATTTCGATCTTCCAGCGCATTGTTACCCCTCGATGGGGCCTCGGGTCTCTCAATCATCTGTCTAAACCAACAGACAAAATAAAACTGAAACACGTTCGGAGCTTGCGGCTACAACGGACTCCAAGAACATGGGTCACGAAGTCAACTAATCCGTCAATTATACCCATGATTGGCCTAACATCTCTGCCCGTGTTTTTCCTCGCCACCGTTGATATGTCTGAGGACGAAAATGCCGAAGCACAAACTGAGGAACTTCGCATTCTCGCAGAATCCGAGAGGGAATACAATGAATCCACGTATGGTACATCTATAGGCTTACGCAAAGACCCTCTAGCCTTAGTTTACACCAACTATTATATTCAGGCATACATACTAGAACCAGTAGCAACAAGTTTACGATTCTTGCATCTCGCATTGATTTTCCTCCCAGTAATCCTAACCATGCCGATGGTTTGGCTTGGGCCCCGATTATCGTCCCACGAAAATGAAAGAGCCGGAACACTATGGTGGTACACATTCTTAGTTGACTCGATGGAAAGGGCTGGGCCTACCTTCATAAAAGTAAGCAATGGATCTAGATATAAATCGCTTCCAATCATATACGAAATCTGACGTGGGGTGGGAGATGGTTTTGATAGCTAGGTCAATGGGCAGCCTCGAGAACCGATATATTTCCTGTCCAAATGTGCACAATAATGTCGACCCTGCACTCAAATGTTGCCGCACACCCTTTTTCACAAACCAAGAAAACCATCGAAGAAGCCTTCAACGGGAGGGCTTTCGACTCAATATTCCTTGAGTTTGAAGAAAAACCATTGGGAGTAGGCGCTATTGCCCAAGTATATCGGGCTAAGCTAAATCGCGACCTTCTTCCCTCGCAACTAGTCCCGGGAAGTCCAAGCCCCATTTCTCTTAAGGAATCAGCGCATGACTTTTTGAGTAAAGTCGATGTGTTTGTCAAAGCGACTCCCCGGCAGATTCCAAGTGGTTGGGTGGCAATAAAAGTGCTGCACCCACATGTGGAGCGACTCGTTCACAGGGACCTTCGTATCATGAAAGTATTTGCGAATATCATCAATACCATACCAACACTTGAATGGTTATCTCTTCCGGATGAAGTTGACAAGTTCGGTGAAATGATGCGTTTACAACTCGACCTCCGTATTGAAGCCAACAACCTCACCAGATTCAGAGACAATTTTAAGTCTAGAATGAGTGTTACTTTCCCAATACCATACACCGGTTACTCGACACGCCAGGTTTTAGTGGAAGAGTTTGCCCACGGTATACCTCTTGAAATGATTTTACAGTTGGGCGGAGGAACCTATCAAAAACAAATTGCAGACACGGGCTTAGACGCATTTTTACACATGCTGCTTATAGACAATTTTGCGCATGCTGATCTCCACCCTGGGAACATTTTAATCCGGTTCTACAAACCCATTTCGACGTCTATTTGGTCATGGTTTCATATTCATACTACGGCGCACGCTGCATATGAAAATGTTTCGGACCAAGAGAAAGATGCCTTTCAAGCGACAAAGGATGCAGTTTCCCGCCTGATACCGTTGAAGGACCATCCGGTCGAGTGGAAAAAGGAGCTTACGAAATTGAATTTGGAAGGCTTCAAGCCACAATTAATATTCATTGATACCGGGTTAGTAACAGAGCTGTCTCCTATCAATAGACAGAACTTTTTAGATCTATTTACGGCTGTTGCCGAGTTTGATGGTTACAAGGCGGGCGAACTCATGGTAAATCGGTGTCGACAGCCTAGCGCTGTTGTGGACAAGGACGTATTTTGTCTTCGAATGCAACATCTTGTTCTTGAAGTGAAAGGGAAAACTTTCACACTCGGTAAAATAAAAATCGCGGATGTTCTTAGCGAGGTGATGTCTATGATACGATCTCACCACGTTCGTTTAGAAGGAGATTTTATCAACGTGGTTGTTAGTATACTACTTTTGGAAGGGATTGGTAGAAGGCTCGATCCTAGTATTGATATTTTCAAAAGCAGCCTACCGATATTAAGGCAGCTGGGTGCCCAAAAGGGACACGGAATGCTAAAAGAAGATGCTAGCATTTTAAAGATCTGGCTTGGGCTTGAATTGCGTACTATTCTGTCGAGCTCGTTGGAAAATGTTGACAACTCCTTTCTCATTAGGCATTTGTGGACCGAATAATAATTACTTAAGTAAGTACTTATATAGTATATGACATGAACAGGAAAAGTCACCCGCAACTAGTGGACTGGGATACCTCTATGGAATTACTTAATTGGGCTTCTCTGGTTATAAATACACAAACCGATGATTCAGTGTTCAGGTACTTAGTAACCAAAGCATTTATACCTAGAAGATAATTGTGCAACTTATGTATATATAAACACCTTGTGTCAGGAACTGTGCTAATATAAATATATTTCGAATCCGGTTTAGTAAAACGTGTTCGCAACAGTAAAGCTAAATAAATATGAAATTTTGTTAGTAAAAACGAATTATGCGAAATAGCTGCGGAATCACACTCTATTCATTTGCTTTCTTTGACAAAATCTTTAATTAAGTACTCAAGTATTTAAGGATTTATATAAGTTGCAACATTGGTGACACATTGGTTACTGACTATTATACAGATCTAGATCCACTCGCGATCGAGAACTGAAGTATGTGATTTTTAATTCATGGTTTGCATATGTGGAGTAATTATATATTTGGTACTCAAATAATAGTATGCTATCTGAAACGCTTGAGTACTTGCTTAAGCAAGGGTTAGGCAATAACTGTTCAAATATTATTTTAAAATTTTCTAATTACTTAAGTAAATACAGAGTACTTTAGATAATATTGGTTAGAATTATATAGTATAGCCAATTAGAATCATCGCTGCACGAGGCTAAGGAACGCGAGGCAGACGACGGAAACGCGTTGGCAATTATACTAGCAAGTTCTCACTATTTATATTCTCTAATTGACTTCGAGAAACTAGATACGGTCACATAACTTTCTAGCCTTCGCTGAGCTTCTCGACAAGACCAACTTTCTAGCAGCTTTCATCCACCAACATGCCACCGAGGAAAGCTAATAAGCCATCGAAAAAGGATGAAGGTAGGCGCTATATTCGTCCATTGGCCGGATGTTTGTCTTCATAGTTTCGAACGTTTTCCTTATTAACTCAATAATGATAGGTCTTGCGAGGACCGATAACAACCTGAAAAACCATTCCTGGCCAATCATCTACCCTATTAATCAAAAAAATTTTTATACGTAAGTATATTGATTCTATCATCAGCTCTAGCAAAAGCACGAGCTGATTCCCAGCACCTTCAACAGGGACTACCTCAAAAGGGATGATCAGGCCCTTGTTTGGCGACAAAGAAGCGATGTCACTAAAGGTGACCGGGAGGTAAAAGATCGAGGCTTTCAACAAGATGGGGATATCGAAAAAGAAACTCCTGGTAATTATGGGAAAGAAGATGAAGAACAGCAAGAGGTTTGGGGCTCAAGAGTCATCGTTATACATCCTGGATCCCGAAACCTAAGGATCGGCCGTGCGTCAGACGCGCTTCCGAAGACAGTCCCGAATGTGATCGCTCGTCACTTCCCGCAGTCTGAATCAGAAGAAGAGGCCGAACCTCGACCCAAAAGATTGAAAACGGAAGATGATCCAAAGGACGAACCAGATGATACGGGTGACAACACACCACAGCGGAGAACCCGGGGTAGTAGCAAAAAATCCGCTTCAATGGTCGAGAAAGAAATGCCTCAAATCGATAGTTCATTTCAGTCTCTATTCCATGAACTGTCGCAGGATCTCAAATCGCAAATGCGACAAAACAAACGGAGGGTTTTGCCAAATTCAAGAGAAACAGTGATTAATCACAATAAGAAATACATCCCAGAGAATATCAAGGAACATAACGATCCATATCGTGCGGAATGGACGCCTGTGAGCTCGGGTTTTATGCACTTTGTCGGTCATGAAGCGTTGCACATTGCCGACAATTCAACTCCCCGGTACAAGCTATTCTGGCCATTACGTGATGGCGTGTTCAACGAACACGACTATACGTCGAAACGGCGATGGCTCGAAGATGTTACGACAATACTAAAAGAAAGCCTATTGAGAGAACTGGGCATACAGTCAAATGATTATGGGACATTGTCCGCTGTTCTCGTGATTCCTGATCTTTACGATAGAATTTACGTGACAGAGATGCTAGACTTACTCTTACGAGAGTTCCAATTTTCTCAAGTTTGTCTCTTTCAGGTATGATTCCTCTTCCCTCCTTCCTACTATTCTTGCATTCCCCTCCTTGTTGGATTATTCCTAGCACTACCTTAAAACAGTAAAATATTAATTGTTGACTAGGAGAGCGTGGCTGCGACATATGGGGCAGGGTTTTCTTCTGCGTGTATCGTTGATATAGGTGCCCAGAAAACTTCGATATCGTGTGTGGAGGAAGGCATGGTAGTACCTGACTCCAGACTGAATCTTAAATTTGGCGGAGACGATGTAACAATCTCGTTTATGCAAATGCTCCTCGCCAACTCTTTCCCTTATTCTGATATTAATCTTCTCCGTCGCTATGACTACCTTCTCGCCGAAGACCTCAAAATAAAGTATACCAGTCTCAACGAAGCAGATGTGGTTGTACAGTTTCACAACTTCCACGTCCGCGCTCCGGGCGAAGAAACAATCAAATATGGATTCAAGACATATGACGAAATTTATCTAGCGCCCTTCAGCTTGTTTTCTCCTCGTATATTGGAACTTGAGGACAAGCTACGAGGAAGAAGATCATTGTGGGCGCGATCTTTTGACATATACGATGACGTACCAAACGATCCAGTGTCATTAGCTCAGAAATCCTTACACAAAAACCCTGCGAGCGAAGATATCGAGATGTCAGAAGATATAAATCACAACGGGGCAATTAGCAAGCAAACGAACCACAACATGCCAATTTTAGCCCCAACCGGTGATACAACACCGAAGACACCTCAGCCTGGATCCCCAATACCAGAGGAATTGTCCGAATTGCCTGACGGAGGACTCACTAGTATCACCAACCCGGGAAGCGCTCACAATAGGGTAGGAAGCTCTCTCATTGAGGATTTAGAGCCCGAGAATGAGACGCCTACGATTCTATCGCTGGATCTTGCAATAATGGAAAGCATCCGCTATGCCGCTAAAGGAGATGAAAAGAGGAGTAAGGATTTCTTTGCTGGAATCCTTCTCGTAGGAGGCGGTAGTATGACTTCTGGCCTCAATCACCTCCTTGAAGAAAGGTATCTGATATTGGAGCGCTTAGTATCGGGGGATTTCGCTAACTTCTGTCCCTTTCTAGGCTCATGAAACAGAAGGGTAACCTTGGAAACCTGATTATCAGTAGCCCCCCTCGTGAGCTTGATCCTCAGGTTTTAGTTTGGAAAGGAGCGAGTGTCTTTGGCAAACTAACCAGTACTAACGAAGTATGGATAAAGCAAGGCGAGTATGATATTCTGAATTCTCGGGTTCTTCCTTACAAAACCTTATGGATGTGGTAGATCACAGTGGTTTATTTGTTTGCCTGAATAGGAATGGGGGCGATACAGCATGACTTACTCAATTACTCTTCTATATACATGTGATTTTATTTTACATCTTCGCCGCTATTCATACATAGTCTCACTACTCATTTTGTTGGCAATATCTACGGATATTTCCCCTTATAATTGGTTAATCAGTACGCTTATGATATGGTAGTATCTTTTATATGGGGGTGTTGTCGTGCAACAGGCGTCTTGGATGATGGTTCTGCAGTTACTACTGGCCCACGAAGGAGTTCGATGGCTTTCCGTGCTCCTTTACTCGTGATTGCGCTTCGATTAAAATCGTAAAGAATGTTGAGTGTTGCAATAGATATCATGAGAATTACCGTCTCCGGCGAAGGTAATCGCCGAAGATACCGAGAGTTTCGGTGCCCCTTCCACCATGATATTGTCGCGCTTCGAGCTGCATCCAGAAAAATAGGGTGTCCACTTTCTCGGTCACAAAATGCCATTAAACCCCCAAGAAACCCTGAGATGTAGAACGAATTATGGTTTAGAATGTTCTTTGGGCCGACTCTTTGGAGAAAACAAATTGCTGACCAAGATGACGCTATGGCCAATGTGACAAACGACGAAGTTTTGATGGTCTTCCGTAACAGGTTGGAAATCGGCGCCAACGAAGATATCCCGGAGGATCGAAGCTTCGAGATGAAAGAGACCGCGTATATTGCAAAAAATATCCTCGAATTCTTCCCTAATTGTTCAAAGATATATTTCAAATAAACCGCTAAGCATGAAACTGTTTTAGGATGCGCTACCGCACATGACAGCCGCACAATAGCCGGGTGTGCTTCCCTCGTGATTGAACTCATTTCCCGCTGGTTTAAAGATTTTTGCGGAAATAGGATGCCAGAATAAAAGGCTCTGGTCAAACCGTCCCCATTTACTCGTCAGATTCGTAGTAATTTGAAGGATTACGCTCGAGCTACTCACGGGAAACCAAGGCGGGCCACTTCGTTCATTTGGGTAGTCCTGTGACTAATCGATGAAGTATCCAAAGCTCTCGTATTACTTTGATTTGCTAGCGGAAAAGTCATAATAGCTTTTCTATATATCTGAAAATTTATAATTTAGAAAGTACTCATAAAAGTATTGTATAAGCGCTAGATGAAAAGACTTACATATGGCACAGACTCCTCTCCCTCTGTGAGAAGAGAATGGAAGAGCTGTGAAAATGATAAAGGAAAAAGAAGCCAACTCCCGAGCCACTGCAGCCAGATAATGCGTTAGTGCTATTTATTGGTATGGTACAGTCTGGCCCGTAATGACTTACCCATGGTGCCCTCCCCGAGGCGTACCATGCATTTGAAAGATATTCCATGGTTTTGGCGAAAATATATATCGATATAGTTAACCTCGCACCATCAGTTGGTATAGAAATCAGGGCGACTCCCGACAGTGCAGCGGCAATAGAGGAGGCCATTGGAGACATGATGATTTTTTTCAATTTCCCGGGGGTGCCGACAAAAGTGGCATCCAAGGACGAGGATATTTTAGACTGGAAAAGTATTATAGTTCGATAACAAATACGATGGAGTAATAGAAGTAACGAGAGTGATAGTGGTATCCTGAGACTAAGCCTCTTGCTCCTATCTCTCGAGTTAGCTTTACTTTCATATCAGTAGTCAAAGACGGATTACCAAGGACCAAGCTCTCGCGAGCTATAAACTCGCGATCGAATCTTATCAACAACTGTCAGAACAGATGACCCTATGACAAATATGCGGCTCCCAAGTCGTATCGATTGCTTTAATTCATCATCATCGACCATAAAAGAGGATTCGAGTGACTTCAAATGCTTCTGTTTAGATAGCTGTTGGACATTTGAGGTGCTAATTTTCCCGATATATTGGAGTTCCTTAGGCGAAATCAAATATCCGAAGATTGTAGACATTGCTCCTGTATATAGGCTATATAAGTAATCACTCAAGTATCTACTTTACCGACGTTAACTTACTTGTGTTTACGTTCCAATTATCTTTGTATTGTTTTTGACGTTGATTTGCTCGAGATTGCCATGCGCCTGGCTGTTTGCAACAATCAGGCTAGCTTTTTAGGGGGCTACGAGTCGACAGTAGTCTGGGGGTCGGATACCGTAAATTCGTTAGTTTCCGTTGTTCCTGGTGACGGTTATTTTCATGTGATTTCGTGTTATGAGAGTTACGGTAGGGGTTGACACACAAAACTAATTAGCTAACCAAGCACGATATATGTCTGATATAAGCACTTTAAGTTTAGTTTAGAACAGGTAGGTTTTAGGACTGAGTGGAAGATCTTTGAGATTATTACAACTATTTAACAACTATTTAATTAGTACCTTTACCTTCCCTTTAAGGTTTTGGTTTGGTTTTTTAAGTTTAGACTATTTAAATTAAATTATTATTTTATTATTATGACTATTAAGTATTTAAGTAAGTACCTATTATAATATATACGTGTACCCTTTCAATACGAAATTATAGGGACAAAACTTAAAACCCCCCAGAAACGAAGAGATAAATAGTACATTTCACTCTGGCTGTAGCTTCTTGCGGTTTCTTGAAGGGAAAACCTGCAACGGTTAAGCGTTCCACATCCTGGGCTTTCTTTCACGGGTTTAGACTGTTATTATAATTACTTATGTTATTATGATATTCAAGCATTAGTATATACTGGTCTCGAAGCCACCGGCAAACGGAGGAATTTTACTATATACTGGTCTCGTCTGCCCAACTCTCACTTCCGAAGCTTCCAACGATATACCTATTATACTAATCGCTTACTTGAGTACACATACTTACTTATTATTATTATATTATATTTATATTATGAGATCCTTTCAAAAAAAAAAAAAGAAAAAAAAATTATTATGAAATCTTATGAAAATGAAAAAAAAAAAAAATTTGAAACTTGAAATTCCTTGAAAACTCAGAAATAGTTTTGGATTTTGTCGTCGTTGTCTTGTGAATCACCCCCTTAATAACGTTTACAGCAAGCAAAGAATGGAACGACACTAGCACAGATGCAATAGTTGTCAACTCACTGGCATTGTCATCTAGGTGCTCGAGTGCTTCCAAGATGTTTGCGTTCTTCCAAAATATATATATATTTAGGCTTCCACAATTTATTTATTTACTTGCTTTTACTTAAGCAATCACCCGCAGGTACCTGAATATTTATTTGTCTGTCTCTAGCGGTGCTAAGGAGGATACTCCATTGTGATTACTTAGGTACATATACATGATATCAATTTAGGGATTGCGGTTTTGTCCGCCCTCATTCCTCACCAGATTTCAAAACGCCCCGAGCTTCCTTAGTGCCGCTGCCAGTCGTTGGTAATCTTGCACCAGCAGCTGAATATCGCCGATTTTGAGATCCATGCCATTCGTCTCAAGGAATCGCTGAATTGGGGGGTCTATTGTTGCAGGGTCTCGACTCGGTTTAAGATTCGAGGAGTTCGCGTGGTCCACCTCCATTGCAGCGGCTCCGGGAAGTGGCGGCGTTTTGGTCATTTGACTCCTTGAGAATGTTCGGATAACGTTGATATTTCCGGCAAATCTCCCGAGTTGATTACCCCTGTGAGAAAGTTAGGATATCCTATACGTTTACTATTAAAATTGCTGGGTTCGCAAGCCATCTTACAAGTTTCTAACACTATCCGCCACTGGTGTATACGCCGACCCAATGTGATTTGGTTGAGGCTCTGTTGGTTCTTGTGTGAGCAGAGAGGCCGCACTACTGACAATGTGCTGCAAAGGATCGTCTGCAAAAATTTTATTGTCGTGGGAGCCATCGTTGTTTCTTAAAGAAGCTGTTGAGGTCATGACAGCCACCAAATCTGGGTTTGCCTTCTCGTGGTGTATGTCTTCGTCGTTAATGGGTTCCCCGCCCTGAGAGGGCGTTCCGACCAGCTTTCTAACATCTTCTAGTGTTTTCGGGAGCTCTGTTCGTTTGTCAGACAATTTACCAAATAGAAACTTATAAGAGTTCTCCAAGCTGTTCCCGATCGTCTTCAGGGACTGATCTGCAGTATTGACAGCACTTGTTGCAGCTGATGTTGCAAATTCTACAGGTGTGAGATAGGATATACGCCGTGAGGACTCGGATGCTGTTGTCAACAGTGCTTGCCCTTTGAGCGGACCTGGGGAAAGACGCGGAGATGCATTCGCGGAAGATGTGCTGACAATGGCAGATGCTAACGCAGACGTGGGTGGGTTTGGGGTAATGTTGTTAGTGCCAGCGGGGTCTGCAAGGGAATGCGACGGCACTAGATTGTTTGTTTCAATCCCGCTCATCTTGTGTCGTTGCTCTTCTGTTGTCAAAGTTCCCATATCAACAGTTTCGAGAAAAGATATGGCCGCCTCCAGGTTTGTTAAGCAATATGCTGCTTCGCCATCAACTGCTTTGTAGTATCTAAATCGTTGTATGTACAAAAGATTTGATATTATGCTAATGTGTGGCGGAGAAATAATCAAGGCGTATATTAGGATAGGCAGTATGTGATCTGCCGATGATGTCGTGGATGGCACTAACTTCGTGAGCATATCTGATGAGACCTGTTAAAACATTGTGACCCGCCAACGGAAACGAAAGAAGGGACAGCCTTACCCACTATAGCCTTATGAGCTCTTTTCAACGACTTTAGTTTATCATAGGGGCACCTTGAAGAATTTAGGTCCTTTAGGGCTGAATTTTAACGTCAACTCCAATATCAAATCAAAACGTTTACCAGGGCAGCCGTTTGTCTCTTACTTTCACAAACAGGTTGCAGGTCCATAACGTTAACATCTTCCTCGAGACCTAGCTCCTTGAGACCGATCCCAACTACGCCAAGGGCCATGGTCTTGCTCCTTAGAGCATCATCCCTTGCCTCATCTTCAGCACTATAATGGCGCCATATCTTATCGAAAACAGCCTCGGTGACCTTCTTCTCAACCATTTCTAGCAGTATCGCACGGTGAACATCACGCCTTTTTCTTTCTCTTTTTCTTTGTGCGATTTCGCTCATAGACACCAGAGGCTGGTCCGACCCTTGATTCTCTCCTGAGAAATATATATTTGAGATGTAAACTGATATCGATACACCCGCTGTATCGTAGAAATTTTGGAATATCGCGCTTAAGGAATCAATAGATACGGGCGCGGGGTGAACCTTAGCAGATAATGACTCTATGAAACTAACGGAGTCAATTTCGTATCACAAAGCGCAGTGGCAAGACCGAGAGTACTTTGTATTACCTATTCGTCATGCTCATAATCTCGGTTGGAAGATCAGCTTGTATCCCCAAGCCATCGGTGCAATCCTGGTGATCACTGTAAGACTCCGTCCCGTCATAATTCGATGCTTCGGGGTCTTTAGCAAGCTGGGAAGCAGAGTTTGCATCCAGAAGGGCGTCAAATGGCGAGGAACGGTCAGCCGCAATCGTTGAAGAGGCAGTTGTCGATCGAGTTCTAGACGCGTTGGGAGTAGATGGCTGAGATTCAAGACGTGTAAAGGATCGAGACGATCCAAGAGGGCGTTCTATATGTTATAGGTATAGTGTTCAGTGTTTGCGTCCAGAGTAGATACAATCCGATGGTCTTGAAATATGACGACATGAGATTCTCGCATACATGTGACCGTATCAGGCGATACATCAATAGCAGACGGGGTTCATGTTTAGAGTGTGTACTTTACAGTATTTTGTGCATTTTATTGGAGCAATCTTACCAATTTCATGCGACCGGTGGCTTGAGGAAGATGAAGACATGACTTTTTATAAGTAGGCTCTAGTTAGGGTACTGAAGTACTGAAATATCTATTCGCGGATGTGAGGTTATGAGCACGAGGAACGCTGCGGAGCCGCGAATTCCCCGAGACGAAGGTTTGTTTGCACATCCAACAAAGAGATGCGTTCGTCATACCTGTTTTCGCTACCCACCTGAGCAACAGCACCACACCGCGCCAACTTGGGGATGTTTCACATCAATATCATGGAGAATCTCCGGAGGCAGAAATAGCCCGATGGTTCGATTCTCCCTGTATCACAACTCAAGCTTCATATTCTCCTCTTCACGCTCGGAAACCTTATGTATTCTTCATCCCTAATTAATAGCGTCCACATAACTGCCTCCAATCACTGGGACCTCCGGCTGGATCAGCTTGTGACTAAAATAAAGATGGTCTTAAAACCCGCAGGTTTTCTTTATGACAGCAGAAAGTTGTTTTCCAGGGGGGTTTTGTTCCTGGCTCTTCTATCTACAGTTGAAGGCTTTCTTCTGGACCAAACTATCCTATCTCCAAAAGCCGACATATCCAGCGAAACAGATGATCCCAAAATCAACATACCTAGCAGCTCTTTCGTAAGCTCTAATCCACTCGAAGCTCCAAACATCCAAAAGTTTACTGACAATATCAACAAATCCAGAGGCTTCGTCATGTTCTTCACCATGGTGCGGAAAGGTATAACAACACCCCTTCAACCCCCTACTATCCACGACCCAGGGGGAATGTCGAATATTCCCCAGTGAGAAAGTGTAAAACCCACTAACTTCCCGTTCCCGGCCCTGAAACTTTCAGGTACCCAACGTTACTACGTCGGTTGGATATCGGGGAAGATCAAGTCGTCTGGGGTCTAGACACCAACCAAGTTACATCATGCCCCTTATTGATCGCCAAATCTCGCCTAATCGACATGCCTCGCATGCGAGATAGATCTATTTCGACCGTGGAGCATCGTCTTCTCGCAGCCCGGTACGGTGGCTATCAGCCTTTCGAATCTCCCTTCACTGCTTGGGAAATAGACCAAGTTCTCGCTCCCGACATCACGGATAAGGAAACTGTTCTCAACCTAGCCAAAATGAGCGCCAATGCTTATGTTCAAGTTCCTGCTCATGATGACTGGAGGGATGTGGGCACTCCCTGGAATCAGTCTGCCGGCTTCGGTTGGGAAAACGACGGGCTACGTGGCCACATTTTCCTCGACGAGCAGAATTCAACGGTGATTATCAGTTTCAAAGGAACCTCGGTCGCCGTTTTCTATGGCGAGGAGACAAAAACCAATGATAAAATCAACGACAATTTATTCTTCTCGTGCTGCTGTGCTAGAGTTTCCGCGTTTTGGAGAACCGTTTGCAACTGTTATACGGATACATATTCCTGTAGCAATCCGTGTCTTTCCGACGCTCTCAAAGAGGAAAATCGATATTACCGAGCGGCTCTCAACCTTTATTATAATGTTACCCAACTCTACCCTAGCGCCAATGTATGGATTGTTGGACACTCCCTTGGAGGTGCAGTTTCCGCTCTCCTTGGTATGACCTATGGACTCCCTGTTGTCACATTCGAAGCCCCCCCTGAAGCACTAGCTGCTACTAGGTTGGGTATCCCAAATCCACCCAATGGTGTTCGAATGGATGGTGTCTATCACTTTGGCAATAATGCAGATCCCATATACATGGGGGTCTGTAATGGTGTCACTTCATTCTGTTCTATCGGTGGCTACGCCATGGAAACAAAATGCCACTCTGGGAAAATGTGTTTATATGATGTGGTAAACGACCTCGGTTGGCGTATCAATGCTAATGCGCATCGAATAAAAACTGTTATTGATGAAATCATGCCGAAATATGACTACGTTCCTGAGTGCATACCGGAAGACGATGAATGCACGGACTGTTTCAATTGGAAATTTCATAACGGAACAGTCACGTCTACTACAACCACAACAACATCCACTACTAGCACGAGCACTCGCACAACAACTTGTAAGCATCCCGGTTGGTTTGGATGTTTAGATGAAACCACCACTATAACGACCACTTCTACAACGGAGACGACAACCACTAGTGAGTTTATTACCGAAGGATGTCCCCCTCTTCGTTGTCAGAACTGACTTAAATTTAAAAGCAACTTGTGCTCACTATGGTTGGTTTGGAGATTGCTTGGATTCCACGTCTACTACCACATCTACGACTCCAGAAGCAACGTCAAGCACCTCAACAATTACAACCACATCAGCACAACCAACATCCATAACAACTTCATCTTCCGCGTCTTCGTCTTCTACGTCTTCTACCACAAGTTGTCAAAAGCCAGGCCATTTCTGGGGCTGCAGAGACTAACGTGGTTTGTCAAATTGCGTAATGGTTTCGAGTTCAACTCTATCAAGCGGGCAGTATCTAGTGCTTTGTCCTGTATTGTGATGGTAACCCGGAGACTATGATTTGATAAAATAGTATATCATTACAATTATATGAGCAGGCTCCCAGCTGAGTTGTCAGTAGTTCTGCGAGAAAGGAAATGGATGTCGATGGGGGCTCTATCGACCAACCATAGCAGAACGAAGATTCAAATCGTCATATAAAATCCTCTCTGGGATATTTATTTTATTATTTATCCTATAAAACATCTACAGTAGCACCTGTATTTGAGATGTAGCTCGCTACGACAGTGCATCCAATAACTAATGATAGAAACTTGGGAAGGAAGATTTTTTCTGTCTAGCTACGGATTATTTAGCTAGGGACTATCGATGAATTCGGGCAGGGTACCGGGAATGAACGATACTATTTCGCCAGGCATCCTCGGAGTGTAAGCGGGTAATGTATGTTATTCAGGAGTACCACAGTTATATGCAGTAGCTAAGTATCTAAAGAATCATTATTGACAAAAAAACATAATTCGATTCTACTCTATTGCGCCTATCTAGATGGCAAGACAGTAGAGCTTGCATTTGGGCTGGGCTGCCTGGGAGCCTAATCTAAATAATATATTGTGGAGGTAGTACAACATAAAAATAATATATTTCCATCTGGATATTAAGATAGAAGCCATTTTTGTATATTTATTAAAATGTCCTACTACCGGCAGCCTCCAAGGCATACATGTCATGTTACAGCTATCACAGTCCCAGCTTGACAGCTTAACATTTGTTTAATTTCTATTATACTTTTTTTTTTTATTTTTTTTATATGATGACTTATTTATTCATCAGCAAAAAATTTTATTATCCTCCTAATTCTTAGAAAATTGAAAAAATAATAAAAAAATTTATTTTTAACAAATTTTATAAAAAAAAATTTAAATAAAATTTTTAATTAACATAAATCATCTAAAAATCAGCCATATCTAAAAATCAGCTACTTTTTAATAAAAATCTATATTATACTAAAAAATTATTATCAAAATCTTATTAAATTATTAACAACTTATACTT
>LDDX01000111.1:0-28622 GCA_012184315.1 Arthrobotrys entomopaga
ATATTATTATCAGTCAGCGTTCAGGCCCAATAATATGTGTATCCGGAATTCCATTCGAATTCCAGTCAGCTGCAGGAATTAATCCCTACCACGGAAAGACAAATGTATTATTGCAGGGAATCGGTCGGGTAATATGTATAAGCAATCCCTTCCCTTGCAGATTGCTACCCAAGCTTTTTGGGGCTGTAAATTCTTACCTAAGAAGCTGGAGGAGATTCAAAAAAAAAAAAGCTGATCCAGCTGCTTAACTAATATACGAAGAAAAACTGCCCGAAAGAAATATGCCAGTATTATCTCCGTTTTTCGTCGAAAAGAGGAGACTGTTAAAAATAAATAAATAAAAATGAAATGAAATGAAAAAAAGGAATTGAAAAATCAAGCTCCGTCCGCTTGCAATTTATACAATAGAATACCGGCTGTGCAGTAGTAGTATCCGTGGTTGTGCAAAAGCCCAGCTTGGTGAAGTTGTAATCCGGACCAGGGCGGGAGCCGTCGTCATATATTATATACTTTCTATTCTTGAGCTTCTCGAATATCAACAGAGATCGTAATAGCAAGGATCGAAACGTTAACAGCTGTTTATTATTATTATTATTGTTTTTATTATTCTCCCTTTGACCGATTTAATTTGTTCCACCCCCTATAACGTACGAAGTAACCGCCCGGTGCCCAAAGATCGTAAAAAGTTAACCAGGCCTGTCGATGTCTGTCTCTAAATATACGATAACTTCTCTTTCTGGCAAGCACGTATCCTGCTTGAAATGGGCGTTGGTTAGCAGTAATTGGGCCCGCGAAGTCTGTGTGAATTCCTGTAACAACTTTGGCGTCAGAAATGCGTTTGACAGCAACCGGCGTGGGCTGAGGCCTGTAGCGAACCATTGGCGCTCGCTTTCCCCAACTGGCTTTGTGTTCACACTAGTGGATAACCGATGCAATAGACTTACTGGTTGGGAATGAACCGGAGCCTTTTTTTTTTTTCTTCTTTTCTTTTCTTTTCTCTGGTGATGCTATTTTTTGTAACAGGAAGCAATCGGATAGCGAAGTAACTAGTATCTACCTGCTCTTGATGTCTGCTGATGCCGTTCTTATGATGATTTTTTTTTTTTTTTTTCGACCGGAGCTTATATTTGCCGGTATTTTATTCGGGTATATATATATATATTATTCGAATGTACACCGGAAAGCTCATATGATGGTCGAACGATCGAGAGAAAAGGAATGGTATACTACTCAAATAGCAAGAATCGATCAAATTTCAGGTCGGACTGCGACACTCCGGATCGATCAAGTAAGGTTGTTAAGGGGTAAAAAAATAAAAAAGTAAAAAAGTAAAAAAAAAAAAAAAAAAAAAACCTGGCTAGCTACGGACCGTCGTCTCGTCGAAGCTAACCGGTGGCCAGGCAGGCGAGGTTACTCTGGAATCAGTGGAGAACACTGTCGAGGAAGTTCTTTTCGACTTGCCTATTTCGGGATGCAATGCGTATATTATTGCAAGCAAGCAATATTCTGTATTGAATACAAGCAATAGAGTGTAGTATAGTGTAGTATAGTTTAGTACTCCTGACTCCTGACTGGACTGGACTGGACTGGAGATACAATCAATCGAGAGGGTGTCTTGATATCTTTATACATCTACCATATCTCTTAATCTCATCTATCGATCGAATTCATTTTTCGACTACAAACCCCGGGCGAATACGAACATGTTGGCAATAATCTAACAGTTGGTCTCATCCCTCCCGTCCTCTCTCTCTCTCTCTTTTTTTTTTTTTTTTTTTTTTGGTTCGTCGCTGAGACGGATGCGACGGAAAGACCGAAAGTTATTCCGAACAGCTGCTGCACACTTCTCCGCAGATAAATCAGGTCCCAAAAATGCCACAACTACAAGGATCAGTTTAATATAAAAAAAAAAAATAATAATAATAATAAAAAATTTAGTTGAATTTTGGATAAACTAAAAAATACTTGTGCGTGACACGAAATTCTGTTAGTGTTCCGTGCATATCAATTTGCCAGAACCGTTTTCTTTCTTTCTTTCTTTTTTTCTTTCTTTTTTTCTTTCCCCCTTCGATAGGCATGCGAAAGCTTAGACAAAATATGCAGGGCAGTTTTGAGATTTCGCGGGAAAAACCGTTGATACGCTGTGCACCCACCACCACCACCCATTTCGACCTGCCGGTCCAATCACAGCTGCCCGATCCGTATTTTTATTTATTTTATTTTTCCATCCCAACACATCTGAACCCCAAGAACGAGAACAAGAACGAGAACGAGAACGAGACTGTCTTTAGGCTCAAGTACTTACTTAAAACCCGAGACCAAGTAAAGCCAAGTTCTAACAAGTCTTACAAAAAAACCTTCTAGATGAATTCTAGAGCGTTGACATTATCATCTATTGTTATAATTATATATATAAGACAAAGACAAAGACACCCCTCATTTAGCCCTTATTAAGATAAGGGAAGAGGAAAAAAAAAAAAAAAAAAAAAAAAAAAACAACTCCAGAGGAACGCCTGTTTTATATATACCAACACAGCTGCTCATCATCATTATTACCTCATATCATAATCGTAGACCGCTCTCATAACAGACTGCTAACATGGATATTCGCCTGTATAATAACAACAATAATAAAATAATGATGAGTGAGAAGGGGAATAGAGGGGGGTGGAACTAACAATAAAGACATAAAAACAATCGGGGTACCATATGATGATAGGTATTGATACGTGATTGAGGGTCAATACAAGATAAAAAAAATTATTGGGAAGAACTCGACGCCGGCGATGAGTTCGATCCCTTTCCGGATAAAAAGTTGACAACCACATGTTCCGATCCTCCGGCCGCTTCATCCAAAGCTGCACCTGGCGGGGCATTGGAAGTCTCCGGTGTGATCGTTTTAACTTTTGCTTGGGTCGGACTGGTGGGAATCAAATCGACGTCACCGTCATCCGATTCCTCCTTGCGATCGATATCCATCGCTCCTCCATCATTGGCTGCTGGAAGTGTGGTTTCATCTTGACCCGATGTCTTGCTTGAATCGTCAACGTTCCCGTTATCGCTCAGTTTCGCCAGAGCAGCCTTACTACCTTCCATGTTGAATTTCAAAGTCGTAACCAGGCTCTTCTTCTCGGCTAATGCGTCGTCCTCATCACTCGCATCGGAGAGATCGTCGTCATCCATCTCCTCAGCCGGTTCGTCCTTATAATCCTCCTCCTCCTCCTCCTCCTCCCCGCCCTCGCCGCTCTCACTGGCTTCATCCTCATAAGGTTCCGTTGTCGCAGCTGCCTCGAACTCCTCCCTATCGCGCTTCAAAGAAGTTCTTGCGGATCGACGCGTCGTGCTCCCACCGCTTTCACTACCAGCGTATGGCGTGCTCGCGTCGTTATTATTATCATTCCCATAAGCGAATTGGTTGGTTCGTCGAGTTACCCTTCCGGACCCAGTAATGTACGGTTCGATGGGTGAATGGCGTCTGCTATTTCGGGTGGCCCGACCGGAGGTATACCCGCCTTCGTCGTCACTATCGAACGTATATTTGGCTTTATTTCCTCGGGTACGACCTTCGTACATGGACACACCAGGGTTTGTAAATGCTGCTTTCCTCTGTTGACGATATTCTCGACGTTTTCGTTTCTATTTTTTTTTTAAAAAAAGAGTTTTTTTTTTCCGGGTTAGTATTGGATATTCGCTCGAATGAGTATAAAACACTCTGGTGTTCGAGTATTCTTACCTGTTCACCTTCTTCAAATCGTGGAATCGCGGCTAGAATCTTGCCCTGCAACTCTTTCGCAGTTCTGGAACCCTCTTTGGCCAATCTATCTGCCAGATCGCGTAATTCTTCAATTGAGCCCGCGACACTGATCCAAGTGGCGTTACGGTATCCTGGACTGATATGCTCCTGATAAACTCGGAAATGCGTATCATCTATAAAACCTTTACATTTAGCCTCACTCACAGTGTTTCACAAATAATATTTTCAACCTCGCTAGTATGTGATATTTTCTGATTGGAAAAAAAAAAAAAAAAAAAAAACAGCATACCTTTCCCTTCGATAAGATAGTACTTGTTCTTCTCACGATCCATACCCCACGGGTGCACGGCGAGTGGGATATTGGAATCGTCAGTCTTTCTCCCAGGTTTATAGATCTCCCTCAAGATCTCATTGACGACTTTGGAGTGCCTGAGAACCCACAAGATGAGGGTCTGCAGCATTACAAGCTGTGATAGTTGACGACAGGAAGATGTGTTAGCCTTTTTTTTTTTTGCTTTCCTTCTTTTCGCAACACAATGAATTAAAAAAGTAGCAAGTTATATTTGAAAATTCAGCTTACCCTCTCCTCGACCGTCATTTGGTTGAAGGTTTTACCTCCTTCGAGAGGATTCTTGCCATCCCATTCCGTCGGCCATTCTTCGAAGAAAGTCGTAACCGCCTCCTCGAGGGCTCTTCCATAATGTCCCTTCCTATGATTTTCTCCCACATTAGCGAAATTTGTACGCTTTTCACACAGCCAAACAGAGAATCCCAAAGCCAAGCCTCTTTCTCTTTTCCATAGACGCATAGCAAACACAAAAAAGTGTTTTTGGGTTTTTTTTTTGTGGTAGAAAACAAGGTTGCATTCTAAAACAAGCAAGAAGAAAAAACCAAAAAAAAAAAAGAAAAAAGAAAAAAAAAAAGAGAGAAAACAAAAACAGAGCAGGGACCACACTCACTCGACTTGTTTTTGGCGATTCAACGCCAGCCCGAGAAGCTTGCACAGCAATGCTTCAACATGGTCCGAAATTGGCGTTTCCTTGATCCCCGCCTCGATATCTTGAGGTCCGAGATTTGGAACTCCCCGGAAGACTTGGTTGAACTTGGCCTGGAAGGCTACGATGAAGGCGTATCTTGGGTTATCCTGCGGCAGAGGGTCTCGCGGGTTGACGACCTTGCGCTTCTTGCTCGGTGGCGGGGAAGCTTCTAACTCCGGTGATGGGGATGGTTGTTTGGAACGTTGATTCTTGCTGTTGGTCTTTTTGGAGGATTTGCTCGGTTGGACAAAGTCCATTTCGGGTTCCGAGAGATCCTGTGCCGATGACAACGGGGAGCTTGAACGCGAGCTCATTTTGAAGGACACGAGGTGAGAGAGAGAGGGAGAGAAAAAAACTCAACGCTGTCGAGGATTAAAACACGTCACTGATGGGATGATAGTCGGGTTTCCTCTCTTGCTGGGTTTTTTTTTTTTTAATTCGATATCGATTGCTTCACGGATAGTAGTGTTTGATGAGGTTCGTATTATCTCTATCTACAGGTTGTAGGCTGGTGTGTGTGTGTGTGTGTGGAGGATGGATATATATAACAAAGGATGATGGAGTAGTGAGGTGGAGGAAGAGTTATGACGGCGGCAGTGGGGTGGGAGGGAAAAGAGGAAAAGAAGGTGCGAACGGAAGGCAAAAAAGGATTGGACAGACGGGGCTAGCTAATATATATAATAATGATCCCCAGAAACACAAAACGCCAAAGCAAAGTGAAAAGGGCCTGCAGGTCCCTCGAAAATCGCGCTTTGCAAACAACCAGCTCTTTCAGATGACGGTCCCACCAAACACAAGCACTAGTTCCAACCCGCACGTGAATATATATCATCTAGAGCTGTCGGTAAGCGTTTATGATTAGTTTTCCGGGTGGTATGGTGTTTTTGAGGGTAACAGGCTGGTATCTGCGAGAACGGCATAACCCATCCCGAAAACACGTCCGCAGAGGTCCTCCAAGGGCACTCGTAACATCCACATCACAGTGAGCATGGAGAACCTTCCGTAAACACGTTCATGTCACTAAAGCTGCCCATTGGATGCATTTCTGGGTATCCGCACGTCATGTGTTGAACACGATATCGGGACCAGCGAGGCTCATGATGCCAGCGCGTCCAGAAAGTCCTACCCCGACCACCAGACACAAGTACAATCGACTGACATCTTGTTTTCTGGGTCCGAGCCATCTCAGAAGCCGTGATAAATAGATCACAGAGTGTAAACCCCGGGTCGTGGGCACAGAAGAGGCGTATCAAGCAGATCCAGGGGTAGCTCTAGGGTGTCTACGCGGTCGGCATGTCCCTGATTGGTCCAGGGGATTGCTCAAGTTCGAGTTTTCGGTCAAGAACAATCTTTCGCGTTATTTCAGCGAAGATATAGAGCGATCCGATAGGATATACGGTCCCGAGCCGTAGGCCACCGGAGACTGGTTGAAACTCCTGGCAGACCGTCAACTAGCCACCGAATCACGGGCCGGACAGCGTCGAAACATCGACAAATACGAGCAGATAGCTCCTGGATAGGCCATTCCACGGTCGCCTTGAATTTCGCACGATTTCTCCGGAGGTTGGGAGCAAGAGAACTAGCAAAAGTCAGCAGGATGTCCGAACATTAAGGTGAGAGCATCTTACAGGTAGTATGTATCACGAGATCTCAAAATATAGATGTGGGCTAAGGTTTTTGTGGGGTAACGTGGTCATCTTCCAGCGCTACTGCTTGGGCAGACGTCGATGAAGCCAAGGTGGGGGGGTTTGTGATGATTTGCGATGGGGGTTGTGAGTGGTCGTTTCGGTTGTTTGTTTGTGGCAGAAATGGGGCGTGGAGCGTGTTGTTGGGAGGGCAGGTTTAAACGCTGCGTAAGCACAACCTGCTCATGACGTCACACAACGCAGTCTACTCAAATTTAATTGATTAGAAGGGAAGGCTCACAATTTTGAACACAGCTTCGTTGCGAGACCATTTGGATAGTATCACTTTCTTATAGTTGTAATCTTGTATCTACTTAAGCAGTCAAATCGTTTTATCTCTCCCCTAAAATAAATGATCTTACAGCCTTGTCTTTTTGGCTATATCTAATACCAATCGTGGAAAGGCCCGAAACTTGACGTGTCGTTGGTTTGCGTAGACAACCTGATTTATGGCTAATGATGCATAATGCATATCACTTCTGAAGGAGCGGCAACCGGTCTTTCATATGATTCCCCTTTTCGAGCGTATTTTTCTACTTTGACGCAATCTATTCTAATTTCCAAATTACATTATTGATATATCCCCTACCTAACCATCATAAACCGAAACCCTGAATCTACAGAAATCACAGAACTACTATCGAGATATCGTAGCTGCCATTATAGCAACACCAAAATATTCAAAAAATCAGATATGTCGGATAAAAATCCGCTGGAGTTCCACCATTGGTAATATATATAGTCTAAAGTTTTGGTGTAACCATATAATCTAAAATCTTAACTAACGAGAATATTAATACTATGATAGGTACTCCATCTTCTCCAAAGACTACAAGACCCATATTATCGGTATTATAACATCCAAAAAACCTGTTATACATAAAAAGACTAATCATACAAAAGAGCATCAAATCTAATGTCAAATGAAAATACAAAATAGATCATTCGATACGCCGTGCCTTCCGAGATAGTCTCGGCACCGAAGAAGACTACAAGGATCCGAAATGGCCACCACATTCTGCCCCTCCGATCATAAGAACGTTCAGTCTCTCCAAGTTCTTCCGTCTATGTATGCATAAAATATTTTCACTCCCGGGGTGTCACGCATATATCAAATACGTACAAGCGAGCTAAAGAGCTAACGTGATCGTCCAGACGACCTACCATTCAAACGAGCCGCCCCTCTGCTCTTCCTAAACCTGAGATCCGATGTCTGGGGAATAGTAAGCTCTACTTTTCTAAAATACAAATATTGCGACCACGGCTAACATGAATAATAATATGTACTTACTTATATATATATTTATATATAGAATGAAGAAGTCTACCTCGAACAATTCGACCACCGCATGACCCCCGCCAGCGGTCTAGGTTTCAGCGGTTCCCTCTTCTTCTTCACCAAAGACCGTTCCTATATTGTCAAATCCGTCGGCCGTAGATTCGAGTACACCTTCCTATACACGCAATGTATCGGAGCGTATGCCAAATACATCACCGAGAACACCAAGAGTTTATTCTGCCGTATCACGGACGTGCTGTTTTGTTTTGACCAGCATCTGGGTGGCGTGCTCGGGGTGTCGCCGTCGCATTACATTATCATGGAGAATCTGTTGAAGGAGATGGATGTAGAGAAGGGATGGGTGAAGTGGGATTTGAAGCCGCAGAAGTTTTTCGAGCCGACGAGGGATTTGATTCCTGATACGATCAAGTAGGTACCTCTTTAAGTGAAGATGCTGCTGGGAAAAAAAAAAGCTGTATAGTAGTAGTGTATTGAAGGTATTGCGGGAGGGTTGGGGTGTATTACTAATATATTTATGATTCATAGAACCGAACAAGCGAAATCCGGTCTGGCAGATGCGATGGAGGATGGTCGGATAATATTGACAAAAGAACAAAGACATGAACTATGGATTCTACTCGAACGGGATACAGAATTTCTAGAAACCATCGAAACAATCGATTACTCCCTTCTTCTTGCTAGGTTTCCGGTATCTAAGAATCCAGAATTGAAGCCTCCGAAGCCTGAGACGTGGATAACCGGTGTAACATCTGCGGATGGTAAATACGTCTATAGAGCTTGTATCGTGGACTTTTTGGTAAGTTTAACCCCCAACCCACGGTCGTGCTATAGATATATATTGACAGTTTCAAATTTCTAGTGGAATGTAAACCAACTTCAGGCAAAGATTACGAAAACTGCTGGGATGTTGCTTCCTGAACAGACCGTGACGACAGAACCTGGTCGATATAGACGGGAATTCCTTTCGTATGTTTTCAATTTTTTTTAAATCTATTCAATTGGAGGTGCCAATCTGGAGAATTGGAGCTAACGTATATCTAAAAGTATGGTGGACGAGTATGTTGATGTTTTTGAGGATCTCGAGGCAAGTGGTAGCGGTACCACATCATAAATGAGATGGAAGCTTGGAAAGATTGAGTGCTTGAACTTTCGTGAAAGCTGGCGAGTTGAAATTATATACCCTTATGATTAATGGTTTTACTTCTGCGCTCTTGGATTATTGGCATTGGGTGTACTTTAAGTGTGTATTGTTTAGCGGGTTTCCAGGTTTATTGGTTAATCGGTTACTTGTTTCAATACTTCAATATATTCTCAAAACTGCAATATGCCTATGTTGATATGCATGTTCTCAAAAAAAAAAAAAACGCTTAATTGATAGCCTCGAATCCAGGCGCTCGAAGCAGGGCTTAATTGAAAACAAAAAGCAAATGATAAATACATGTAGATATCGGAATATCGCTAATTCCGACTCTTATAAATCATGTGATGGCTTGCTAATTTGTACAATATATATCGTACAAACTCGAGATCTTTGTTACAAAACGGAATAAAAGGGTGATCTGGTCACACACACGGCGATTTCCTCACGATCAGGCGGATTCCGAATCAAAAACACCCGAATCCAGCACCCGTGGTCCTCAGTGCCGGTATCTTCATGAATGCTCACATTTTTTTTACCCCCGTAGATATCCCATTCGAGCAACTCGTCGTTCGCTTCTTCAACTATCGTTCCGATGACTCTTCTCACGGTCGTGGATTCATCGAGATTGAATTTCTTGCACCAATTGGTACGGTACATGTAGGACCTGTTTTTCACGTATAGTCTGAGATTGTATTGATTCACGGGATCCTTAAGCTTTCCACCGGGTTTATGGTTACCGGTATTGGAAGAGGGGGGTTTTGGTATTTTGGAGTTCATACTATTGGCAGCAGCAGCACACATGACCGGCGAGAAGAGCGCCTCATCGAGAAAACTGAATTTGGAGATGTCATAAATGCAGATACTGTCTTGCGGTTGTCCGTTCTCATTCTCGGAATCGGTGAGGTAGTAGTATCCCGCCACTGCCTTTCCGCGCACGAGACACATGAGACCGGAGAGCGGCTCGATGTTGTTTTGGAATCCCACCGTTTCAAAGTTGTGCACCGTGAGGATTTTATGTGTAGAGGGGGTTTTAGGCCCCAGATTGACAGATGTATTATTATTATTGTTGTTGCTCCATGAGGGGTAGCGTGAGGTACGCAGGTATTTGCTGTGGAGGAGGATATTTCGCCATTGGGTACATGTTTGGCTGGCGGAAATTTGGTCACCGATGGAGAGGTAGGAGCCAATGTGAATGTGTATTTCGGCAGGAATGGTGAAGAGGGGAGGGGTCGTGGTAGTGGTGGTGGTGGTGGTATTAGTGGTTTGGTCTAGCTTTTGTTGTCTGACGGCGACGACGTTTGCGGCCAATGGGAGGGGGGCTAGGATGGAGACGAAAGCCATGGGGACAACTGATCCGGCGTTTTATTTTATTTTTATTTTATTTTATTTAATACCGTGCATATATACTTAGATAAGTATATACTCGGGGCAGGACACACCGTTGAGGGAGGTCCAGCTGATGTTGAATGTAAATGATTGAAGGATGTTGAGGAAGTTCACATAGCTCACGAAAGAGGGGACGAAAGAGGGGACGAAAGAGGCGGAGGAGGAGGACGAGGACGACCAGACTATATTAAGCTAAGATCCAGTCCGGTCTGGTAATTTGGTACTTAATTAATATATTTCTCTTTCTTCCTCGCTCCTAGCTAAGTAGCTAAGAGCCCACACGACTAGAGTGAGTCGAGCCAGGTCACCTGCCGTGGTGCCAATCTGCTGCATCATCGTCGTTTCCGTTAGATCTCTGCCTTTAGCTGCAGCCTGCAGCCTGCAGTGCAGCTGGCTGGTTAATTAAGTAACCAAGTGTGAACCAACCCGCGGGGTTGCAATGCAGCATTATTGTTGGATATTATTATTAATCAAGTACTTTAAGTACATAAGTACTTAAGTACTTAAGTATATACGTATGTCCAACGCAAATTAATTAACCGTCGTCTCGAGTTGCAAAGTTGGTCAACACAGGCGGTTTAGAGTCGACTGCACCGGCAGCATATACCGTATACCTACTAAGTAAGTACTAAGTAAGTACTTACTTAGTTATAATATATATCATGGCTGTACTGCCTGCGCTGGGCCAATGGATGCACGGCATCCATCTGAACACCGAAACATCCCTGCCCACTCCCTGGATTCTCAAATCAGGCCATTCTCATCCTCGTCCGCTCACCTATTCGTTAATCGTGATCCGTCTGTTTTTTTAAAAGTCACCATATACTTATTATAATATTTTTGCTATACTAATCTACTATCCGAGTATTGGCTATAAATGAAATATTAAATGAAATAAGCACTCAAGCATTAATATTACTTGATCAGCGCTCGCACGCGGACGACGATGCAATGCAATGCTTGCGCTTGGCATATATATGCATATATATGCCGGCATGAAACGGCAAGCTCGATCGAGCGCGTGGCCACCTTTCGGCCGGCCTCGTTGGTGCGACATCAGCGCTTCCTTGCATTTACACCGATGTACCTCCCCAAGCTAAGTACTCTAGTATCCAAGGATATCTCATAGCTTATATATCTTTTCTTCATGTAAACTTCAACCGATTCAGAAATAACAACAACAAGTCGGCCGGCCGGACTAATCCGATCGATCGATAAATAAAAAGAAATGCCTAAATCAGATGCTCCAAAGTCACAGTTCGAACAGCTTCCGCTAGAGTTAAAGATCGGAATCCTGGAATCCCTGACTTCCTTATACGACTTTGACGCTCTCAGCCTCACATGTACCGTATTTTACAACCTTTCCCAAACTTCCGTATGGACGAGCGCTCAACGGGATCTCATCGGAAGCGGCGATTTGGGCGAGCTGCTGAGGGCGTTGGCGATACTCAAGGAGTACGGGCGGGGTGAGCGGAAGATGTCAAAGGTGATCATCATGACTCCACCACCTTTTTTTTCAATTTTTTCCAGAAAGAGACTTAGATGTGTATATAAAAAACCAATCTCGATCGTGTATTCCCTTCTCGTTTTCATTAAAAGTATAATGTTGAACCTTGGCCGTAGCCAGAGCGGGAGCTAACGTTAACACCAACTCGAATGTGCATGCATCGCATGACGCTTATATTCAAGTTATAATACAGCTCTCTGAGACCTTTCCGGAGCAATACCGGCAAAGTGCAACACACAACACAGAATACCTCACCCAGCTGGTGCACTACCGCAACGTCACCCGCTGGTTCAGCGGGCGCTTCTTCGCCGATATGTCTGCTCGATTCGGTCCGATGCGCTCAAGAGAGAACTCTGATCTCGAAAACGAAAGTGGATTCGGTTTTGTACCGAGTAGGACGGAAAAACACCGGATGGACCAAGCCTTTCTGGTACAGTGGATATACGCCGAGATCACATACATTTTTATTGAACGTCGGCCCGTGGATTTAGAGGAGATCGAACAGTTCGTGCCCGGCGATGAACGGGGTTTGCGGATAGCTTTAGATCTCGGGGTGATGTGTAACGCTCATATTTTTCTGATGGGCATCTTGGCGCCGGTGGTTTTGCGACATGTAGAGTCCAAGCCCGAGGTTGAGATACTGGCGATGGCGAAGAAGGTGGAGTGTTTGGATCTGTGTAAGCTTTCCTTCTCTCATTTTACGCTTAATATTATTACTTGATAAATCAATAGCTTTTAATTGTTGGAATTTTGGCTGATCGTATATTACCCTTATACTATCTATTTTTGTATGAAAAAGATCACAGAAGGGGAATACCGAATATTTTATTGTGGCAGTTAGGCCTAGACGGTGTGAAGGGACTGATCGAATCACCACCCGATATCCAGAATGCCAGGATCGCAAAACATTACACGCACGCGGTAGATTACAACCAGTCCAAAGAATTCGAAGGACACTATATCGGTCATTTCGCCCGGGTCATGGACGGGATATGGGATCTGGAAGCGGATAAAACGAGACAAAAATACCACCTTCGGCCGCTATGGAAAGAAAAGGGCGGGACATATAGAAAGCTAGCGGCGCCGTGGAACCAGACTGTGGAATTTGAATTGACGGCTGCTTTTTTCGATGATGAGAGATTGCTGAGGATGGGGTTTCATCTACCTGAGACAATTGATGATGATGATTCTGCAAGGTATGGGGACTTGGATTTGGAGGAACAGTTGAAACAGGATGGATGTCAGTGTCCTGATGACTGGGCTTGTTATAACCAGTGGGTACTCAAAAGGAAAGGCCGGCTGGTTCTGGATTAGTTAACTGTGCATGTGGGAAAACAGTCCAAGGGCCCGGAGACCGAGCGTAGTCTGGGGTCTACTTGGGCTTTGAGGCTAGCCTAGTGTTAATTAACCTGCATCTAGAGGATCGAGACCACTGCACTGGCCATCAATATCGATGCATTGAAACAAGTCAAAGTGCTGGATTCGTAGAAGCGATCTGATCTGAATGACAAATAATTACGCTACTCTCCCCCAGAAACCTCTACTTGATACATAAAGTTCCATACATATTCTGGGTGTCGACCTCTGTATCCTTTGAGGCCATTACTATATATGATCATGATCGATGATTTGTTATGATTTCCTATATATCTACTTTAAGTACTTAAGTATATAATAATACCATATTTAACATGAAAGTTAAGTTTCGCTGTGTTGAGAATTTCTTTCGGCTAAAAAAAGTTCGTGCGACCAACCTTCGACCCGACAACGTCGAGGTCTCACGACTACCCCGCCAATTCCACCGCCATTATGGCTTCACGAACAACGTGTCTGCTACTCCTTCGTCAGGTCAGGCCGAGATCAATCAACCCAGCTTACCTACGGCGGCCGCCCTCCCGTCGAACCTTCTCATTCTCATCCAACAACCCATCTGGCGGTGCCGGCGCACAATCAAGCGGAGATGCCGGTGTCTCATCCACGTTTTCCGTCCTCCGTGGACTCGTCGACGAGATGGATAAATTGGCGCCTCGATTCGAAGTCGGCCCTCGGGAGATCACAATCATCAAAGAGCCAGAAGAATTTTATAGAACTTTGAAGGTGCGACCGACATTTACGTTGCCCAGCCCCCCTTCCCCCCTCCCGGATTGCAGTCTGGTCGTGAACTTTGGGATGGGAGTAGTAATTGAAACGAGCAGGACGTATGGTTTTATAATCTAGATGAAAATACTCTCCGCTAAACGCAAAATCTTCATTGCGACATTATATATCGGCAAGACCGAACACGAACTCGTACGTGGTAGCCCCCCTCTATTGAATAAAAAGTTACGGATGTATATTCTAAAAAACAAAAAAAAAAAAAAAATGGCTAGATCGAAACGATCAAAACCGCGCTTCGCAATTCACCTACACTCAAAGTCTCAATTCTGACCGACGCCCTGAGAGGGACCCGCGAGGCACCGGATGTTTGTTCGGCGTCCTTGTTGGTACCACTGGTCAAAGAGTTTGGTGAGGATAGAGTTGAACTGCGCATGTTTCACACTCCGAATCTGAGAGGGCTGAAGAAGGCGCTTATACCGCGGAGGTTGAATGAAGGGTGGGGTTTACAGCACATGAAGCTGTACGGATTCGATGATGAGATTATATTGTCTGGGTATATTTTGCTTTTTCCTAGACTGCAAACACGCATGGTGGAGTATACTGATGGGCATTACGATGAAGGGCGAATTTATCGAAAGATTATTTTACAAACAGACAGGATCGATATCATCTATTCTCCAGCAAATCGATAACGGAATACTATGCCAAAATTCATGACGGGGTGTGTAGTTTGAGTTTTAAGGTGCAGCCGAACGATAAAATCGAAAATAGATTCGAATTGGTCTGGCCGTCGAGTAACCCCGCTCCCTCACCACTCAAGAGTGCATCAAAATTCAAATCCGCCGCATCTGCAATCATATCCCCGCTATTAAAACCATCTTCAACGCCTACTGCTGCTAGAAAGTTGAAAACGGTGGTTTACCCCATCGGCCAGTTCACCCCGCTCATGTCTGACGGAAACTATTCGACCGAACATACCGGTGTCCTTCACGTTCTGCGCACTCTATCCCACCCAGACTTCGCAAACTCGTCTTGGACCTTCACAGCGGGATATTTCAACATGCACAAAGATCTTAAGGAGCTATTACTCGCCTCTCGATCAAAATTAGGCACCGTTATAACAGCCGCTCCTGAAGCTAACGGGTTTTACGGGTCGGCTGGTGTGTCGGGGTATCTACCACCGGGATACCTAATACTCGCTCGCCGCTTTTTGGAGGAAGTAGCGAAGGTTAGAACCGATAATGGCGTTGAATTGTTAGAGTGGCGGAGGGGAACGGTGGGGGAACCGGGTGGGTGGACGTATCATGCCAAGGGGATATGGGTCACCTTGCCACGACACCCGTCTCCGAGTGTTACGGTTGTCGGATCTTCGAATTATACGCGACGCTCGCACAAGTTGGATTTGGAGATGAATGCGGTGGTTATCACGGAGGATGAAGGGTTAAGAGGGGAGTTGGCGGATGAAGTGCAGCATTTGAGGAGGTATGCCAAGCCTTTAGGGTTGGAGGATTTCGAGAAGGAGGAGAGGAAGGTGCCGTGGGAGACAAAGATACTTTTATGGTTGGTTGGGTGGGGGTTATAAAAGATGTTTTATAGGTCCGATCGTGTTTTGTGTATACTTTTTGGATGTAAATTACTTTGTATATAGATCGTGCATGTATTTACAATCGGCCATGTAACTGCGTTATATCTACCAAACCCTCCTCCAGATGCCCATCTGAGAACCCTACTTAGTAACTCTTCATCTTGCCATAGAAGGGTACTCCAAAGGCCTGCAACAACATCCTCGCATCTTTATCATTTGTGGCAGTCGTTTTACAAATGATATGACAACCAGGAATCATTTTTGCCGGGTACATGTCGTAATTCACTATCCGAATTGATTAGCGACATACCCTTTTTTATATTTTTTTTTTTTTGAAACAATTTTTTTTCGAGTAAGATTTTTGCTCACCTTCAATCTCAGGAAACTGAGCTACAACATCAGGTGTGAACCCAAACGCCAAGTTCCCGGATCTGTCACCGGTGGTCCCCCTCACGCCTTTATACTCCTTAATCCTGGGCATGACGATATCAATACATGTTGCTAAAAAACGATACATCGCGGGTCCCGTAATCCTGCAGGTCACCGCTGTCTCGGTATCCTTCTTCAAGCCCCACGTCGCCACGGTCTTTTTAGCTTTATGTATCGTCGCCTTGGACCCCGTGATGACCTGGGCGACCATGATTGCCACCCTGATGGCTAACGGACTCGTCGTGGATGCGTCGGAGAAACAATGGAATACGATTTCCTCCAGACGGGGGATATTGCGGAATGTGATGGGTTTGGTGAGAAGACGGAGGTGGTTTCTACCGCGAGGACCCCGTAACGGACGGTTTTCAAAGTACGGACTGTCGCCCTCCCATTTGCGGAGACGGTCTTTGCGGACTACATCTGGTGTGTTTGGTGGGATGTGGGTGTAGTTTAGTAGCATGTAGTCCGCGGAGATGGTGTCCATGTAGTGATCCCAGAGACGCTCGCTGGAGAAAGGGCCGGGGATGAAGACACGGGAGGATATGTCGGATGGGTGGGGTGGTTGGTGGGGGTGGTAGGGTCCACGGTAGTATCGTGGGTGGCGGACTTGATGGCGGCCTGGGATGCCGAAGCGTCGGTGACCGCCTGGATCCCGTCTTTGGGTGGGAGCGGTTGTTGAGAAGGCGCGATTCGAAAAGAGGAAGGCATCGAGGGCTGCTATTGAGGGTCTCGCGTTCTTTAAGGGGGTGGAGTCGAGAGACTTGATAGGGCGGGTGCATTGCCTTGATAGCAACCGCGGGGTGAGATATGCCATTGCGCAGTTTGTATAACGTCCGTGGAAAGAGTCAGATGGCTTAAGTTATATATTATAGCTTAGTCTCATCGTGTAGAGATACGTATACTCAGTTACCTGGTCAGCAGGCCCGACTGGTGCCTAAGTACTCAAGTAAGTACTTAAGTACCTACTTAACTCGAATACTTGTTGGTAGTTATTGCAGCTGTGCATGTGCCGTCGAAACGTCGTTTCACGAACAGAAAATCAAATTGCCTTGAGCGTCTGGATTATATATATATATATATATATTCGAGGCTAAAAACAGAAAGAAATAAAAAATTTGGTTGTCTCAACGCAAAATATACAACAAAAATACAATTAAGAAGTAGTACTTACTCGATTAAGTAAATAAGTATATAATTACTTATTAATTCCTGGTTGCGTTGTTTAGTCAGTCTCGTAGTTAAACCAGACCTTCGCGTAGTCTCGCGGTGTTGTTCGAGCCTCTTCAAGCTTCATGATTTCTTTATATACTTACTTACGTGAGTCCTGAGTAAGTACTTAAGTACCTACGTATACCGTTAACCTATAATGCACCAGTATAACACAATTAGTCAAGACTAATAAATTAGAGCAGTGCTCGTCTAACCAGCTGGTTACAGCTAAAGAGTACCAATACCGCCGTAACACACCGAATATTGCACTAGATATTGCATTCCTACTAGTAGTCACATTTTGTTTCTGGATATAATTTTGAGGATATAATTAACCCCCTTTTTTTATTCAAAAAAAGAAGAAGGGGGGGGGATTACTTGTGTCCACTTTGGTATGCTATATCAGTACTGGTCTCGCAATCAGTACATAAATAACATAACCTTCCGGGATGAAAACTTGAATTTTGAAAAGGGTCTGCTCGTATAACGTGAAGTTCCCAAGTCGAGTACTTTTTATAACGTACGGGATGGGTCAATCGGAGACTCCGGACGCTAGGATTTATGGTTACACGTACAGGATACGTGAAATAAAAGCTCTGACGGAAAACATCCATTTAGGATGATCCGATAATATACTATACCATATCGATATATCCCAGCTCACCCGCAATCCATGGTATTGTTCCTAGAATTAGCTTCGAAGCTGCCTGATGATCAAATAATAGCAAAGAACAATTGTCACCAATGAAGTTACACTCTGTAGACCGTTTTGGACAGCGGGAGCGGGAGAAGAAGTACACATCGGAATGGCGTGGCTAAGATTTATGTACGGCTAGCTCTAGGACCCTTGCGTTTCCGCCTTCACGACCCAGTCGGCTCCACAAAGCAGAGATGACCAAGTTTAATGGATAAACGACGAATGTTCTGGTGCTCGGGTTCAGTTTGAACAACGTAGACCGCCATTGGTCTTGCTAGCGTCGCATTGCCAGACAATAATGCCCGCTGATTGGACCATGTTGCTCTTGAATTGGTTAACCGTGTATACGCCGGGCGCTTGGTGGTATATATATATGAAGGACGCACTCTGTCTTCGAAGACAGAGTGCATCTTCGTACCGTCACAACAGGCGGGGGAAGCTCAAGACCCTCAACGTCCAATAACGCCACAAATCACTCGCGTGTCCTGGCCATATAAGAGGCGAAACAAGGCTATCGGTAGTAGGATAAACTATGAATGTTCAAATGAAAAGACTCTTCTCTTTCTGTTTCTTTCTCGTATTGAACCGCGCCTGTTAACGGTCTACGTCCTGCTCTTATCTCATAAATAGTCGCGACGCACGACGTAGCACTCCTCAACCGGTATCGATCCTAGCCAACTTGCAAGCTAGCAACGCTTCTCGGAATCAGCAGCACACTGGTCGGTTTTTTGGTCTCGACCTGGTATCCAAGATGAACGAATACACAAATTACCAGTCTCCCCAATGTAAGTACCGTAAACTGAGGCAAGATCTGCTAGACATTACAGTTCTCCCAGTACCACGCATTTCTCTTCCTACGACTCCCCTCGAGCTCAGCACGACAGTCTGGTTTCCTCAAATACCGAAAGAAAACGACAATGACGTAGAAGTGCTCCGCTACATACCACTAAATGCGCTTAAAAAAAAGCTTCAGGATGTAAACTTTAAAGACATCCTGACTTGTCCGTGTAATCACTGCGTGGAGCAGTTAAAGGCGGC
Organism: Arthrobotrys entomopaga; assembly: GCA_012184315.1. NCBI lineage: Eukaryota > Fungi > Ascomycota > Orbiliomycetes > Orbiliales > Orbiliaceae > Arthrobotrys > Arthrobotrys entomopaga. The sequence goes on from LDDX01000111.1 coordinate 18,866, forward strand.
GCTGCGCTCTGGATATTCACCTGCCTTTAACATTGAAGCCAATGTTGAGGAGGTGGAGAAGAAAGTGTTAGACGAATACTGTCGCATATTTGCCTTACTCGTCGAATGTCGGATCCCTATTTACATCAAAGCAATGATAGATTTTCAAGTAACAAACCGAGCGCACGTGTCCGATAAATCCGGAACATTTAGACGCACAGATCTAGAGGCCCTTGAATTCAAAGAAGGGGACCCTACATCGAAGGTATTCAACAAAGACCAACTTGATCATATTATCAACCGACAAAGAATATACTCGGAAGCAACCGTTATCTGGGGACCAGGAACTATGGGGGCCCCTAAGTTTAAATCCGGATGCCGTCTACCAATCCAGAACGACGTCATTCCCCTATATCAGAGTGCGTCAGGTCAGCGCGGAACAAAAAGTGATGTATTTGCTTTGAATATTTTGCCTGCATCACTATCAGCAGAAAGTTTCTCGAATAAAGAGACAAACTTGATGGGAGATACCAAAGTTAATGTAAAAGGAAGTCGGGTAAGTCGCTTACTCCCTTCAGCTCCTCTGCTCTAGTGCGTATGTTATTTTTCTTGATACCACAACTCGGTTAACAAATGTTCCAATATTCGTTCAGACATATCCGTTCGTAATAAAAGTCCTCCACAGGAAGATAGACGTGGAGAAAGAATTGGAAAGACTTCGTCGCAAGCAAAAATGCGATCGGGATTACAAAAAATACATCTGTCCCGAGCTTGCGTCTTTCTACTATGAATACGAATATTCCCAATTGAAGTATTGTATCTTATTTCCAAGAGCGCTCGGATCACTCGACGACTTATATAACGGAAATCTAAATCGACTCAAACCTGCCCTTATAAGCCCAACCTGGAAAGTTACAACATCTACGAGCATGTGGGAACAACTTGCCAATGTCGTTAGTGGTCTTAAATTTATTCACAAAGACCTTGGATGCCAGCATTTAGACCTCAGCCCATCTAATATCCTCATTTTTGAGGTTTCGAACACCCAAGAAAACGAACTCGACGCTGAAGGAGAACTGATACCCGGACTGGGTGGAGAGCTTCCAATCAATCCCAGTAGCCCAAGTTCTATATTATTCAGAATATGCGATCTGGGAGAAGAAAATATTGGACCACGTGATCCAAGCAATGCCTGTTCTAAATTACCAGCGGCCACTCGTTTATTGACACTTGGAGACCCAAGTTGGTCTCCTCCAGAAAGGAACACATTGAGGATGGCTACTCATAATGTGACTAACCAACAGTTACAGGCTTACGACTACTGGTCCCTCGGTGGTATCTTGCTTGAGGGTGCCGTGTTTGATATTGGGGACCGGATGATTTTAGCGACTTCAGAGAAAATTGGAAGGGAAACGACGACGAACAACTACAAAGTGGAAGATTTTATTGTCTCGATCAAGGAGAACCGGCTTTAAAACCTGTTGTCGAGGCTAAGATTCAAGCTTTAAGAAACTTCTCACAGTATCCTCTGCATGCATCGCGAATGCTCGAAGACGAGATGCCTCCGAAATTTTTCCGCAAAATCACTACGCTCATCACTAGACTCTTAAGTATCAAGCCCCAAGATAGGACGACTTGCAAACCTATTGATGAGATCATGCGACGAAACCTTCATCAGGCTCTCAAGACCGGGGGTCACGAACAATCGGACGGAGGAAATACGGAAGAAGCAGATTTTCAGGATTCTCCACTAGACCAGAATTATCCTTATGAGGATCTCTCTATTGGCAGTTTAACTAAGGTTATGTATGTGACTTTAATCTTTTCCTCTATATGAATCTAATTTTGGAAAAGCCTGTGTGGTGAATCCAACTTACAAGCACTGATAATGTATTTATTTATATTTTAGCTCTGCTACAATGTATGGTTTTTCAGGAAATTATCAAAATCCTTTGAATCCGAATCGTAGCCGGGTACGAGTCTCTAGACGCTGTGTTGACGGGAAAGAAATCCGCATTATCCATGAGAGTGTACATGGAAGCAGAAACTGGAATTCGTCATCAGGTTTGTAATATGTCCACTTGCCGTGCCTTCCCTATCGCGAGCTAATAGCTTTTTAAAAATGACATAATCGAGATATAGTCATCAACATCTCTATGCACAATAAAACTTTCGAAGGACCGTTCGAAATTAGGTGCAGCGACAGCACCCGGGGGGTGTGGATGTTCAACACAGTGGAAGGTAATAATATCTTCTATCGCTTAGTGGTACCGGACTGACGTTATGCGAAACTACAATGACATCCACTGACTTCGGTTTATTTGGGATATAGAAGGAAAGACATTCTTCAGTGCTGTTACTGGCTTGCGTTTGGTTACCTCGTGAGTTTCATCAGGCTTTGGAGCTTTCAACTCTACAGGTCACAAGATATTAACATTAAGTTCAAATGGCCATCTTAGTCCCCTATTAGACGTCGAAGTGGTCCGGCTAGCTGTTTCAACACCAGGCCTAATCCCAAGGACACGTAAGTTCGAAAAATTCAAGGCCACTCTTTCCCTCTGGACAGATGACCCTATTAAGGACGATAAGTATGGTTTGCAAGGAATAGAATTGGTATGTAGCGCGTAGTGGTCACCTCGATTTGCACTTACGACGATATCCTAAATTATGGGACGAATATTCGCATCTAGACTACCCCCATACCACCCCGACAACATTCGATTTATTCTAGTCCCCGGCATCCATCTAAAGTTAATTTGGCACCATCAAAAAATTCAAGCTCCACCGGAAGCACCGGTAGTAAAATTAGAAATAAGAATCCATGCAGAGGAGAAAACCTAATGGAAGGCGATAGTTATCTATTTATCGTACCGGAAGGCACATCCACAGAAAGCGTTATTTATGAGAGTGAGAGATTATTTAGCCCTTGGCTCCCCCCCCCGAAACCCCCCCAGGGGGGCCAAGAATAATAGTAAACGCCAAAAAGTGCTAAAATAAAACTCATTTGTGCAGTTATCAAGGACACCGAGGCCTGTCTTTCGGATAAATCTCAACCCGAGATCCACATTAGAGGTCGACGTCATTATATGTGGTTCGGTGGACAGCAAGCAAGAGTTATAAAATCTTCTACCCTAGATGTACCTTTTCGAAAGGACAAGTTCGAACTGGCTGGAAACTGCGACGGTAATGTTGTGCTGAGATTCCTAGACCAAGAGGGTAAGCAAACGCTCCCTGGCTCCCATGGTTTATTCTTCAAAACTCGGAGATTGATGGTCATGTAAGTCTCACAATTTCTCTAATAAATTTAGGAGCCAAAACATTTCGCCTCTTTTATAACAGCATGAGCAAATTTCATTCAAATTTTCCTGACCTGTCTCCTTAAAGAGCAACATAAATGTCTCTCCATTTGGTCAATATGGAAACAAGATCAGGAAAACGTATAGTTTTCTAGCCCAGGGGTTTTTTTAGTCTCGCGAAACCGTTGTATTTTCAACTATAAATTTGTAAATAGTTATTCGTCATTGTGATTTGAATAGAAAAGTTTTCAATTTAGTCTCGTATGTATGTCAATAGCCTTGATACCAGCGCTTAATATCGAGGCCAATATGCCAGTCTCCTCATTCCAGTTAATATCTCATGCAGCCCATTGTTAGATTCTTTGATGGATATCAGTAGTCCAGTTAATAACTACACCACATGTTGTGAGCTCATTTCCCTACTTTCTCTTCGATAGCCGCATGCCAAAAAAAGGCCCTTGACAAGCCTTTCTATGACTCTTACTTTCCATAAGAACCAGGAAGCAAATATTAATAACGTGATACCGAATGCTATCACAAAATATATCCATAGATTGTTCGCTACAACTATAACATGGCCACTGGAGTCATAGTTAAAAAAGTTTGTCCCAAATATACTCTATATACGCAAGGAAGTTAGTACCGGCGATGTCTTGACATAATATGGGTCTACAGGTCGAAAAAAATCATCATGTAGCGAGGGAGAGAAAAAGTAGTTGGGGTATTCAGATTTGCAGATATCAGAATCGGGGTTGTCATACGACGGGATTCTGAACAGTATTTTGCAAAAAGGTAGTCCAGGTCCAAAATTTCATGAGTCTTGAAATTTGAGTCAGAAATGCTGGGAATTCGTAGCACTTATAGACTTTTATAGCGCCCCGGAAATCAAAGCCCGATTCCAGGTGCTTGGCTACTGGGCGGAAACCAGACATTGCTATGAAAGTAAATGTCTAACCGCAGATTTTGCGACAATACTAAGGAATATATGTGAGTAGCCTCGAATCCAGGCACTCGAGGCAGTGATATGCGAGTAAGGCTTCCATTTTTTCGACGCATGCACTGCATGCAGCTCCACTCCTCTTCGGGCCCCGGTTCTCGAGGCTATCTTCGTGCTGCGCGGCTGGTTTACGAGACAAGCACTCCTGCTGACTCTCTAACTTCTTTGAAAACCAAACGACGCCAACTGGGAGTGTCTTTTATGTTGTATATTTTGCCGCAACACCAAAAAGATCTGGTTATGAGGCCATTTTTTCCCAATGCAATTTGTTGCTGCTGGCTTCCATCTCAGTGCCATCCACCATCGATGGCCATCGCCCCGACTTGTCTTTTGTTTGAATGGTCTCAAGAATCCCGCAAAGCCATCTGTAATTTTTTTTTTTTTTTTTTAAAAAAAAAAAAAGGGGGGGGTATTGGTTTGTTGTATACCTGTAGTCTTAGAGCTCGGTTGTCCGTATCATCTCCAATTCGGGACGAAAAGATTATGCAGGACCGTTTTATATAATCTCCTTGTCAATCCTTTAAACATTCCCCGCTATTTCTCAGAGAAATACCGCATCAAAATCAATATGGATATTCGAAAATCAAGATTGAAACGCAGGAAAACTATGGTCCGAAGTCATAGATCTCCTACACTAGTCGCCTCCGTTATTTCAAACCGACTTGCAGAAAAACGTATCGAGATAAATGGCGGAAAGCAGAGAAAAAGATTATTCGAATCTCCCGGAGTTAGGGCTGTGTTATCAACCCTATTACCATTGAAATATATTATACCACCGATCCGACTTGTTGGTGTAGTATCCATTTATTGGAGAACATTTGGCGTCGGTCTCGCTATTACTAGTTTGGCTTCTAGTCTTGAATTGACGTTTCATTTGGCTTCCACTAATTGGCTATGATCACTGGTTGCACCACCCATCTTGATCGTATTCGTTGATTGCAATGATATCGATAATTGAATCCGATGGGCATATGGGTCTCGCCCGCAACGTGACTTGGTCTGGAAGCTAGGCAGGGCGATTTCAGCGGAGTGATTCTTCTAGCTCTGAGACTACTCGTAACCTGAGTTGATTTTTATTCTCGGTGGCCTTTCTTGCGCTGAACTGATTTCGGTGTTATTTTATAACGCTGTTAGATATTTCGAGAAGAAAGTAGCCTTGCAGTTGGGAATCTTCTCGACAGCCAGCCGCTGACTTTTCAACGCTGATATATATAAAAAGCGACTTCGCTTGCAGTGGGAAAGCTTGAAAGAGTTTAAGTTCCCTTTCGCGGAGCCCATTCTTATGAGTAACCACGAGTTTCCTGACAAACTCTCCTTCCCCATTTTTCGGCGACGACAGAATACGGCTTCTGAAGGGAGAGTTGGTTTACGAAACAAGCTTCCCATAGTCCCGGTGGCACAAAATTGTCTCGACAGCCAGAAATTGCGCATCCACAGTTTTGAGCACCAGCGCAATGCCTCGTTTGATTGATCAATATCTGGTTCATGAAGTTAACTTCGACGGATATTCGGATATATGTCGAATAATGACTAGCCAGAAAATCATGTCCAAGACCCGGTGCGTCATAATCGAATCACCGTGAAAATGGCGACCGGACATCTAGTCGTTTAAATATCTCTTTTGTCTCGAAGAGCGAATTTTGCAAAAGTCGAGATATCAGCGGATTGTTATTCGGTTTCGCAAATTTGAGCAAACGAAGCCTATCGATAATTGTCGCGCCAAGTTTCTAATCTTTCGCAACCATCAGGGAGTACAAGATTATACGCCGAACTTATAATTTCTGTATCTCCGCATTCTCGACGCTTGGGATCTTCCCTGTAGCTTCTCGATAGTATATTTGCAAAAAGAAATTGCCGCCAGATCCGTTTCCAGCTCTAGCGAGGGACAGGCTGGAAACGGGACTGCAATTCCAATGCAAAAATCAACGTTGTGGTTCATGAGATAGACATATTCGATTCAACTGGGCCCGTGGAATCATATCCGCCTCTAGTATGTGCAGGACGAGAAAACGCAGAAATTCCCTATCTTCCTACAACTCTGAATACCCCTAGTATTGTGTATCATTTCTAACTTACCGCTACGAATGTTGCCGGGAAGAACACGGCTGTGATTGTTGCGATAAGTTTCATCAATTTGGTATCTTTCGCTCCTTTTTCCGCTATGAATCTCATATGTTGATTTTCTTCGATACTAGCTGATGCTAGTGTTTTCATGTGTAAACTGATAGCGCGGTTGGACTCTTCATTTCGGAAATCTAGAATTTGGCGAACCTAAAAAGATATACGAATGTGTTAACAGCTTCAAAGTTGATAATTGAACAGCAAGCGCCTTAAATCACAAAAAAAGGGAATATTCTTACAAATGTTGAAATTTCCTTGACTCTGTCGAAAAGCGATACTATTCTGGATTTAGATACCTCTAGACTGAGCAAATATTCATCCACTCCTACTACGAGTTCATTCAATCTAAAGCTAAAATCGCTGTTAGGGATACCACCTGATCGTGACCAAGCGACGCTTAGTCTTTGGATGAATCGAAGCAATTTTTCTCCTAGATGAATGTCCAATTCAACTAGTTGTACAAGACGCCGAAGTTTGTCGGACAGAAAGTGCAGCTCTCGAACATCCGACGTTTCTGCCTGAAGGGAGCCTATGCCAGGCTGTTCTACCGCTTGAGAATAAAATCCTCTGTCAATCTATATATATTAAATTTCTCATCGCTATCAATATCCGAGACTTCAATATCGCTGGCTATCAATTTAAAGAATGTGACGTACCAATTCTCCAGCAAAGTTTTCGAGGTCCGTGATGTACGGGCGCCAGTTTTCACCGTAATAATTCAATATTATCAAGTGCATCTCAATTTGTAGAGCAAAGTCTTTTGATTTCCGATTGAATTTCCCAAATATAGGTCTTAAACGCTCTTTTAGACCAGTTGCGGCATGTATCAATATCCACGTTGTTGTTTTATCTTGTGGGTCAAATTTTTGATAGACTCCTGTTTGCCGGACCACGAACGGGTCTTTTAAACTTCGATTATGTCGCGCAACATATTTGATGTTATATCCAAGTTCTAAATACGAATATATTAAATGATCAACGAATCGAGGTCCCCTGCAGCTGGGTTTCTAAAACAGGAGTTTGTCATCTTACCATAACCATTCAATTCGGTAAATACGGATGGATTGCCCTGCATGGTTCTGAGAGGATTCAATTCGTGTATGCTGTCAAAATACAAAAGCAGGCTCTCTTCGGTAGCTTTGATTTTTTGACCAAAGGTAGTGAGAATAGACAATAACTTGGGCTTAATAGGATAGTTTGCAAATATCTTTCTTATCATCTCCTCTGGTATCTGTAAACGAGACCAAGAGGTCTTCGCATCGAAATAACTATACGGCACTGCCTTTAGCCAGACCCCGCTAGGAAAATTTGAACAAAATTTATACGTATATGATTCGAAATACACGCTCACAAATGAAAAATAAATGAGTAAACTCATATCTCGATATGAGGAGGAATCTGTTCAAAATTTGACTTACTATACAACTGTCTGCTGGGGCTTCTGACTGCTCACTTCTGCCAAATGACAGTCTAGCTCGGAAGGGCTTTGAATAACACTTTCTTTAATGTCTGTACCGATCGCTTCCGTCATCTCCTCGTTGTTTCCAGCTGGCGGTTGCCATTGATTACGATATCCAAAACACAAGACCTTCACTTTGATGTTATTCCGATCCCCTTCCCGTGCGCAGAGATAGTCAAGAGCCGTTCGACTAAGAGTTTCTGAATAGTCTCTCATCTCGGACTCCGATACCAACCTCTCCTCATCGAAGCAGTTTACCGGATATATGCTCCATTTCCCCAAAGCTACTAGCGAGTCGTTCGAACCGTATTCGAGTCCACTGTCCATTTTTTTGACCTTCCCCGAATCTCGTTGAAATTCAGATATGTAATCATACAATATCACGAGGAGAAGAGCCTACGAGACTAGCTAGATGAGAAGCTGAGATCAACAGATTATAATCAAGGAAGCCCTTTAGGGTTTAACTTAATAGTCTTATTCGGGGCAGAAAAGAAAGGAAGTTGTAGATTAGGTGAATATGTAGAAAGTTTCGTTTAACTACAAGGGAACTAGCTATTTAAGATGTGGGCGTGGGCAGGAGGTGCAGGTCCTCTTGTGAAGCTAGATGAACCAATTGGCAGGCAGAGAAAAACAAAGGCATATGGTTGTGATGCAGGTTGATATAAGTCGAGTGAGACATTTACAATTCTCCAACCAATACCGTTCGAAAGCTTAGTTTTAGACCAAATAGAGAAAAAAGGAAAAAAAAAAAAAGGAAAACCCTTAAAAAAAGAAAAACAAGATTAGGGTCAGAAAAAGAAATTTAGGAAAGCTCAAGTTTTCTGTTCTTTGAGCCAGCGGTTAGAGTAACGCAGCTGCAAACGACCCGGTGGTGGATTGTCAACGCGTTAACGTGCAACATAGCATCGTGATCGCTGGAGCTAATAACTGGTGTCGGCCTCTTGCTCGCGGCGTTGGGCTTCTTCTTGTATGTCGACAATTTGGCTCTTGAAATAAAAATTATCAGTGGCTGTAGTCTGGGCAGTGACTGACTATTTGCAAATTTCTCTCAGTGAAGATTCGGATGCTCTGGCGTACATACATTGGTGATCTCGATCGAGGACAACACTAACCACTTGGTTGCCCCATCCTCATGCAAAGACTGGTACAAGTAGTTCATCGTGATGATGAATAAAATCAGCCACTAAGCTAAGATATAAATGCTCCAAGAGAGGGGCCAAGAGGTAGTTCCCTGGCATTGTCGCAAACGTACCCTCACTTCGAATTCCTCTTTTCTAAGGCTTCTCCCTAAAACTTCCTTGATGATATCAGCGTTCAAAGAATATCGACGGTCGATCAGCCGCTGGTACCGAAGGCGCCCGGGAAGCATCTTGGTGGGTTCGCGCACAGAGCGTCAGAAAATATTGATATATACTTAGGTATTTAAATATTTTAGTGTTAAAATTGGTGAAGCACACAAGTACAAGCATGCCTCAAATATCTATCGATATCTAGTCTGGGGACGCTGCCTTGTTACCTATAGGTTAAACCGGGTTATCCAGGCACGGAATCCTTTTTCGCGGTATTTGTAAAGCGCAGTGCGGTCAATGAACGAGGCCATGCCAAACTTAAAAAAGGGGGCGGACAAGCATGTCTTTCTGTCTGGTCCGAGAGTCCTAGCCGAGATAGCCTCGAATTCTAGCCTCGAATCCCTGCGATTGACGTGGGATGCATGCAGGCATCGCATATGTAGGATCTGCTTTCGACAAAAAGAAGAGAAAAAAAAAAAAGAAAATCGAGTCTCCATGATTATTGCTACTTAGTTCTTCAAAGTTGCCAAAATACGAGGCTGTCACATCAATTTTTCGTGCTACAGGAATGCACATAGAATTGGTACATATACATATACATATATATATATATATA
>LDDX01000111.1:35436-52315 GCA_012184315.1 Arthrobotrys entomopaga
GCTCATCTATTCAAAAACCTATAAGAGTACTACATTGAATCAGTTTAAGGCCTCAATTGTACAATTGTACGTTAACGTACGTTTCACAATCTCGAGAATCTGTGAAATGAGACAAGTAGTTTATATAAAAAAGAGATAGCATTCAAACCCTAGTTCTGCTGATATACTTCGTTTCAACCCTATAGCTTTACTTTTAAGAATTCGCATACCGATATCTCTGTCTCTCCAACCTCACAGACGTGTTTGGTATTCGGTGTATGTATGCACTGGTAAGTATTTATATGAATAATGTTTTGATTCTACGAAATCTGAGCGAGAAATGGTGAATTGTATTTTGGATATGGATCGAACCTGCAATACAGTGTCAAATCTCTAGGAGGATGCTAGAACATATTGACCCTGTACATCCGCCGACCCACCGTTAATATATTGATATTTTTCACTCGAGTTGCAGACTAACTGGACGGTCAATTGGCTCTTTCCGCGACTGCACTTTAGCAATTCCAAACCATCAATATACTGAATATGGCTCTTAGGAATCCATTCTAAGGCGGCCATAAATATATATATATGACGCAGGTGCTTAGGTTGGGGGCTCGAATCTTACAGTTTTACAAGTCTAGGAAACTAAGTCCACCGCCGGCAGGACCAAAGATGCTCAGCTACCGTACAACCAATTGAAAGCAAAAATATACATTTGACATGATATACAGCGAACTTGAACTTCCAAGCTCTGCAGTCTATCATCCACGCAGCTTTGGAATCAGTCGAAAAACCCGATACGTGGGCCGAGGCAGATGATAAATATTCAAAGTCGAATGAATTAGAGACAATTGAAAGAACTTTGAAGGCTATCGGGATGATCGAGAACAGACCGTAGGCTCGCCGCAAGATACCCCCAATCACCCCTCGAGTGCTATCGATATCCAACTAGCAGACTAACTCGCATCATTTTTGACTGGCAATGTTACCGATAGAATACTACTACGACATAAACCTCACCGAAACGTACGCAACTCCCCAAAACTCACGCCAATAGCTAGACTCTCCTGATCCCGCTTCTTCGCAACCTTAATAGATGATTAGGCTTCTGCATCCAAAGAATGGATAGCGCACGCATTGTCCGATAAACCCCAAAGTCCCAGTCTCTGCCGCCCTCCAATTTATGTGCTAGTACGATATATCGTTCGTTGCAGCGAACGGTCACCGATCATCGATCGTCTCGCAGATGCGATTATCAAGATGGATGGAGAATATATATACCGAGCTCTGCAATAGCTTACGGCCGGGTAAGTCTTGCAAGGGCACTGCGGATGAGCGAAAGGTAGCTAGATATATGGATATGTATCACCTTTATATTCCTGGTAACCAATGTGCACGTGTGGCATGTTGCTTCCCCTGGTTACTTTATGAATCCGAGTGATGCGTTATGTCCAAAGCCGCATCCAAAGATTATATTGATTTACCCCGAGTAGCGAAAAGGAGACGCTTAATATGATTTCTGGAATTCATACAACGAATAGCGACGCCATGGTAGATACATATTGTTTTTGTAGGGGTAGAGAAGTGATGAATTGCTGCTCGGGGGGAAAAGTGGAAACGATTAGAGGAGGAAACGGAGGAGAACGAAGCTAGGAGCTTAAAGAATCGAAGCTACGAATTGACTTGATTCTCTGGCCCGGGCCCTTTCAAGTCAAGATACCCCGGACTTTTTTGATGAGTTTTTTTTAAAAGCGTGAGAATGTGAACAATTTATGATATAACAAATTAACTTGCCAAATTTATATTTAACTGGTTCTTTATCTAACAGATCATGCTGGCCCCATTCGATTACATGTATACATCTCATCCCTCATCCCCCGTATAAGCAAATTCGCAGGACCTCGACTAAAGCTTTGGACTGTCGGTACAAAGCTCCCAAGTGTTCACGTTCAATAGGAAACATTTGCATTCAATCAGTTATAGATAAAACGTTTAGACTACACAGCTAGATCTTGATTCTCCCATGTGTAAGTTCGTATGATATCGGCTGTGCTTTAATAGCTTCCAGGTTACAGGAGCCGGAACCAACCGAATTTAATCCTTCGGCATAGACGACATCCAAGATGGATATCAACTGCGCCGAGGATGTGCATCGGCGCATATGGTCTACAGGAACCTCTCAAGCTATCGACACAGCAAACCATCTGCTGATAAAATGCCTTGAAGGGGGCCACCGGAGCTATCTCCTGCCGCGGTTAAGATATATTCCGGTAAGCATTATTCGACCCGGATTCTAAATTATGGGTGCTTCTGTCGCTTTATATACAAACCAGGTACTCTAATCTGTCCTTATATTGGCAAACAAATTATCGAATCTCCATATATATATAGGGACAATTGCGGCGGAACTCCGTCAGAAGTTCCACTCACAGTATCCTTCAGAGAAGGAATGTTTTAGTATGATAGATGACAGTATGATCATTTCTCATTTCTATATTCTTCAAAAAAAAAAAAAAAAAAAAAAAAAAAAAAAAAAAAAAAAAAACTTCAATCCGAAGCTGTACATTTGAACCTTCACTCAACAGCCCAATCCCTGGCCACCCCGATCATATTCTACACAGAATTCAACCCGCGTTGACCAGCGCACGCATGTAGTAAGTACATCCTTAGTACTCCACTGCCAAAGGCAACCTATCCGATCGAGTTGAGGGCAAATAATCCATCATCCTAATCCACGCTCTCAACAATATGTATACGACACTCCGAACTCTCAATTGAAAAGCAACACTAGCGTTAGGATTTCAGTAGGGCCCGGGTGGGTTGTCGAACGAGCAGAAAGGGTTTGGTAATGCTGCTATTGGGAAAAAATCGAAGAGTATGGAGTATACGCTGAAAGTGCTAGGAGGGTCGCATGCAGGTTGAGGCTGGCAGATGCCTTGAAGGGTGTGCATGTGGAGAAAAGGATGTTTTCCAGATAAGGAAATTTACAGGTTTGGAAATGATTGCTCCGTTTTTTTAGGATTTATGAATAATATTTAGCCTCGAATCAGGATTAATTAGATCTGGTAGTCATCATGTGCAGGAAGCAGCAAGCTTTAGCTTTAGCTTTTTTTTTGAAGACTCATTTTTGGTAATCAAGTAGATTTATATAAGTATATAGGCTGTCACAGCACGACAGGGTGCATAAAGCATTTGGGTAATTTCATCATTCTGGACGCTAAATCGACAACAACTATCAAACCACTTAGTTGTTTTATATCCCCTTACCATCATTCTTACCTCGAAATATTCATATAATACAAAGAAAAATAAGCCCCAAATATTAAACGGCTGCAGTGCATCCCCGCTAGAAGACAAAAGTTCAAACCGATTGCAACATTGAAAAAAAAAAAAAAGTCAAAACCGTATCTCGTAGGACCCAGCTCTTGTCATATACCGTACCCACTTGACGCTCGAATAATTGCTCTTCTCAAACACCTTCAAATACCTCACCAATAGCCCCGAGCTCGTAAACATCAACAACGAGAAGTTTAGCGAAACCGGTGGCCGCGACCAAGCCTTTTGATTCGTCATTGCCGTCAAAATCGCATCCGCTGAGAGAACATATTCCGATTGTCCCGTAAACCTCGGGATTCTACAACCTTCATTGTTAGTATCGTATCTTCAATTGTATTATGAATAACAAGGGAGGAGGGGGGCTTGACGAGTACCTCCACACAATGTTATTCTCCGCCGGCTCGTACTTCGCTTTACCCTGGCTGGTTCTAACGTGGGTAGTAGCAGTATTCAACGGCGTCGGCACTTTCACAACCACATTCGTCGCGAACAACTTGGCTCCATAATTCGCCCTAACAGCGATCTGATACTCCACCTTCGTCTTTCCAACCTCATTAACGATAACGTGAACCTTGAAGGGCAAATTCACATTCTCCGTAGCACGATACTTCATCAATTCAAACTCTCCATCAGGTGGCACAAAGCTGATAGTTCTATCCGTATCGAACTTTCCAAGTTTGACACACTGATGAAATTGACAATCCTCGAGGGTGACCGAGCCGGCGGCGGCACGAGTCGCCTTGGAACCGGATTTGTTCCCGTTCGGACGGGAGAGACCGTTGTCGTCGAGGAGTAAACGATCGTTGAGGCCGAATTTGCACTCGGGGACGCCGGAGAGGTACGCTCGCATTATGATCTGACCTGTGACATCTTCTTTTAGGACGGTGCCGGTGGCGGACATGAGGAGGTTCACGTCTTCGATTACGTCTACGAAAGCTTCGTTTTTGCGGTACTTGACGTCGGCGCGACGCCAGGAGAGGGCGCCGGTGGCTTGCATCGTTATTCGAGACGAGTCCTCCTATTTACCAGTTTTTTTTTAACTTCCAGTTTTTTTTTTGTTTTTTTTTGTTTTTTTTGTTTGTTTTTTTCGCGGTTTGTAAAAAGGCTGGTGTAGAGGTGGGAGTACCATTGCACGTTCTGATTTGACGCCTTCCGTTGTGATGTACATCTTCAACGTATCCGTCTCCGTATTTTGAGGATATCCAAAGTCCAAAATTTCTACAACCCGAGTTATACGATTAAACTTGATTATATTGAACTAAGCGTATAATAGCCCAAAGCGAGTAAGATGAGGATAAATACATACCATCGAGTAACTCATATATCAAAACAAAGTTATTCTTGACGGCCTCCTCGTCAAACTTGCCAAAATAACTCCGTCCCAAGGCGATAAGCCTATAAAGGAACTCAAACACCAATGCCGCGTTCGCATTACTCTTGGTGATGGCGACGAGGTAGATGTTTTCGTGCTTGACATGGGAGAAGGTGGTACTGCCGAGGGTGAGGATCGGGGATCGGACTTGGGCGTTGGAGATGACTTGGATGCGAAAGACGTCGGAGAGGCGGGGGCGACAGTCGTTGCGGAATTGGCGAAAGATGAGGTTTTCACCCTTTTGGTTGAAGAAGAGGATGCCGGAGAGCATGTTGCCTTTATGGAGAGAGAGAGAGAGAGCTATAGCTCTGAGAAGATGCGAGGGAGGATGGGTGGGTGGGTTGGTAGATGGGTGGTGTGGAGGTTCTCCGGAGCGTCACAACTGAGGTGGTAAGAGACTATGGTTTCATGGAATCATAATGCAAGTACTTTAGCAGCTAATACAGGTCGTCTTTGTCGTCGTATTTGCTATCGTGAAAGAGGTAGCTTAAGTGTGAGGTTGGAGAGAAGGTGGAAGTGGCGCGCGAGGAGAGATATTATTATTTAGGGTATGTATGGGGGAAAGGAGGTTGTGCTGCTTTCGGCATGCCAGCCGAACTTTGCAGAACGGAAAGCTTATAATACAACGCTCCTCATCATGCATCATATCGAATTCCCAATCTCGGGACCAGTCGAATTCCGTTAAAATACATAAAATACATATAACCAGCAAGTACAACAAGAGAAATTGCTCTATTCAGATCGATTGTTGCTATTTTATGCATGTATTTAATTTCGTTCTATATATACCTAAGTACTTATATATATATATAAAAGGTCATTCATTCGTATATTAAATCCGTTCTCTCGCCCCCGAAATTGACGACCACTCGCTCAGCAAGCAATCCATTCTAAAGCCGTCTCTTAAAAATGTACCCCCAAAAACATATCCCGTTTAGAAGAATTGATATATATACTTAAGCGCTTAAGTATGTATATACCGATTGTATATATATATATATATATAATGATTGTTCCTACTCCCAATTAGCATCAAATACTCAAGTTACTTTTTTTAAAAAGAATAAAATAAAATAAAGAAATAAATCTATTGGCGCCAACCAAAACATTCGAATCAATCCAACTTACCGAAATATCGCGAATCAATCGGGGAATCGAAGGCCCGATATCCACCAAGCCCGTCGACATGACCAGGCCCAGCAACCCCGCAAACCCTGCAAAGAAGGTTGCAATCCATCCGACCACAGGCACATACGCCGTCACGGCTAACGATATCAACATGAAGGCGAATATCGGCAGCAAATTGAGCAAGAAGAGCGTGATGGCAAGTTGGACCTGAAACCCCGTCGACTTCATATTCTTCTCCAGATTCCTCTGCGCGATCGGATCGATAAAGAGCACTTTCGCAAAGATGGACAGGCCCACCGCGATCGTAAAGAACGCCCAGCCGAGCGAGATGACCAGGCGGACTTGATCGAGGTTGAAGACCGCGCCCTTCTTCAAACCGACCGGTTGGTCCGGGTCCAGTTGGGCTGGGTCGACGATTTGATTTACGATAATGGAGAAGGTGATCGAGCTGCCCAAGCCGCCCACTAGGGCTATCGTGTCGAGGTATCCCTTGAGCCATTCTATGAAGGCTTGTTCTTTCGCTTTGGCTTCGGCGGATCGTATATGGCTAGCCGTCTCGGCAGCTTCCGATGTCATTTTTGTCTCCATCTTCTTGGCTTTTGACTTGAGTACTTGAGTACTTGAGTAGCTTTGATATATACCGAAGAAGTAGATAACCTCGAGATCGCCGACGTGAATGAATTCGAACGAGGTATCAATCGCGCGAGATATCTCTTTTTGCTTGAATAGGAAGATATTATAGAGGGAGAGGGAGAGAGAGAGGAATGGTAACGTTTTCAGCTAGCCAAGTAAGAAGTATCTTCCCAAAATCTCAAAAGGAGTGAGAGAGACCCATCGTGCCTTTTAAATAAAGCGAATAGTTTCCCAAATATATTATGCATATGCAAAGTATGCGACTGTCCCCCGCCTCTGCACGGAGACCAAAAATATACGTGTTGAACCGTGATCGATGGATTACAATTGGCAAGTCGCAGTCGGAGAAAGAAAAGAAAAACCAAGAGACCCACAGCTGCACAACAAACTGCACAGCTAGCTGGGTACTTTACCAAGTACGTAGTTGATTACCTCCCACAGGTTCACGTCTTTCCTTGTTCAACGGTTTTCATTACATTAAACGGTGTGCTCAAGCAAGATTAAGATGGCCCCACTTTGGGATCTTACATAGCTTAATGGTTGCCTGCCACCTACGCTGTCGAAGCCGATTGTGATAAATAAACGGTCCGTCAATTAATTATTAATACTGACCCCGCGAATCACAAGAATATTATAACCGGGTGATATATCAAATGCATGTGGAGGCCACCCACAGCATGAATTAGAAGCTTGTATTATAATATAATCAAAGTATATTTTTTCTGGCGTGCATACATGTGCGCTTTTGGTGTGCAGGAAGGGAGGCCGAACCGTTTATAAATTTCTCATGTTTCTGTTGTCATTCGCGCGAGATACTCGAGACGCATCCGACCGACTCGTTTGGGACCTCTCGCGAATGCAATACTATATATACTCAAGTAAGTACTTAAGGACTTATATAATGGAGCATTTCGATTCGAGACGACCCTGCGGCTGATTTTGCTTGTTTTTTTCCCATCTGGACTTTAAACCTTCACGCTTAAATTAGCTGCAGCCGACAGACACAGACTTATAATACTTGATAAGTACATAAGTATTAAGTACTTAAGTATATATAGAATATGGAAAGCTATCGATTCCAAAATTTAAAAGTCACAATTGTGCAATTCAACTTCAAATTTCAAGATGTAGAATAGAACAATCGATGATATATAATTCTAAAAAAAAAAAAAAAAAAAAGTATACCTCACCAGCTAGCTATAGCTCAAAAATAAAAATGTTTACACATCGTTTACTTTACGATCCAAAAGAAAGAAAGAAAAAAGGGAGAATAATTCCGTCCATCGATTCTCTCCCCCTCCTCATGCTTTTTTTTTTTTATAAACAACATCGACACCCTCATATGCTCATTCCGATATAATAATGATATAATCAAGTATCATCACTATATCAAATCACGCTTGACAAACTCAGCATGCAGCGCCTTACCCAACGACGCTGGACTCCTCTCCACAACAACACCAGCAGCACTCAAAGCCGCAATCTTGGAATCCGCGCCTCCCTTGCCGCCGCTCACAATGGCACCTACCGCGCGTCCCACACAATAATAAGTATCCAAACTCGCGGGAAAAAAATCATAATATATAACAATAAATGAAAATGGATATGAATGATATACGTACCAGCGTGTCCCATACGTCTGCCCGGTGGCGCCGAGATACCGGCAATGAAAGCCACAGCCGGCTTGTTCTTGGTGTTATGCTGTTTCAAAAACTCCGCAGCATCTTCTTCAGCAGATCCACCAATCTCGCCAATCATGATGATACCGTCTGTCGCATCATCCTCCAGGAAGACCTTTAACGTGTCGATGAAATTCGTGCCGGAGAACGGGTCACCGCCGATTCTAAACTCCCATGATTAAATTTAGTAAAATGGCCATTGTCATAGATATATATGGGTGAGTGTGTGGTGGTGCATGTATAATTACCCAACAACGAGACTCTGTCCCAATCCGTGCTTGGTGGTTTGGTTCACAGCTTCATAAGTTAGAGTGCCGGAGCGGGAAACGATACCGACGCGGCCAGCACTGTGGATGAAGCCCGGCATGATACCGATCTTGCATTTGTCACGAGGCATGATGATACCCGGGCAGTTTCTTCATTTCGAAAATATATAATCACCCGTTTTTAGTTATTTCTCCATTCAGTCCCCTTTCCAAAATTTAGTTTGTCGAGAGTTGAGAGAGAGAGAGAGAGAAAACATACGGTCCGACCAATCGAGTCTTGGTTTGAGTCTTGAGCATATCGACGACTCGAACCATATCTTTTCCACCACCGCTGTATTAGCTTTATACGCTTATATCGTATACTACTCCGGTCTCATCCATCATAAGGTTTCATACCGTGCTGGGGAATACCCTCCGTGATGCTGCCCCAAAACTCTCCAAATCAGCAAAAGCATTAAATTAAAAAGGCCTCACGACAGAGAGAGAAACATACCAAACAACCAACGGTAATTCAGCTTCAATCGCCTCTTCGATAGATTTCGCCGCAACAGGTGGCCTATACACCCTAGATTTAACCTCCATTCCTCAAAAACTAGCAATATAATTTTTTTTTTTTCTAAAAAAAATAACATACGGGACGAAAATCGCCGAAGCGGTAGCTATATCACCATAAGATCAGTTATCACCACCTCTTTCAATCCAAGCCCCCTACTTCTCAATGTTTCCAAGGGAAACTTACCTTGAACCTCTTTTATAGCCTCAGCTACACTCCCAAACACGGGTCTATCCAGATGTGTCGTTCCGGCCTTCTTTGGGTTCTAAAAAAATACCGCACGTAGGAAAAAAAAACCCCACCCCCCCAGTCAGACACCACGGGTATCGAATAAATACGGTGGAGAATTTTACTAACAATTCCGCCGACGACATTTGTTCCTAATCCACCATATTAATCAATATTGATATATATATATAATATATAGTAGCCATGATATGACAATCCCGCTAAATAAATACGACGACGATAAGGTAAAGAAAAAGGGTAAGGGGGTTAAGGGCAGTTAAGGTCCACATACCATAATCGATAGCTTGCTGCGCGTGGAAGCTACATCCCCAAAAAGCATCAGCATCCATCTCCCAATTTCATTCCCCTAACACCTAACAATCTATCCCAATCTTCCCCTCCCATCTCTCCCATATTAAAATAAATTAATGTTGTGGGCGGTATAGCGGTATATCATCACCAACCTTCCTTGTTTGCCCTATATATGTATATAATATATACACCCAAACCCGTATATCAGCAATTCTTCCAAATTCCGATATTTCAAACGCCTCCCATTCCATTGCACCGTTGCTATTCTTTCTTCAAAAAGAAAAAACCACTTTTTGACAAAAAGTGAATTTCAATTACCGTGAAACCTTGATATATCAACTTAGTATCCTTCCCGATCTTTAGGTTCTTATATGTGGTGCTGTACGGCGATTCGCTGACAGTGGAGTACGCTCTTCGGGAGAGTTTGGTGCCGGCGGACGCGGCGGTGCGTCGGAGTGTGAACATGGTTGGTTAAATCGATGGGTAGGAGGATGGCGGTGAATGTGTAGCGGGGGGCGGACGGGACGCGATTTTGGTCGTTTGGTCGGTTGGTCGGTTGATTGGTGGGGGGGATGTTCGATCGAGTGTTTAGAGATATCGAAAGTCAAGTCGATTTGGTGGTAGTCGGGATTAATTTGCGTGGGGGATATAGTCATGTACTTAAGTACTTACTTAGTATGTATGTATGGTCTGCGCATGGGATTGCACGGAAAGAAACGAATTGGACCACATTGACAACACGTTTATTTCGACGCGGACGCACGTCGTGATTTTTTTTTTCTTCACGAATCAATGAACGGACCGGTATGTCCCATGCCACTTTACTTTTACTTTTATATTTTGGTAAACTATACCAAGTCGGAATATATAAGTTTATTAAAGAAAATTTTTTTCATTATTGTCTCCATCTGTTTTTTTTTTTTCTGATCCGTTTTGTTGAAGCCGGATAATATATCCCCTATGCACGAAAAGTTAAAAGTGTATGCACAAGAACGCCTGCATAAATAACGAACATTAAAAAAAAAAGAATCCGTGCCTCTCGAGTTATAAGCCAACATTTTATCCAGATCTACGCTATCGATATAAATAGCGTCGTTGAAATAGTAAGAAGAAGAAAAAGAAAGAAAAAAGGAAATAGAAAGATCAAATATTCACTACTGCAATGATAGTCCACTCCGATATCAAAATATACCCACATCTCCAGGACGCGTGCACATTCCATATGTCCAGGTTTTAGAAAAGAATACGAGTAAGGATGCAAGCTATCAGAGACCGAGTTAGCCGAAATCCCCATGTCGAATTTCGTATGAGACGAGCGTGTAATCAACTTACCTCCCAAACTCTCTAGGCCGTCATTAATCTCCTTCCTCTCGTCTTCCAGAACGTCACTGATATCCGCCATCATGTACGCCACATCACCACGAGAATCGGAAATCTGCTTCTCGACGTTGTGGTCGGCCAATATCGAGTTCACTATTCGTATACATATATCCATTAGAATTCCATCCATGCCCCCAAAAGCAAAAAAGATAAAATAACAACAACAACAACAATAATAATAATAATAATTTTTATGACGAATCTGCGTACCTTGTCTCAAAACACCAGGCTTGTTGTGATGGATAAAGATAACTCGGATATGATTCGTTTGTTCCAGATTGATCGAACGGAGCGTGCACTCGGGCATATTGACAGCACCGATGGTAACACCCTCGTTGACGTAACGCACGATGGCCTCGCCAACCTCCACACCGATGGCGCTCTGGGCTTCCTCAGTGCTGCCACCGATATGTGGTGTCAGAATGATGTTTTTCAACCCACGGAGGTCTTCAGCCCAGACATTCAGATCGTTGGTGAAGAAATCTCCATTCCCGGCCGGTTCGTTAGGGTATACATCCAATGCTGCACCGGCGACCCGACCTGATTTCATGGCATTTCTGTGGAACAAAAGGTCAGCCTACGCTAATTCTCAAGCTACATATATATATGTTTAAAAAAAAAAAGGACTGGTGAAAATTGAGAGGGACTCACATCAAATCGGGAATGTTGACGACGCTCCCACGACTAGCATTGATCAGATACGACCCATTCTTCATCTTGTTCAACTGCCTCTCCGCAATCATCCCCCTCGTCTCCGGTAACTCTGGCACATGCAAAGTCACAAAATCGCTCTGTTCGAGCAGCTCTTCCAACGACGGGACCTGTCTCGCTGTTCCCAACGCCATGATCGGAACGACATCATAGTATCTAACAGCCATACCCATGGCTTCCGCCAATACTGACAGCTGCGAGCCGATGTGACCGTACCCAACGATACCCAAAGTCTTGCCACGGATCTCCCAGCATTTGGAGCTGACTTTGTTCCACCGTCCTTGGTGCAGCTCGAGCGAACGATCGCCGAGTTGGCGGGCGAGAGAAATGATCTCTGCGATTACTAGTTCGGCTACGGAGCGGGAGTTGGAGAAGGGCGAGTTGAAGACTGCCATGCCGTGTTTGGCGGCATATTCGAGGTCGACCTGATTGGTTCCGATGCAGAAGCAACCGATTACTAGTAGATTTTTGGCATGGGAGAGGACGTTCGCTGTAAGTTTGGTTTTCGAACGGATACCGATGACGTGGACGTCCCTTTATAAGTTTAATTTTTTTCGGTGCATCATATTAGCACATCATCATCGATAGTAAGTGGATTTTAGATGTATATTTGGATAAAAGGCATACTTGATTTTCTGAATCAATTGGTCTTCTGGGAGCGAACTCTTGAGAAATTCGACCTGATATCCTTGTTTTCCAAAGATATCCAGTGCGGTCTGGTTGACGTTCTCGAGGAGCAAGATCTTGATATCCTCGGTATTGAACGGTTTAAGCTGTCTCGAGGGTCTAGCCGGTTGCTGCGAGTTTCGTCCCATGCTAGAGGGGAAGTAGCTACCGGGACTGTGGAATGTGTTCGTAGGGGAAGTAGAGATGCTGAGTGTATTCGTTAAGGATTCGAGACCTTCAGCGGCCTTGTTGACGATGTCTTTTGGTGGCATTTTGGAGGATATCGGGGTGCGAAAAGAGAGATGAAGTTGTAAAGATGCAGTTGAATTTGCAATTCGGCGATGATAAATTTTATATATATCGCAAGCTGTACGACAACGGTAACAAGGTGTGAAACTGAAGTAGAGTGGGCTAATTAATTATATATCGTGAACGGTGGTGATACAGAAGAACAGACGTTGAGCTTTAGTAGCTTGACGTAACGTAACGTAGCGTAACAGTTTCACACAAGCTTTGTGTTGGAGATGGAATGGGTTATGGTGGTGACACTCTTATTACTTACAGTTCTCTAGCAATTGTCCGGATCTTGTATTTATAAGCTTCTGAGAAACCGCGATATCGGCGGATGAGCTATGACTCTTAACTAAGTAAATTCCAATGAGCGGATATACGGAGCCGAATCGATGTGGTCACAATTAATTTGAGGTTCCCTTTTTTTTTTTTTTTCTGCTTTCAGGTCCGGTGCGACGGGTAAACTCTGAAAAGTTGGGGTGCGTCGCTTATACACATTACGCACCCAGTATTAATTACTTACTTAAGTATATAGTATTACCCACCAGCCTTGTTAGTTACCGTGTTAGCTCGTGTCCTGTCGAATATTGGCACTTGGTACTTAAGTACTTAAGTACTTAGTATGCATGGTGGTGGGGGCGATAATGGACAAGGCGAGGGGTTGGCCGGCAGAGTGCGGCAGAGCTCATTCAATCCGAAAATTTTTTCCCCTAACCTAAGTAGATACAGCACGTCATGCGAACTAGGAGTTTAATTGGACGCCCGGTTCTCTTTTAAGTTAACTATAGCTTATAATAACTAGCGGTGAAAGATTCATACCAGAACCCTTTCAAGTATTATATTATCCGTTGGAGCTTTTCTAAGGTTTGCAGGAGCCTCAAAATTAGGACTAATAAGTACTTAATTATAAGATACGTTGTAATACTAGCAAAATATAGCAATTAAATTCGTTTATATAATAGGCATGTATTATTCCAATAGTACCGATTTCGCAAGAACTCTTATTATAAGAGTAGTTTGGACGATATCGATCACATCATATCATATCAGAATCAGTTGATCGGTTCAATTACATTCTTTTATTAAAAGCCATTTACATAAATATACTTGGCTAAGTAAATTAACAGGGTATACAGGAAGAAAAAGACAATTTTATTTATATCGCATGCATTAACATTATCATTGCAAAAGCTCTTGTTTTTTTGTCTTTTTGTCTTTTTTTTTTAAAAGGGTTCTCATTCTGTCGATTCTGCCATTATACACCATGATACATAAAAAAAAGAAAAGGCGGTAGAGTGACAGCTATACAGCAATCGTTCGCCGTTCTTCTCCCTCCTTCTTTTGTTTCCGAGAAATCCAGTCGAGAAAATATAGATGGGAAAAAAAAAAAGAACAACCCCTGTAATGTCAAATTGAAAACAACAGGTTTATTCGCATGACAATTGGTATCGGGGGAAAAGGAAAAAAAAATCTCGAGGCATGGTTCTTTTTTTGTTTGGTTGAGAGTATACTCTCTAGATACTAAGCTGCTAATTCAGTATCGAGAAAAAGAGTGGATACAAGTGAAAGATGATTATATCCAATTCGGGGGGGGGGGGGGGGGGGGGGGAAGAGTTTTTTTTTGTTTTAGAGCAACAAAGCAAAACCACGTGCACGATTAAGAAAAAAAAAAAAAAAAAATATGAACAACCCGCGCCAGGCCCCTAGAGAGAAAAAAGAAACGATGGTGCACAAAAGAAAATAAGACCGAAATATGTTCCAGACAATAGACAGAAAATGGCTGGTTGCAAAACAACTTCAGATGTTTAACTCTGTTTGCACTCAGCGGCTTCCGCCTGTTTTGGTCTACCAGACTCGTCCTGCGAAAAGGAATCCTGCGTTAGCGAATTGTTGTTTCAATAATACCAACAGGGGAGGGGGAAAAAAAAATTCGAGTGTCTTACCTCTTCGTCAGAGTCCTCTTCGTCCTCATCCCGGTCATCATCACTAGCTTCCTCATCATCATCATCTTCGTCGTCGAATTCACCCTCATCCATGTCTTCGATTTCCTCAAACTGTAGGGCTTCTCCGGTGTACCAGTCGATGGCGCGTGGGATGAGCTTCTCCTTAATATCCTCACCGAGGGTATAGTCAAGCTCCAAGCGGTGCTCCAACTCTTCTTCATCATCGGCGTTGGAGCCGTCTTCCGAACCTGGTGGTTTAGGAGGAGTGAAAAAGTTGAAGAAGCTCTCGACTGGAACCGTTCGTTTGACAATTCTGGTTTGCTTGGTGTCTATCCACGCGCGTTAGTCGTGATTATATATATATAAAACTTTTCTTCTGTGATTCGAACATACTCTTGTTTCTCTGTTTCTTGCTTTCTATGCGGACAGTAAGATCCTTCCCAGCCTTCCAGTCAATCTTGTCACCCTCAGCGTGATCATAGATGAAATCTCCACCGTAGCCGTTTTCCTCTTGGTAATAGTAGGTTTTGGTGATGGTCTTATTGGTGAAGAACTCATTCTCTTCAAACTCAAAGATGAGACGGAAACCAGGACGCTCGAGGTATTCCATGCGGATGTCAGTCAAGTGCTTGAGGGCAGCCTCATCACGGTCCGTGACGGTCTCGGCGAGAGAAGTGCTGTTCTTCATGGCAGAGAGCCAGAACTCCGGAATACCCTTCCCAGGAGCACCGGTATCTTCGTCCATCTTGGTATCTTCTTCGATCTCTTCGCCCTCGGTGGTACCAGCAGCGACATCGGCCTCGGTAGGCTCTTCAACACCGTTGACGATCCTGAGACGCTTCTCGTATAGGGGCTGGAACTTGGCAAAGTACTTTTTCTCGAGCTGTAGGACTTCTTCCTGGAACTCGGCCTCGAGCTTGGAATGCTCCTTTTGAACACCCTTGAGACCGGTTATACGTCTTCTTATGGCGGGGTGGAGGGATTCAATGTAGCCAGACGAACGGCCGATGAGCTTTCCGAGTCTGCCCTGGATCATCGAAACGAGTTGAGGGTTCTGAGCTAGCATGCCGGCAGCCAAAGCACGGTCCTCTGGAAATTGTCCGAGTTAGCTCTATATGATAAAATACGGCGTCGGGGATGGTAGGATCCATGATATCGTACCTTCTTCGATCGAAGAGACCTGTGGCTTGGTGGCGTGCGAGGAGATGGGAGCATTATTGAGAGGAGTGTTTTGCGGGGTACTGATTAAGATCATGGTGCTGTTGTTAGCTTGTCTGGATGGCAATTGGGGGGGGGGGGGGGGAATTTTGCTATATGACGTCTTTCGCGAAGCTCGTCTTCATTCCACAGAAAGGAGCTATCCGAGAGAAGAGAAACGGAAGATGATGGGGAGGATATAGCTTACGGAGCGCCTGCGAGAGCATCAAGCTTCTTATTGCGAATTGGTTCCGACATTGCGATCAAGGGAGCTGGAGTGGGTGAGAAAAGTCGGTGTTAGCTGCAACTCCACTTTTATGGCGAAACAACGACAAGATTTTTTTTTTTCTTCGATTTTTTTTTTTTGGTGGGACAGAGATAGAGAGAGATATAGTCTGTACGTACTGATGACGCTCTGGACAACCGAGCAGAGTTTGTAATCTAGGAGAGAGGAGAGGAGAGGAGACAGAAGCAGTTGATGGGGGAGAAGTCAAGGTTGCAGAGAAGGAAAGGGAGAGTAAAATGGTGAGGTCGTTGTTGGGTGTTGGGAGATGGATATTATTATGATTATTATTGATGGATGGATGGATGGACGGACGGTGGAGAGAGAGAGGAGGAGGAGCAAGCAAGTGCAAGCAAGCAACCAGTCTGGAGATTTCCTCACGCCGGAAATTTTCCTGTTTGTCTGTCCGGCACCCAAAAAAAAAAAGAGAGTTCGACGGAGAGAGAGTTCTTCTCGACTTGTCTACAGCTTCTCCACAAAAAAATTTAAAAAAAAAAAAAAAAAAATTAGAATAAAAAAAATCCTTAAAAAATTAGTTTACTGATATGATCGGGTGCAGGGTCTTTATAAACGGTCCCCCTTTCGCCGGGAAAGACTCTACGACGATTTCAGTGGCAAGCAGCCGCCGGAGGAAGGTGGACCAGCTTATAAATTTATCGCGATTTTTTCTTCTTCTTCTTCTATAGACTTCTTTGATTGTGATTAAATTTTTTTTTTTTTTTTTTTTTTAACCAGACTTCTAGAATTCTATGAGTTCTCTCCTTCGGGTGCTTGTTTTACTCCTGCTCTAAAACCGCCGTTTGATATTCCACGGAATCCTGTCTGTGGAGGTCGAGGAAAAATTTCGGAGCTATGCTGGACTAGCTTGATCGCAACCAGCGAATAGAAGCGCTGGAATTCGAGACCTGCGAGGACCCCC
>LDDX01000111.1:52356-68983 GCA_012184315.1 Arthrobotrys entomopaga
GAGGAATTCCCCCAGTCGTCCGAAGAAGAGCTTCATGGTTTTGGTCGTTTCACACATTGCGATTTAGGCGTGTTTGTTTATTTTGGTATTTATTTATTTTTTTTTCTCTCCTTGGTATCTTTCGACAATGCAATACTCAAACCGGCCAGTCTTTTAGCTCCGGCTTTCTGTCTAACTTGTGTAAAAGTAAAAAGGGGTCGTAAGCAAGAAATGCGAGCCATATGTTCGATCGAGTTATTTTAGGCGGTTTTTCGTGGTGGAATGGTTTTTTTTTTTTGGACGGAGACACGGCCGTTCGCGTTCGACCTCGTCCGGCGCGGAGCCCCAATATGCATACGCATGCGCATACATCCATCCGATAGATAGCTCAAGCTGTCACAGAAAAACACACTGTGGGTTTACTCGGATGTTTAACGTTTAGCGCTGGAAGATTTTTTATTATTATCATTGATATCGATTAAAGATGAAATCAACATCATTACTAAGCTAAAATCGGGTTGGGATGGATGGATGGGTGGGTGGATGGATGGATGAAAGGATGACCTTTTTTTTTTACTGCGACGTGCGATTCCCAACAGTTATAACAACCAAGAACAACCAAGTAAGTAGCTGCAGCGCTGGTGTGTCCTGTCGTGTTATATGCCATACCCGTATGTCCATGCGCGGTGCATCCTGTCGTTTCATTTCCAAATCCAATGCATTCATTCACACTTCCCCGCCCCCCAGTCCCGTAAAATTCGTCCGTCACTTCTAGAAGCCGTATTGGAGGGTTTCGGTACTTCCGAAAGTCAAAATAATGAAAAATATCTCCATTTCCCCCCGTTGCTCAATTGATTAATTGCCGCCTCCCTGTCTCGTAGATTAAGTTTGGATAAGTTTTGAAAAAAAGTTGAAGGGGGGGAGTTTGTTCCAAAGATCTTAAGAACGCGAAATGCTGTCGGCGCTCGTTTGCATGCATCGCTCGCCGGTCTTAGCCGCCAACATTAACGATTGAAATTCCCACAACATGTGTACAACATGTTCACGAGCCAAGCTATCAGGAACCCCATGCATGCTCGTTGAGGGCGGCGCTCGATCTTTTTTGCTTCGAATACGATATTTTTCATATAATAATATATATATTTCTCGGCTTCATATGTGAGGGCATTACGAGCTTGGCATTTTCAACTGGTCTCGAGCAGAATTCCAAACGATCTTTCAACTACTCGACTATCTTTCTCTTTTCGACCTGGCCACGGAAATATTTCCAAATATATATATATATATATATATACTTAAGTATATATTAGAAGACCATTGCAAGTACTTGAAATATTTTTCAAGGTAGGAAAAAGGATCTTGAGGTTCACGTTTGGGGTTGATGAAACTTAATTCGAACTGAAGGGATGAGGATGAAAGCTAGAACGTACTTAAGTAATTACTTAGTATGTACAGCAATTAATTACCATAATAGTCCTCGGCTAAAGCATTCTGATATTGGCAACCCCGTCCCATTTTAAACTCTGCCAGCTCATGCTGGTGATAGATAATAGTTCTGCGAACCAAACTGGTGGTGGGGGGGGGAAAAAAACACTGGACTCCGTAACCTTTTAAAGTAAAAGGTTTTTTAGAAAGAAAAGCCAGCGATCTCATGAATATGATCATGTTTACACGCTGTAACGGCGCAGGATCAGGGTCCTCGAATAGGAAGGGCCAGCCAGCATGATCGTCTCCCTTTTGAACTGTCAAACGCACCTCTAGGAATGCGACATTGTTTGTTCGAGAGAATGGAGGGTTGCTCTCTCTGGGATAATTAACGAGATCCTCGCCAGTTTCTAGCTTTTCGACATAATGATTATATTAATATCAAACAATAAATGGTACTCGATTGTACCGTTGCATACGTTTGTATCCTACAACGTGCGCGTGCATGTATCTCAAACACTTGGGGTGTAAGAGTACATGTGTGTACCCGCAGATTTGATACTCGGAAAGATCAGACATGGAAATCTAGCTCCAAGTTAATTAGATCCCATCCAGTTCCATGGGATCTAAGCTTGATGGATTCGTGACCGTTTTCAGGGAAAAGAAAAGGGGTGATTCCATGCGATGGCCAAGTGTGAGGGAAAAAAAAAAAAAAAAAAAAAAAAACAGCATCTGGATGCAGTTTCCAGCTGTGCGAGATCACAGTAGCAGCAGCAAGCTAACTTGAGTATGGGGAACTCGCTAGCTCTGTTCGTCCTCGTTCGAGCTGCAGGGTGACAAAGTCGTTCAAAATTTCCCCCCCAGCGCTCCATTCTTCTTCCCGGCCGCCGCCAGTCGATGAGGAATGCCCGTTAATAGATGCATACTTAAAAAGTACTTATGTATTTACTTACTCACATAAACTGGGTAGATTTCGTGTCAGTGACCATTTCTTTTTTCCCTTTTGATTTCCACCTTTGAAGTTCTGCTCTTTTGACATTTCCGCCGAAACTTGCTTGTTTTCTTTGAATTCTAAATGGGATATTCCCAAAAATAAAAATAAAGGAATATCATATCAAACAAGAAGAAGAAGAAGAAGAAGAAGAAGAAGAATAATAATAATATTGTCCACGGGGGGGCCTGCTGCAGCGCTGAGCTAGCTAGGTACTTTACTTAGCTAAGCCGGGGCGAGTGTGTGTGTGCGTTGTTTGTTTGTCGCTGGGAGGTGGAGTGGAGTGAATGTGAGCTTCAGCTTGGGCCCCAGCAAACTGTTGTCAACCCCGTTTCCACCTTTCCCTCTCTCATCCACCCCGTCCATAACCTCCCTCCACAACCACCACCACCTCCACCACCATCACCCCGACATCTCCTATATCGTCGTCCATTTCGGAATCTCGGCGTCTATACCGGGCCACTTTCACCCTCACGGTCCCTCGTATCTTTCCCAATCCCTCTATTCTCTTTCTCCTCCTCTCCCTCCCTGTTTACACATTTACGTGAGCTCAGCTGGTGGAAGCTTCAGGAAGCTTTGACAGGTCTGTTCATCAGAGCTGGTCAGGGTGTATTTTCTCCACGCCTAAGAAACAAAAAAAAGCTCCAGGAGGACGCCACTGAGACTCACCACGCTAGGCAAGCTTCTGATCCGATCATTACCAGAAGTTGGCCATCGGATTCGATATCACGACCGACTCTCTTTATAGAATTTAATGGTTGAACGTGTTTTACGAATCTTCTTCTTACTTTGAGAGCGCCTGGGTTTTTTTTTTTTTTTTTTTTTTTGACTTGAAACAAAAACGCATTAGAGTAAGCAAACTGTAGATGCTCTCGAACTCTCAACAAATCCTGCAATTGTTACAATCGCGATCAGTTTCTAACTTCCTCGGAACAGAATAGTTGAACATCGATCTCTCGGAAGGGAATTTCTTTTTTCTTTTCTCTCTACTACTTTGGAAACTTGCTTTCTAGATTTTCTCTAATTTAATTACTCGTTATTTGTCAAAATGGATCTTTATACGAAAGGAACGTAAGTAGCCTGTATCTATTTTTTTTTCTAAAAGGACAATTTCACGGAGTGGCATTGACGTTCATGATCATATATAGGCGGGTCTGGCACCCCGACGCCGCGGAAGGATGGATGGCAGCCGAGGTCCAAAGCTTTGATGTCGCTGGAGATAAGGTCTCAGTCGTCCTCAAGCTAGAAAACGGCGAGGTACATAGCTTTTATCGTGGCATCCATTCGTAGCGTTTTCAAACTGATAATCGAGATAGGAAAAAACCGTCACCACCAAAACGTCGGCGTTCAAAGACCCCCATGACGAGACGCTACCTCCGTTGGCAAATCCTCCTATCATTGAAGCGGCTGATGACTTGACAAGTCTTTCGCATCTTAACGAGCCAGCTGGTAAGACTATAGAGATGACTGATTATATATACATTGCATTGATGTGTGTGTGTGTGGAGACTTACACGTATGCTTTCTGAACAGTTCTTCAAGCTATCAAATTGCGTTATATGCGGCAAAGCATTTACACATACAGTGGTATCGTGCTGATCGCGGCTAACCCGTTCTATCGGTTGGATTATTTGTACAATTCGTCAATGATCCAAGGATATGCGGGGAAACGAAGAGAGGATCAGGAACCCCATCTTTTTGCGATCGCCGAGGAATCTTATCGGTAAGGACATATCGTCTAGATACTGTAGCTGAGCTCCATGCTGATGACCATTTATTTGATAGTCAAATGTTGCGCAATAACAGGAATCAGACCGTGGTTGTATCAGGAGAGTCTGGTGCTGGCAAGACCGTATCGGCTAAGCACATCATGCGGTACTTTGCCACCGTCGAAGATCCAGATAAACCCGGCAAGAAGAAGGACAACAAAGGTGGAAAGATGAGTAAGACCGAAGAAGAAATTTTGGCTACCAACCCGATAATGGAAGCATTCGGTAACGCCAAAACCACTCGTAACGATAACTCGTCGCGTTTCGGAAAGTACATTGAGATTATGTTTGATGCGCAAACCACCATTATTGGCGCGAAGACAAGAATCTACCTGCTGGAACGATCTCGTCTCGTTTACCAGCCGCCCACGGAAAGAAATTACCATATTTTCTACCAATTAATCGCCGGTGCTACGGACGACGAGAGGAAGGAGCTTGGGCTTGCGAACGTTGAGGATTACTTTTACCTGAACCAGGGCGGAGACCCCATCATCCCTAACGTTGATGATGCGGCTGAATTCACCCTCACTCGGGAAGCTCTCACAGCCATCAGTGTCAGTGAGAGAGCGCAGCGAGAGATCTGGAAACTTTTGGCGGCCCTGCTCCACCTCGGTAACGCAACAATCGGTGGTACCGGTTCGGCAACACTGCCCACCTCGGAACCATCTTTCGCCAAGGCCGCTGAGCTTCTGGGCGTTGATACCTCTCAGTTCGCCAAATGGATGATCAAGAAGCAGCGTGTTACTGGTAACGATAAGATTATCTCTGACCTTACTGCCAAACAAGGTATCGTCGTTAAAGATTCCGTGGCGAAATACATTTACGCAGCATTGTTCGATTGGCTCGTCGTCACCATCAACCAGCGTCTTCTGCCGACGGAGGTGTTGGATAAGATTAAGGGTTTCATTGGTGTATTGGACATCTACGGATTTGAACATTTCAAGAAGAACTCGTTTGAACAATTCTGTATCAATTTTGCCAACGAAAAGCTTCAGCAATCCTTCAACCAGCATGTCTTTAAACTCGAACAAGAGGAGTACGTTCGAGAGGAGATTGACTGGAAGTTCATCGATTTCTCTGATAATCAGCCCTGTATTGATTTGATTGAAGGAAAGCTCGGTATCCTGTCGTTGCTCGATGAAGAATCCAGGCTTCTTGGTGGCTCAGATAACTCCTTTGTCATCAAACTTGACCAAAACTTTGCTGCCCCAGGTAGTAAGTTTGAAAAGTTTTACAAGAAGGCCAGGTTCGGAAAGACTACTTTCACCGTCTGTCACTATGCTGTCGACGTCACCTACGATGTGGAAGGGTTCATCGAGAAGAACAGAGATACTGTCCCAGATGAGCATATGGAAGTTCTGAACACTGCAAAGAACGAATTCTTGGTTGCTGTTCTTAAGACGTCAGCCCAAGTTCGTGATAAGGTAATAACATGGTGCCTAAGGCAAAAATCATTGTTGAATCTCTATTCGTACTAATATTTCTCGTAGTCTTCAGATGCTGCCACACCAGGCAAAGCTAGCACACCAGCCCCTCTCGCCCCGGGTAAGCCCGGCCGTAGAGCACCCGCCGGTGCCGCTAACCGCAAGCCTACGCTCGGTGGCATCTTCAAAGCGTCTCTGATCGATCTAGTCCAAACCATTGGTAACACTGAGGTGCACTATATTCGGTGCATAAAACCTAATGAAGCTAAGGTTGCTTGGAAGTGGGAAGGCCCCATGGTTCTGAGTCAGCTCCGTGCTTGTGGTGTTTTGGAAACTGTGAGAATCAGTTGCGCTGGTTATCCAACGAGATGGACCTATGAGGAATTCGCCTTTAGGTACTATATGCTGTTGAAATCTAGTGAATGGGGAGAATCGAAGAACATGGGCTTGCTCATCTTGAAGAAAACGATCAACGAGGAGGACAAGTATCAACTCGGTAAAACAAAGATCTTCTTTAGAGCAGGAATGGTATGATCCATGAAAACCTAGATGACAGAGTTTATAAGCCCCTCTTTCTGCTAACTTTGATAATGTTTGATAGCTTGCCTACTTGGAGAATCTTCGGACGGCTAGGTTGAACGCGGCAGCCATTTTGATTCAAAAGAATCTGAGGATGAGGTACTACCGAAGACGATACCTGGAAACTATGAATTCTCTCCGTGCGTTTCAATCTCTCGCAAGAGGCTGGATGGCTCGTACCAAAGCACAGGAGATGCGGAGAATCTATGCTGCGACAACCATCCAAAGAGTCTGGCGAGGGCAAAGACAACGGAAGATATATCTTGCTACTCGCAAGAGCCTCATCCGTTTACAAGCCCGTAAGTTACCTCGGCCCCCAAAACCCCCCTTCAATCGGTATGCCCGGCATTCACGATGAGCCACTCACCTCCCATATCTCAGTGTGCAAGGGACGTCTTACCAGATCGCACATCTTGGAAACCCGCCTCGAGAACGCGGCAAGGACAATTCAACGCGTATACCGATCCAGGCAGAGTATCATCAAGTGGCGTCAATACCGACGCAAGATCATCATCATCCAGAGCTTGTGGCGCAAGAAGCAAGCGAAGAAGGTTTACAAATCCCTCCGAGAGGAAGCTCGCTCGCTCGACCATATCAAAGAAGTCTCGTACAAGCTGGAAAACAAGGTTGTCGAACTCACACAGACGCTACAGAAGCGAACCCAGGAGAAGAAGGCGCTGGAAGCCCAGGTCGACAGTTTGGAGAGTCAGTTGCAAGTTTGGAGGAACAAGGCTACTTCCTCCGAGGCAAACCACAGAGAAGCACAGGTGGAGGTCAACCAGTTCCACGCATTGTCTGCTCGCTTGCCAATATTGGAGTCGGAATTAAAATCCGCTCTAAAGCAATACGAGGAATCTGAAGCGAATAGTAAACGCCTACAAGAAGACGCCAAGACCCTGAAAGATTCTCTCGCGAAATCAAAGGCAGAGCTTGAGCGGACGATCAGCCGCGTTAAGGAACAGGAGAGCGAGAATCTTACCCTCAGAGAACAAGTTTCTACGTTGGAAGATGAGCTCAACAACAGACCGGTTGTCACTGATGATGTCAGCCCTGCACGTAACGGCGCCTCTGCACCTGGCTTCTTTAGTATGGTAGCTGGCAGGGCTCCGAAGGAAAGACAAAGTGTCGCTGTCACCGGACCTGCATCTCGAGAAATCTACGGAAAAGTCACCAACTACGATCCACGACCTCAATCGATGGCTGCTCAACCGAATCAGAACAATCGCCGCTCGGGAGGATCCGATGGCTTTGGCTTTACGCCATTGCTTGAGAGTCCTGAGACTAGTGTAGCTCACATTTTGGAAGATGAGACTTCTCTGAATAACGAGGTTTCGTTTGGTTTGATCCGCGATCTTAAGATTCCGCAACCCAACTCTCAGAATCCTCCAGAAGAGAAAGAAGTCCTTTTCCCCGCTTATCTCATCAACCTTGTTACTTCTGAGATGTGGCACAATGGCTTCGTTAAGGAATCGGAGCGATTCTTGGCTACAGTCATGCAGAACATCCAACAGGAGGTTATGGTAAGCTTACAATATCCCATCCCCTCCCGTAGAGACAGATTACACTAATGTTGTTTTAGCACCATGATGGCGAGGAATTGATCAACATCGGAGCTTTCTGGCTCTCGAATGTCCATGAAATGCTCTCGTTTGTCTTCCTCGCGGAGGACTGGTATGAGGCACAAAAGTCGGATGACTTTGAGTATGATCGGTTGCTCGAGGTTGTTAAGCATGACTTGGAAAGCTTGGAATTCAACATCTACCACACCTGGATGAAACTACTCAAGAAACGACTCCAGAAGATGGTTGTTCCGGCGATCATTGAATCGCAATCGTTGCCTGGTTTCGTTACTAACGAAGGCAATCGATTCCTCAACAAGATGTTCTCGACCTCAAGTGCTCCAGCCTATTCAATGGACGATCTCCTAACCCTGATGAATAAGGTCTTTAGGGCCATGAAGACATACTTCTTGGAGGATACGATTGTCGCTCAGGCTATGACCGAACTCCTCAAGTTGATTGGCGTTACTGCCTTCAACGACTTGTTGCTCCGAAGGAACTTTTTGTCCTGGAAGCGCGGTTTGCAGATTAACTACAACATTACGCGTATCGAGGAATGGTGCAAGAGTCACGACATGCCAGAGGGCACACTTCAGCTCGAACATTTGATGGTAAGGTCTATCTCATATTTTAAACCGGCGTTTTCACTAACGGGGATGGGTTTTCTTTTTTAGCAAGCTACTAAGCTCCTGCAGCTTAAGAAAGCGACGCTCAATGACATTGAAATCATTCAAGACATCTGCTGGATGTGAGTACACTCTCTAGGATTTTCATGTTTGAATGTGTACTAAGTTTTACTAGGCTGTCGCCTCAACAAATTCAAAAGCTTTTGAATCAGTACTTGGTCGCTGACTACGAGCAGCCTATCAACGGCGAAATAATGAAAGCTGTTGAAAAGAGAGCCATCACCGACAAGAGTGAAGTACTCTTGTTGGCACCAGTAGACATGGATGATAGCGGGCCGTACGAGATTGCAGAACCTCGTCAGATAACGGCTCTCGAGACCTATTTGCCGTCTAGTGAGTTTTGATCATACTGTTTATCGTGTAATATGACCAAACTGTTTCTAACTTCTTCTTCTTTTTTTTTTTAGATTTGCCGCTTCCGAAGCTTCGTCGTTTGACCGAGATAGTCTCTGCTCAAGCCATTGCTCAACAAGAACGTGACGTGTCTCAAACACCTGCTACTAACGGTAACGGACTCGGTACCAGGCCAAGCGATCTAGGAGCACTTTTGGATCCTGAGAGGATTGGTGGTAAGTCACCGAAATAGTGGATAAAATCATACTATGATGCTAATGAATTGATTAGCCTAAATGTACGATTGCTATGAATTCCCGTATTTGGGTTTGGTATCTTTGGCGCTTCGGGCTGAAGAAACAGGATTTTGTTACGAAGACGTTGGTTTAGATTGCAGTTTTTCTTTTTCAATCATGGCTTCTTTTTTTGTTTCTCTTTTGCGAAACCATTTCATCACGATTTCACACGATTGTTTTCTTTTAACCCATTCCTTTTATTTCTACATGTCGTTTTATGGCGAGGAGTGCAAATGGCGTCTGTCCTTCTCTCCTTTTCCATTCGATTTCTTCTTCCTGTCCTCCCTTCGATTAGTTTATTCCTAGTGACAAGACATATTCTTCCGAACCCGCGTTCCCTTTTATTTATTTACCATTGCGATTCGATTCTTTCTATCATGTGATCATACTTGTTGATTAGATGACTTTCTCGATGTTGACGTTTTTTCTTCTCCGGGTGGATTTGTATGTAGTATACGATAAATTTTTTTTCCCCCATCCCCACTGAGGTTTAATTTAAAAGCTTAAAAAAAAACATTATCTCACTATGGGAGAATAATTTACCCTAACATCTTGCCCAATCTTGGGATTAAATCGCTCTAGTAATCAAAGTGTTAAACGCTAGGGCAAGGTATATTTGTGACGCTATATGAAGCCTGAATTAGACCGTTGAAGGCGTTCGGACTGCTTTTATATTCCCAGATACCCAGACTATACATGGTATAGATTACGCGCTAGGATGCGAGCTAGTCAAGCTTTCCACAAGCGAACAAACTACAAACCGCGATCCGATCCACAAACCACACACCTTCAAAGGTTCCCATCTATATCGCCCTTGCATCAGTCCTTATACGATTGCTATCGTGGTAGCAGTCTCTCGTTGTATACCATACTGTTACTATCCTGCCGATATCGATATATCACCAACAATGGAGGACGTAGTCCATAATGGCGCTGATGGCACGACCGCGCCACAAGCTCCTCCTTCAGCCTCCAACAAGGACGATATCTCTGCTGGTACGTGCTGAAGCAACAAGCTCGCGATATTCTCAAAACACAGCGCTGGGGTTTCTTTCTTTCTTTCTTTCTTTCTTTTAGCTAAGTGATGGATTTGTACTTTTGTACACTAACGCAGTTTTTTTTTTTATAATACTTAGACGAAGTAGCGCTCTATGACAGACAGATTCGGTTATGGGGTATGGAAGCGCAAGCTAGGTATACGACTCTCCCCACCCCCCCTCCACCAGACCGCGTTGGCGATTCGTAAAAACTACGTGATTGATTACTTTTTTTTGCTTTTTGTTTATTGGGAGTGTTTTTTTTTTTTTTTTTTGGTCAATTCGATATTTACTATGCTGACGATGACGACGATGATGACGATAGGATGCGCAATGCACATATTCTACTCGTCACGATCAAAGCCCTCGGTAACGAAATCGCGAAGAATCTAGTGTTGGCTGGTATCGGCGCGATTACGGTTCACGATTGCGAGATTGCAACAGAGGAAGATCTAGGGGCGCAGTTTTTTATGGAGGAAGGGTTGCTGGGACGTAACGTATGTCTAGCTCTCCTCCCCCCCTTCTTTTTTTTTCTCCTCCCGCTGTTATTTTTGTTTGGTTGGTTGGTTGGGTACATATGTGTGTATGTACATGTACATGTGGTGTGGTCCGAGGTTGGCGTTTGTGGGTTATGGAGAGTTGGTTTCTCTGAATGCCATGTGGAATAATGTTGGGGTTCTTTAAAAAAAAAAAAAAAAAAAAAAACGCGTATGCTGATTCTAGGATATGAGATATAGAGAGCGGAAGCTGCTGCGCCGGCGGTACAAAAGTTGAATCCGAGGGTTGACGTTAAAGTTGACACTGCACCGATCGAAGGACGGAGTGTGGAGTTTTATAAGCAATTTTCGACGGTGATTGTTACCGAGGCGGGTTTGGGTACCATGGTATGACAATGCTTTTTCCTTTTCTTATATATATATATACATATATATTTGCTTGAGGTATAGAGTGTGGTTGAGAGCTGATAGTTTGAGCGTGAGCTAGATATCGATAAATGATGCGTGTAGAGAAGCCGGGGTCGCATTTTACGCTGGTGCTTGTTACGGGTTATATGGCTATTGTTTTGCGGATTTGATACAGCATCAGTTTGTCATGTGAGTGAACCTTTTTTTTTGTTTACTTTTCTTCTTCTCCTTCTGTTTGTGAATTCGAATTTCAAAAAAGAGAGGTTCTTTTTTTATATATACTGAATTGCTATATAAACTATATTATAGTGAGCGCGATAAGCCCAATATCGAGACGAAAATTGGAAGCGAAACCCGAACGAGGAAGATTGTGAGCGCGACTACAAAGAAGGAAGCTGGTGGGGTGTTCAAGGAGTTTGTGACAAAGGAGGAGACGTATTCGCCTTTATCTCAGGTTATCAAGTCACAAATCAATAAGAGCTGGAGACTGAAGAAGAAGAAGGGAGTGTCGGCTGTTTTGCCGGCTATCTTTGGTGAGTTTTTTTTTCCTACTCTTCTTACTTTGATATATCCATCTTGTAAATTCATACTAATCGGTGAGATTAAACAGCGTTATGGAAGTTTCAAGAAACGCATAAACGTCTCCCGGATCCGTATGAAAATAAAGAAGATACCAAAGTTTTCATGTCTGCGATTCACGATGCGAGGAACGACTTGGGACTACCACTCGAGAACGTCGATGCTGCCTTTGCGATATCTTTTCTGGATAGCGTTGGAACGGAGTTGTCTCCTGTAGCGGCGATTTTGGGTGGGATGCTAGCGCAGGGAGTGATTAATTTTCTGGGGAAGAGAGAGCAGCCATTACAAAACATTCTGATATTCGATGGGGATTCTACGAATGCGCCGATATATTCGCTACACGCTCAAGATGACGATTGATCAATTGATTAAAAAAAAAATTATTTATGCATCTCGATTGATTTTTCTCAAAATGATGCATCGAGGGGGGGGGGGGGGGGGGTGGTTTGCTCGTTCGGCGTAGAATTAGGTCTTTTTTTTTTTTTTCCATCTTCATTTCGTTTGGGCATTTATAAATGGCGTCACCTGGGTTTTACGAGAAAAAAAATCAAAAAGTAAAGTATGGAGATATGAGGAGAAAAAGAGATATTTGAGAACATTTGTTATGTAATAAAACCCCGGTGGATACTACCATAGTCATACCAGTAATAGCTACTACCGCATCGTAGATGCAGCGCCAAAGTCAACCATTTTAAATGGTCGTTTCGTACATTTTTAAAATCAATTTGGCTCGTTAAGAGGCTGCCCTGGCCAGTACAGTTCGGATCTACCGTTCTGGTTTTCCAATGAGCTACTATAAGCGGGACCTAGGCCGTGGTACATACCCGAGAGGAAATGATTTTAACCCAAAGTGTTTTCACGCCTTTTACGAATGACGTTTCTTTTGGAAGTTTAAGACCGCAGGAAGAGAGGTTTAGAATTGTAGTACACGGGAGACAATAGAACCGGATCACGGGTGTCCTTGCATGCATGGAAGTACTGTACATACATAATGCGTGGAAGCGGAAGGCTGGGAAGGGCGGTTCGATTCTGAGCTACTCCGGACGTGTAATATAATACATATATACATTCCTGCGATCCTTCTCTATACTTGACTTGTTTATTTGTTGGCTGACTTAAAATATGAAACGAATGCGGACATGACGCTGGACTGTGTGTGTGTGTGTGTGTGTGTGTGTGCATGTGATGACATTTAACGTTTCGTCCCGTTGTGAACGCGCCAACCTCATCTCCAACGCAGCAGCAGCAGCAGCAGCAGCAGCCTCGGACGCCCGCAACACAAC
The DNA here is from genome assembly GCA_012184315.1 of Arthrobotrys entomopaga. NCBI lineage: Eukaryota > Fungi > Ascomycota > Orbiliomycetes > Orbiliales > Orbiliaceae > Arthrobotrys > Arthrobotrys entomopaga. Next base: position 65,202 of record LDDX01000111.1, read on the forward strand.
CGCCGTCCATCCGCCGTCCATCCGCCGCCCATCAACAACACCTCCGCCTGGGCTGACTCCAACCCCCCCAATCTTCAAAATCATCCCAAACTCGCTCCCAACTACCCGTCTTTCTGTCTGTCTGTCTGTCAGCTGTATAGTCTACCACATATCGGAGGATATCACCATGGACTCAACTCCTCCACTCCGTCAAACCTCTTCTACGACCTACTTCCCCCGCCGACGTCCTTTCCGAAACCGCCAGCGTCGTTCCCTCGCCGATGCAGACACCATTGACGGTCTACCTCCTACCACCACCACCACCACCACCACCACCACTACTAGCCCTAGTATAATATTCGGTCCTCCTCCTCCCGAACCCCCTCCGGACCATCCCCCGCGTGCCAGCCGAACGTCGTCCATGTCCACGCGCAGACGTAGTCTTCTAGCGACGTACGCATCGTCCATCGGTCCCGCGTGTCCATTCGGATACCAGCCACAGCAGAAACGGCGAAAGATTGAAGACTATTCGCGTCCGCAGGGTAGAACTAAATTGTTACAGTTGTCGTTGGCGTATTGTGATGGTGGGACGTACGAGGGAGAGAGGTACCGTATCGGTAACATGTTGGCTGATGATGATAGCGGTATGTTCCCGCCTTAGCACTTCCTCCCCCTTCTTCTTCTGGCTTTATATATATATATATATATTAGGTGTATCTGATTATGATACTGACATGTGAAATGAATGTATGACGGATAGTATATTGCACGGAACGGTACAGCTGTAATATCGTCCTGCAGCACGAAACGAAACAACCCTTTACGTTGGAATGGTTGGAGATCAAAGCTCCCCCGCACGGCTTTACGAGTCCCGTTTCCGAAGGTGTCATCGCTGTCACGGACGACGATTATAACCCTATTGTGGAGAAGATTTCATCGTACGGTCGTATGGTGCCGTTGAAGAGACGGATCAAAAGGGTGAGACTCCGGCGGTTGGTTGATTTGGAGGGTGGAACGACGGAAGTAGGTGGGGGAGAAGCGGAGGGTAGGAATGTTGAGGGGGAGGAAGAAGAGGTGGTGGAGGAGGAGGAGGAGGATTACTTTGATGGGGAGAGAGTTACGGAGTTTGATATTCTATCGCAATATAGGAGGGATGACGAAGAGGATAAGGAAGATGAGGAAGATGAGGAGGAGGTTGAGGGAGGTGGGGATGGAGACGAGGGAGAAGGAGAGGCGGAGGAAGGTGGTAATGCGGGAGAAACTGATGATGATGATGATGATGCTTTGGATGAAGCACAGTTCGATGGTACGGAGAGCGATGGAGACAACGAAACCATCACGCCCGCTACAAGCGCCGAGTTTGCACCTTGGCCGCCTTTGGGCAGTCGAAGGCTTCCTGGGCTTTTCGGCCTGGGGAGAGATGAGGAGGAGAATGACGAAGATGGTACCATTCAGCACGACTGTCCGTACGATATTCCCGGTGACGAGGATACGGAAGTGGAGGAAGCGGATAGGTTGGAATTGGAGGGGGAGTCTTCGGGAGATGAGCTCAGGCAGTGGCTTTTGAGAAGTAACACCCAAGAACGAAGACGCAGACAGCGGCGAAGGGAACAGGAGGAGGAAGCGGAGAGGGATTACGCGCAGAGCGAAATTGACGAAACACACGGAGAGAAGTATACTAGGTTTCAATTGAGAGATAATAAGATGTGTATTTTGTTTAACCCTCCGAGGTAGGTGGTCTCTCTCTCTCTCTCTCTCTCTCTCTCTCTCTCCCACGCACACACATATTGCGCGAACAACCAAACAGAACGCTAATCTAGAATCGGTACAGATATTGCAAGCATATTGTTATCAAGCTCTGGGGGTCAAAGATTGATAATGTGGACATCCAGTCGATTGTGGGATACGGATACTATGGCAAGCGGGTGTTTCCTGCGGTTGAAATGCGATGAACGTAATGAAATATGACGGATCTTAATGATGTTATTACTACCAGTATTATTGGGCGTTTTGGGGACCAGGAATAGCTATTTTATATATTACTCTGGAAGTACTATATGTATTATATGATACTTATTATTATTCTAATCGGGAGCTTGGTCGAGAAATGAAGAACCTTGTCGATTTGATGGTTGGAGCTCTCTCCACTTTAAATTTATTTCTTTTTACTTAGCGCCGCCCAATTGACTTGTTCTTCTTCTTCTTCCCCCGCCGCCGAATTCGCCAAACTTCAACAACCAAACTGTTCTTCAATTCTACCAAATTCAATTCAACTATCGGAAATACCTTACATCGTATAATTATACAATTGTCGTCACAAAAAAAAAAATGGTTAAAGAATTCTCCCTTCTCTGCCTGGAGAACCCTCTTCTCGGTGTGTATCCCTACACCCCTAGCTATAATGCTCCCCGTACTAACCAAGCAAAATCACAGACATCCAAGCCAATGGGTACATGCTTTCCACCGCATATAAAAAACCTCGTAACGATTTGATGAAACTGACATGTAAAAAAAAAATAAAAAAAATAAATAAACCACAGCAACCAAGAACTCTTGGACAAGTACGGTCTAAAAGCCAACGATGCCATCCTCGTAGACCCCGCAACCAACCATCTCGAACTCTACGACGACCTCGTCAAGAACTATGACGCCAAGTTTGTCGCCGGTGGAGCCGCGCAAAACTCTGCCCGTGGTGCTCAAGTACGCTCGCTATAACCATCTCAATTACAGATCCATACCAATTTCTAATTCTGATGTGATGTATTTTTTCCTATCTACTTTTATATAGTACATCCTCCCACCAAACTCGGTCCTCTACATCGGCTGCATCGGTAAAGACTCCTACGGCGAACAACTCCAAAAGGTCTGCGCCGATGAAGGTCTCCGCGTCGAATACCGTATCGACCCAGAAGTCCCCACCGGCCGCTGCGGTGTCATCATCACCGGCCACAACCGGTCAATGTGCACCGACCTCGGCGCGGCGAACCACTACAAACTCGACCATCTCAAGTCTCCAGAGATCTGGAAGCTGGTCGAGGAAGCCGAGTATTATTACGTCGGAGGATATCATTTGACCGTCTGCGTTCCTGCCATCTTGGCATTAGCTGAGGAAGCCGCTGCCAAAAACAAGGTATATATATACACACCATAGTTCCTAAAAGCGGGATGTACACGCAAGGAGATTTTGTGAATTAAAAGATTATATATCTCTTTCATAACAGCCCTTCGTGATGAACATCTCGGCCCCCTTCATCGCCCAATTCTTCAAAGACCAACTCGACTCCACCGCCGAATACTGGGACTACCTTCTCGGCAACGAAGCCGAAGCCGAAGCCTACGCCACCGCCCACGACCTCCCCTCGAAAAAATCCATCCCAGATATCGCAAAACACCTCGCAAACCTCCCCAAAAAAAACGAAAAGAGGAAGCGAGTGGTCATCATCACCCAGGGAACTTTACCCACCGTCGTGGCAGTACAGGGTGAGGAGAACGTCCAAGAGTTCCCCGTACATGCTATCGAGGAGAAGGATATCGTTGATACTAACGGTGCTGGGTTCGTATTTCCCCACTCCATTCACCGGTTATAACAAGATTTAAAAAAGAAAGAGAGAAAGAAAGAGGCTGATATAGTGTAACTGTTTTATATAAAGTGATGCGTTCGCCGGTGGATTCCTCGCTGGGTTGGTACAGGGTAAAGAGTTGAGAGAATCGATCGATATGGCACAATGGTTGGCTAGCTGGAACGTCCGACAGCTCGGTCCTAGGTATGTACTTCATTTACTTTATATATATATATATATATA